>CM042150.1:117662626-117760126 GCA_023376005.1 Doryteuthis pealeii
TAAGGTATTGCAGGACCTGTGGGTCCATGTTTTGTTGTGAGAAACACTGGTTTGCGTAAGCAATGTTGCTGGGCATAGAAACGGTTGCATTTAATGGAATAATCCGTGAATCAGTTGGACCTGTGATTATTTGGTTACTTTCCCATGTCGAAGAAACTGAAAGGGGGACTGTCGTTGGATAATACTGAGTCGAAGGGGTTATGTACATGTTGTTCATTGTATGTGGGCTGGTGGTGGCGAAAACTGTTTGGTCATTTAAGTTCTTCAACTCGACGGGCATTCCAAGTCGAGCCAACATACTGTAACCTTCGGGCATTGGTTTAAGATCATAATACATCTCTTGTGAGTGGGTTTCTTCTCCTTGTGGTTCCTGTCGTTGGCAGGTACTTAGATTTTCACTGGATGAAAGGGAGACATCTGTACTGGTCTCACTTCCTGAAAAGCTCTGACGAAGGCCTAACAAAAAAAAAAAAAAAAAAAAAAAAATAGAAATATGATAAAAAGCAAAAAGATAAAACATTGATAGGAAATATTCAAACTGTTGATTGGATTTTACAGCATGTCAACCCTTCTTGGGTTATTTTATGCCAAAGATGTTTTATTTTATTCAGTCTTAAGGATATTCAAATTTTTTTTTTTTTTCCTAACTCAATATTTGTTTTAAAACACATTTTTGCTAACTCATTTTTTCTATTTAATTCATAGATGGGACCCTAATGGGTTAGAGTGGACCTGGGAGTAATATTAATTTTTAAAATAAATAAATATTTTAAAAAAATTTTTTAAAGTATATTCTCAGAAATTTCCTTTTTTTTTTGGTATCACTGAGAATTTTCTTTTTAAAGAATTATGACCTTTCACAACAACTTAGGCAACTTTGATAACAAAAAAAAAATAATAATCACTTCCTATATCTACCCAATAAGTAGATTATATAACTTTGATTTGATTTTAAAAATGATGTCAATTCTACATTGTTAATACCTTAATACATCAATATTTTATTAGTAAATGAGTTTTTTTTTTGTTTTTTTTTTTGTTTACTTACCAGGCTGCAGTAATTGTTTAGAGTGTCCCGGGTATGGGGGTGGATCCCTGTAGGGTGAAGACTGCATGGTTAGGATAGTTTGTTGTTTGTAGTTTCAGCCCACAAAGAGCTTCAGAAATAAGCTGAAAAGAATTAAAAAAGAAAGAATAAATATTAGAAAATCATTAAATTATCCTTAAGTCCAAATAAACAAAGAAACAAACAACAAATTTTTATTTTTATTCTGTTTATAAATCTTCAATAAATAAGAGATCTATTTTACCTGGAAATTTTTTAGGATAATTTCAGTTAAAATAAAAAGAAATTCCAAAATAATAATTTCAAAAAAATAAGATGAAGTGAAATTGTAATTCCATCTCATTTCAATCATTTTAAGAAAATATGATCAACACAGGTCACCCATTTTTTTTTTTTTAAATACTCGTTCTGTTCATTTCTACCTTAGTCTCTTCATATTTCTCTAGCTATTTCATTCCATTCATATCTATCTATCAATCTTTCATTTCTATCTCATTCTGTTCCAATCAATCAATCTATACTCACCTCTATTTAACAGTGGAATAATCATTCTATGTAACATTGTTTTTCATAAATCCCATCTACAAATTATTCTTAAGGGGAGAAACTTGTGGCATCATCTTCTGTTGCTTATAGAGTAACTGTTGCCTTTAAAATCACTGGAGGCAAATGAGCTAAAGGCACTCATTTGTTTTTTGTTTGTTTGTTTTTGTTTTTTCTTGTGGGGGGAGGGGGGTTATACTGTCAGCAAGTAAGGCAGCACATGTGGGTTCCTGCCTGGTGTGAATGAGAATTTTGTATATAAATAATTATTGGGTTTTATAGTTTCTTCTTCTTCTTCTTCTCCAGTTTGGCAGCAGAGGATGGTAGGCAGTGTCTATTTTAACAGACAGCAGGTTAGGCCGGGTTTTGGTGGGTGTTCTTCTCGCAGTCTGGGCAGAGTACCACTAGCAGCAGAAGCAGACCAAATTACCAGAAGGCAGTCAAGGCTAGGATGGAAGATTCTAGAAGAAGTGGAATGGACTTGTTACCCCCACTCTATACCTGCTTTCATCTCCCCCCCCTTTTTTGCAGATGTATTAAAACGATGGCAGAGGAAGAGCTATGACCAATAAATGTAAAAATATATCCTACACTGAGAATATATATATAATATATATATATATATATATATATATATATATACACACACACATACACACGTATAAAAAGATGATTTTTAGAGCATCCACTTAAGTAGTAGTTTTTCAGGAATTATCTTTTTGGAGTTGAAAAACTTTGACTATTGTTAAAGAAACAAAAAAAGAATTCTTTCTAAACTTTTGACCAATTCCATAATTTTTAAATGAAATTAAAGCAGAAAAAAGCTATGACCAATGAATGTAAAATATCTCCTACACTGATATATCCACACACACACACACACACACACACACACACACACACACACACACACATATATATATATATATAAAGGTAATTTTTAGTGCATTCACATAAGTAATAGTGAGTTAGAATAATATTCATACCACTAAGGCTATCGAAGGTCCTTTATTTACACTAAATGGATTAGAAATTACAGCATTTAATAATTACTTTCCTTTGGTTTGAATTTCAACAAGCAGGTTAAAGAATTGGGAATTTTAAGATCCGAGAATTGTAACAAACCACCCTGCTAGAAAATATACTGGGTGTTCATTAAAGTCTTGGAAACTTAATAACTCATGTTGTACAATTGATAGAATCATTTAGTAAAACCATTTTTTTTAATGTTTGTTTTGATTATTGAATTTAAACAAGAGTGCCATCTTTGTTGTTACATTCTAAATCTGTTGCAGGATTTTATAAACAATATATATATATATATATTATACACACACATAACTGTCATACACTGAGCTCTCTCAAGGACTTGAAAGAATCTTCAGATATGTCTATGGGTATGGATATGCATTAACACTGTCCTAAATAGAAATATTTCCACCACCAACTCATCTGGTCTATATATATATATATATATATATATATATATATATAAAATCTGAAAAGTTGGGATGCTCTCCAAATATAAAATCTTAAACAATTTCTAAATTGCACACTAGTTTCAGTTGCTGCTACAGCTAATTTGACAGCTAATATACTTCATTATATCCGATCTTTTCCTTAGATTAAAATTATATTTTTACCCTAAGTTATCTATCCAATACCAGAACTTGATTTCATGTGCACTACTATAACTACTTACCAAGTTTAGTTTAGGTGTGGCACAAGGCCAGAAATATAGAGCATCCAGTGAGAATTGAACTCACTAGCAGTGGTTTGCCACTCTAACTTGCTAACCATTACACCACACGAGCCGCCCTTGTGTGTATCATTTTAAGTCTGTATAGCAACACAGGTTTTGGCTCGACCATGTTTGATGCAAACATTTGATTGGCTGATGATGACATCATTGAAGATGTTTGCCTGCGAGTGGGTGTTGTGGGCTGTTGGAAAAATTCATTTAAATAAAAGGTGGGAATGGCTATGTATTAAGGTTTTACAATATTTACTAAATAACATATTTGATTTTTTTTTTTTTTTAAATAGATTTTCAAGGTATCAGAAAAATGAATAGAAATGAAGTAAAAAAAAAATTATCTTTAAAAATAAATATATTATAAGAAGTGAAAAAAATATTTTTACTTGAGTGAAATTTTCGAATTTTCTTATTGTGGAAACCATCTTAAATTTCTTCTTTTTGTTTAAATCAGATGTTTACAAAATTTTCAGGAATTTTCTTCTTTTTTTTCTCAAAATTTTCAAGAATTATCTTTTTGGGGTGGAGGGGTTAGGTAAATGAATACCAGTCCAGATCAGAGTGGACCTGGAAGTAGAATATACTGTTTTTCGTGGGGGGGGGGGGCTCACAGTCTAGGAAAAGAAAAAACTCTGAATTCACAACCAGCTTTACTCCACTTTTCTCCCAAAAATTGACCTTGTTTCACATCCTGCCTATGGTGGAGGGGTTGCCTAAATAGATGCTAAGTAAATATGAATTAAAACCATAAAACAAACTAAAAGTAAAGACATTGTTATTGAAACCACAGAGGTATTTAAAAAAATCTGCATATTATATACTACCCGTGTATTGGTTAGCAAACTAGTCTTGCATATCCAGTACTAGTGAATAGCAAGTTTGATCCTCGCAAGATGCCCGATACTTGCAACCTTGTATCACCCCCCTCCCTACCCATGGTGAACATATTGGCTAAATAACTACTATTTATGTCCCATAATAGTTTAGCATATGAAATTTGTTGACAAACACGTAATATTAAGTGATGTAGTATTAAATCTAAAATGTTATCTAGTTGGAAATGCGACAACTAAACCAACGAATTAACTTTTTTGTTGACTTTCTCTCCATCTCAGTCAGTTCCTATCTATCCATCCATCTCAGTCTATCCATTTCTATCTATCTCGTGTTCCAATCTATCAATCTATTTCACTTTGTTCCTATTTTTTATCTATCTATTTGTTCCTATATAGATATCTTCCTCTCAGACGAATCAATTACAATTTTTTTAGAGGTACTTTTATCTAATCTTTCATGGATACGAAAACAAATTTTATGATGTAAAAATATTCATATAATTCTTAACATACATCAAATCCGTTATTCGTTTGAAGTTGTCTGAAATAATTAATATTCAACAGAGATAAGTCTGAAATTGATAGTAAAATTGAATTATTCCCCTCACCTCACCCTCTTCTGTGAATTATATCAAAATCCTGTCAACCCCAAAGGACATTTAATTATCCAATTAACAATTCTACTGACCCCTAAAGATTTTGTGACCACTGCTGCTTCAAGACACACACATACATACACACACACTATATATATACACACACACACACACACACTATATATATATACACACACTACACACACTACACACACATATCAGGAGAAGTGGAATAAGGGATAGAGAAGGAAAAAAAACCTCATTGCCCTGACAGACATAATAAAGTCGACTTGCGTAAATGTCACAATTTTGTTTTAGTTTCTGCTGACATCAAATCTGGGGCCCTCGTGTTGCACTTGTGGACAGTAAAAGTTCAAGATAGTTTCTCCCCGAAACTATTTTTATTTATCTTTTTTTTTCTTTTTTTTTTTTTAGTCATATTACAGATTACATCAGTGCCTTTAGACCAAATAAATAAAAAAAGAAAACCCTAGTCGGTTAGTCTGCCATATACAAAGATAGGTGAAGATATACAAGCAAATAATATCAGTTATATGGTGGGTGTTGAGAGAGCGAGAGCGAGAGAGAGAGAGAGAGGGGGGTATATGTATGCATGTATTTATGCGAGCAGAAAATAGAGTTATATATATATATATATATATATAAATAATTTTCCAAAGACTCATTTGCAGATACATATTTTTATATATCAAAATATACACACAATAATAATGGATCTGTGTGATTAACTTGCTAACCATTACACCACGTTTTTCTTTGTCCCTCTCCGCAACCCAGGTAATGCTGGGTAGCCGCTTCTAATTATATCATATGAGAGAGAGAGAGAGAGAGAGAGAGAGAGAGAGAGAGAGAGAGAGAGAGAGAGAGAGAGAGAGAGAGAGTTATGTTTAAAATGCCACTGTCTTTCATAAATGACAACTATGTATTTTTGTGGGGCTGTTTATTTACCAATGCTAAATGCTTTTAGTCTTCATTCATTTTGTGAGTGAGACAGACAGACCTACTTAAGTTTCCATTCCTCTAAAACATAAAAGAGCAGTGCCAAGTTGTTACCAAATTGTAAGACAACACCGGCACCAAGAGAAAATGTCATCCTGGTGATGCCAATCTATAGTTGCAGCCAAGCAAACCAAGGAGAAGGAGGTTGTTCCGAAATGAATACATGACCACCAACAGGATTTAGGGGACTCAACGAAAAAAAGAAAAAGAATTATATATGTTTACCCAACCCCTCCACACAAGCAGAGCGTGACACAAGGTCAATCTATTAAGCAGAGTTTAACAGATTTGTATTTAGAGTTTTCTTTCTCCAAGACTGGTTGCTTAACCAAGACTAAAGAGCCCAGTCAGCCCCACTATTTACCCATAGTTGGAGGGAGACCAGTTGGATTCACACATTTTCCAAGGGAATTAGCGCTATGTGAAATGTAAACAGGCTCGTCCAGGATTTGACACACCACAAGGATCTCAATAAATAAATCAATGAATAGAAAATAAAAAATTAAGAGTATGTTTCTCATGTGGTGGTTGTTTGTTTATAAACTAACAAAAAGTTTCCAAAATGTCTTTATTTTGTTTATGCAAGAGGGAAAGTCTAAAGAAATTGCCTTTAGACATGACGAAAAAGGGGTTTTCGGTTTAAATGATCCATTGAAATATTTCAATAAAGAGGTACTCCACATGTGTGGAGTACCTCTTTATTGTAATATGTACTAATATATACAATATACAAGTACTACTACTGTCCATCTACAAGGATAATTATGGCATTAAATAACCCACAAAGTTTGATATACCATTAAACAAAAAGAACCAAAATACTGTCAGGAACTCAAGACTACCACACACACAACCCTTTTTAAAAAAAAACCTATATACCCCCCTTTGATTTCTATTTGACTCAGCTGGACCCTTCATTGCCATTCGATGTTTAAAAGTCCTATAGTATTTTTATAATCAAATATTTTTTGCTTGCCTGGACCCCCAAAATGCTATACGGTCCGGGGTGGGGGCATATGAACCCCAGTTCAGAATCACTATGGACGTATTGTGACGTACCTCCATAAAATATGCACGATCACATAAAGAGAAATTAAATCATTTTTTTTTGTACTTATCTAAAAATAAACAAATCCCATGAATAAACCTGTGAGAAAATATTCTAAATTTTTCCTAAAATTATTATTTTCCAAATCCTTGACATAAAATCTTAATTCGGAATGTCAGTATTGTGGAATGTTTTTTGTGATTTTGTTGTTGTTGTTCCACCCCTCCCCCCATTCTTCTATTTCTCAATTTCATTGTCCAATACAAAACTGGTGATTGAAATGACTGAAATACCTTCTCATTAAAAGGCTACATTTGCTCGAAAACATTTGAGAAATGCCACTATGTATTTTGGCGTAGAAAGAAAATGAATAGGTTGAAATGTTAGACTGCTAATGTTTTCAACATGATTCAATTAGCATCGGCTAATTCGACATTGTACAGAAATCATAACTAGTGGATGCTTTTCGTCAACAAAAAAACAACAACAAAACGAGTCAAATTTTTCTAAAGGTCAACATTGTTGGTTTTTTGTTTTTTTTGTTTTTTTTTTTTTTTTTTTTTTTTTTTTTTGGGGGGAGGGGGGGTCATTTCAGCCTCGGGTTAGAAATTTCAAAAATAAAACCTCAATCCAATCAATATATTAATACTTGTGTTCCTTAGTTGTACGATCACCCTCTGGTTAAAAAAATGAGACCGTCCAAATCATCCAAGATGAAATGCAAAAATGTAAATCCTGATTATTTGGTATTACCTATCCGACAAATTCTTATATAAATATCATCACCTCAGCTAAATAATAGACTAATCTGTTTTTATTATAAAGAATGGGAAGAAAAAGGACATGCTACACAGAAAAAAAGAAAGAGAGTAGGGGAAAGATAGAAAGAGGGAGTGAGCGCGCAGAAGTGATAGTGCTAATTTGTTTCAATCGAACTTCATGAAAAGAAGTAAAGAAAGAAAGAAAAGTGAGAGTTAAATCAAGAATACCATATTTTACATATTGAACTATTATGCAATAGCTTTAAGTAAACATATTCAACGTAATAATTAAATCATCATACTGCCATATATCTGTAGGTCTTGCTAGTATTTGTTATTACTGACAAGTCATGCTGAAAGCACTGATTCCCACTAGATCACCAAAGTTAAGCAGTGATGAGTCTGTTCAAGACTTAATTGGGTGACCACTTAAGCAACTGCAAGTACTGTAAGTAACCAGAGTCCTTTGTTTATCAAAATGGTTTGATTTGATTTGGCATTAAGTGACCCGAAAAGGGTTATGCTGTAAAATAAATCAATGAATATTCATTATCACTAAATCAAATAGATTATAGGAATATAATAAATAATTATCTCCCTAAGATAATTTGCATGTACAAAAGGGGGCCTCATAGAGGGTCCCATGACAATTTCAGAAACCCATTCTTGACCTTTTTTGGCTCTGATCTTTGAATTGTAGAGACATTGTCTCTATTAGATGCCAAGGAATGGTAAAGACAATTCTGTCTTGAACAATATGTCAAAATAAAATGAAAATGTTCAAAACCAACCAAAATCTTGTCTCACAACCCCACCCCCTTAAAAAACAATTCTGTCTCTTCTAAATTTTCTTAATATGTATAGATATTTACCCAACCCCTCCGCACGAGCAGGATGTGACACAAGGTCATTTTTCTAAGCGGTGTTCCACAGATTTGAATTCAGAGTATTCCTTCTCCTGGACTGGTTGCCTAACCAAGGTTAAAGAGTTTATATTCAAAAAATGAACCAAAAGTGAAACAAATATTTCTTTTATTGTCCTCAATTACTTTTGACCTTAGGCCACCACCATCAGAAAAAGGTTTTGTAAAAAAAATGTTTTTAAAAATAGTTTTCAAAGTAGTTGATAAGCCACAAAATAAGAGGGAAAATTGGTGAAGTATCATATCCATCTGTTGAGGAAAAACCATCTATTTATGTGTGCATGTGCAATATCTTATTATAACGGAGATTCGGTGTCTGTAACTGAAATCTGCTCATATCACAATACCCTCAGGAACTGCATAAGTTTATCAATGAGTATCTAATTTATAATCAAAATCATTAATACATAGAATATAATGAATCTTATTTATTGCCGAGGTCTCAATGAAAATCTGAGTTAGATTTGCCAAAACAGATCGTGTGTTATTCGTGTGTTTAAAATCCTACAATGTGTCTTATATATCAATAAGAAATAAAGGTTTACATAATATATAGTGGTTAATTTGCATACTGGTTTTAACAAAACCAGGTTTAATAAATAATTATTTGATCTCTAATATTATCATTCTTTATTATCCAATGTATTAAAATCAATTCTATTAATGATTTTATATCGAAACTAATTAAAATGTGATTAAAATAAATGTAATCTTTTTATATTCATTCATATTTCGTTCATTACATTCAAACTTAAATACTTATGGCTGGAGGGCGCATATTCTTGATAATATATATATATATATAAATGATGGATGGATGGTAAATAAGAAGCAGACGGAGAATAAGTAAGGTGAAACTGATGAGTATGACTAGACCAAGTGGGTAATAAAAAGAAAAAGAAAGAAAAAAAAGTCTGTAACCATTAGTCATCCATTCTTTGAGTAAAGCAAAGGAGTCAGGGCAGGTAGACGTTGGGGGGGGGGGCAAAGACGTTCTAAAATTAACAAGTCTTCAAGAACAAACAAACAAGCACTGACTGGCAAAAGTGGTACCAGCAGGAGGAACTAAACACCACCCACAACCTCTCAATGTTACACAAACGACTGCCTCGCCTGTAAGTTGGTAAATTTATAGCAAGGGATCCGTATGAGCCCCAATGTTAATAAAAACAGACGCTTTTTACAGAGATTTCTTTTTTTTTAAACTATTATGTTGTAAAATCTAGAGCATTGCTTTTGAAAGTATGAACGTAACGGTAGGAGATTGTTCTAATATGCCACGTATCCTATTCGTGCCATATCATTATTGGAGGTTTTTTTTTTTATTAAAATTAAAATTTACATAGTAATAGCATTTGATTCTACTGTACTAACGACAGCCTCATTTATATCTTCTTTTTTTAAATTGTGAATTATTGAAAAAATTTTAAAAATTATTACTAAATTGATATTTGTGATGCACAGGAGACCTCGCCGGGTAGCCCCTTCTAGTATATTATAATGCGAAACTGGAAATTAGAGAAATAGATCCCTAATTAGGACTGAGCATATTCTAGTAGTGACTACCCCAAACGGAGTTCAACAGGTTTGAATTCAGAGTTTTCCTTCTCCTAGACTGGTTGCCTAACCAAGGTTAAAGAGTCCAGTCTGCCCTACTATTTACCCATAGCTGGAGGGAGGTAGTTTGATTCATATCTTTCCCAAGGGTATTAGCGCTATGTGAACTATAGCTTCGCCCAGGATTGGAACTCCAGTCGACGAGTCCATTTCCTACAACTCTAACCATTACACCAGTCAATGACTTACGTACCAGAACCGATAGGCGTACAAATCACTTTGAGAATCAAGCAAACTAAAAAGTTTTTAAAAGTGTTGAATATATAGTGACTCAAATCTAACTTTTACTGTTTTCCAATACCGTAATTATTCGTGTATAAGGCGCACTATTTTCCCACATTTTTCAGCCCGAAAGTTAGGTGCGTATTATATACGAAAACTATAATTAACCTTTTCTGGTCATACTTAAGACAGGATGACCAAAATTAAGTTATATCTATAGTTCAAACTAATGCGTTTTATCCCTTCATTGCCATTACTCCCAAGCCCACTCTAAACCAGAGTGGTAGTACCTGTTAGGGTATCATCTATGAGTCAAATAGATCTGTTTGAAAATTATTTGTATTCGATAGGACCGTGTTCAAAAAATTCTCTTAAGAAACAACTACATAAAAATATAAATATAAACGTACCATGAACACAATTCCCTAACTCTGGACATAAAATAACCCTAGACGAGTTGACATGCCGTTAAAATCAATCAATATTTCCATGGTATGCATACAACTACTATCCCTCCAGCTATGGGTAAATAGTAGGGCAGACTGGGCTCTTTAACCTTTATTCGTATTCGATATAGGACTGTATGAAAAATAAAACCTTAAGAAGCAACTACACAAAAAATGTGAATGCGATTCCCTCATCTTCCAAATTCTTGATATTATGGTTATAACTCTACAAAAATTAATTAGAATCCTCCACTCCTTCCCAACGAGAAGCGTAAACATCATTATATTCACGAACTGCTGTTTAGAACCGGAACCCAACAGTTTTACAGGTCGTCTAGTATATAAAAAGTTCTCAGCGAATATCACATTGAAGCCTTTGCTTGTTCCTTTCGGATTAAAATAGGTTAGAAAAAAGAAAGAAAGAAAGAAAGAGTCAGACCCGCCACCCTCACTTCGTGTAAGACCTGCCTGATGTAAAACATAACATGCCTCAGTGAAGTTCTTTCTGTGATAAGCAAGGAATAGAAAATGCTTTAATTGTATGCAGTTTGTGTTATTTTTACTTTTTTCTTTCTTTCTTTTTCTTTTTTTCCTGTGAGGGGATAAGACTTTCCTTAACCCTCTGCTGAGAGGACGAACGTAACAGAAGTTGAATGCGAAGGGTTGGGTGGAATTTTTTTTTTCTTTAAAAAGAAAGATATATCTTTTTTAAGGTTACAGTGGAAGCAAGTCTAGGGTAAGAGGATCTGTAAAGGAACCCCTCTCTACTCAGTAGTCTGTTGATATGTTCTTTATTTAGAGAATGATTCAGTTATTGCAAATGTACTTTTATGGAATAATTAATATCTTATATACGTATAAGTAGTATTATGGTTGTTATATAAGCTCTTTCCAGGTTTTAAACAAATATCGGCCGGTACAAATCCTTATTATACGTGTGTATCTATATCTATATATATATATATATATATATATATATATACTTGGGGCCGGTTTAGTACAGCATCCGTATAGGAAGGAAGCACAAGGTTTCGGGTTCGATATCGGTCCCCGCCAACTCAGCTTATGAGAGTAGCACAGCCTTGGTAATCTGATCTGTGCGATTAAATGGGGAGCTGATGGTAGATGTGGCGCTCCACCTCAGAAAAAATATCCCTGGTCTACCGCAGCGAAAAGGGGATAGACTCCCTCGCTGTCCGGCCACGCCACCAACTTACTTATTTTTATACATACTTTTCGTAAGAGTTTTTTTTCTTTTTTTTAAGCATCCTAGGCTCAATATTAATGTATTTGTTTTTAATAAATACGTATGTAAGATATTTACCACCACCCTCCACACGAGCAGGATGTGACACAAGGTCAATTTCTTAAGCGGGGTTAAACAGGTTTGAATTTAGAGTTTTCCTTCTAGACTGGTTGCCCTATCTGCCCTTCTATTTACCCATAGCTGGAGGGAGAATAGTTAGATTCATACCTTTCCCAAGGATATCAGCGCTATGTATATAAGAAATGTTATATTAAAAAAAAGTAGACCAGTTACCAACAATATTCGCCCTGTTATTTATACATAATATATTCATATTTATGATTATGATAAGTGAATAGTCGATATTTATGAATATGAATAGGTTTAATGAAGTGCGGCTAAACTGGCCATTATTCATCCATTTTGAATCAATAGATGATTCAGTTATATCGACTAGTTTAGTCTTATTGTATACAGAAGTCTTACACATGCATATACAATATCATGCTGCGTCGCTCCTGTGTTTACACACGCGCGCGCGCGCGTGTGTGTGTGTGTGTGTTGTTAAGCTTCGCCCGACATAAAATCAACCAAAAGCAGGTAGTACTACGGGGTAGGAAGACTGTGGGACCAGTTTTGACTTTTACATGGTAGGGGGGGGGGGCAGATGTAATCTATATATTAATTCTCGTGTTCCCTAATTGTACTATCGCTATTATCTTGCAACACCCTCTGGTTAAAAATGAGACCGTCCAAGATGAAATGCAAAAATGTAAATCCTGATTATCTGGTGGGGCTTATCCGCCGAATTCTTATCTCTTATGTGTCGTCACCTCAGCTATATAATGAACCATTCCGTTTTTATCGTTAAGAAAAAAGGGAAGAAAAAGGACATGCTACACTGAAAAAATATAAGAAAGAGAGTAAGGGAAAGATAGAAAGATGGGGTAAGCGCGCGGAAGCAATAAGAAAGAAAAAAGATTAATAGTTTATACTTTTTACATATTGAACTATTTAGCTCTTAAGTAAACATATCAAACATTGTAATAATTAAATTATCATACTGTGGTATATCCATAGGTCCCGCTAATAAGGCAACCAATAAGGTTCTTTGTTGGGGGGGGTTGAATTTCTACCTTTCACCTAGGCTCGAACGCCAATTCCTAGCCACGAAGAAAAGGCAATATATATGTAAAAGTTGGTAATACATACACACAAAACATTTATTAGGCGTGATTGTGTAATGGTTATGGTCATAAGGGCTTGTATTGGCAACCAGAGTTCAAATCCTGGGCGAGGCTGTTAGCGTTTCACTTGCGGTAATGCTCTTGGGAAATGCATGAATCTATATGTTCATATCAAGCTATGGATAAATAGTAGGACAGACTGTGTTCTTTGGCCTTGGTTAGGCAACCAGTATTGGAAAAGGAAAACTTAATTTCAATTAATTTTATTCCGCTTAAAAAATACCTTGTGTCATATGCTGTTCGTGATGGAAAGTTTGTGCAAATAGGTACTTTGAACTAATCTAGGGGGAAAAAACTCTGGATTCGAAATCAGCTTTATACTCCACTTAGAAATTGACATTGTTTCACATCCCGTCCGTAGTGAAGAGGTTGGATAAACAGTAAATACCTACATACATACATAACGTACACAGAAGACGGCCCTGTAAAATACATACAAAACAAAAGCAACTATTACATAAAAGGAACTAAGAAAATTTAAATATAGCACAGTAAGATATTAATACTTTAGAAAACTATTTAGGGATTTATTCATTTAATTCGATAGGGTACCGAAGAGGCGTAATTGAGAGGAGAGGGGCTATCTAAAAATGCCTCGAGCCCCGAATGCAGGGAGGGGAAAAAAAGGGTTTATAAATAGTTCATCTAATCTATCAGTTGCATTTTCTACTAACATTAATACAATAACAAATCTCACTAATGTAGAAAAAGATTCCTCAAGTGGTTAAACTCCCCTCTCCACCGGAACCCCAAAATAAATACGACCCTAGGCTCTGGTGGAAAGAAACAGCAAGGATACTTGAATTCATGGGACATTTTTAAAACCGAATGATATGAACTCATATTTGTCGGCCTTTAAGATACAACATATCGCTTTTTTTATTAGAATATTTTAAGCTTTTCTTTTTTCTATTTTAATTTTTTTTTTCTAAGAGAAAAAAAAAACTAGAATTGTATTTTATTAAATACAGCTTGAAGTATGCGTGTTGTTAAGCTTAGTTTTGTCTAAAGACTTACGGTTACAAATGCAGAATAGCGCGCAAGAAATAATTATTACTTTAATAATCAAAATCACATTTTCAATTTAACGTAAACGTGTTAGATTCTGTAAGAAATGTAAGTGTATTTCCATAAAATAAAAAACTGCAACAGACGTCTTGATTTTCTTTCTATTTCAAGCACCCCCTAAAAATACACACACACACACACACACTGCATTATTTCCACTGGCGCTAAATAAATAACACTGCCATTTACCGAATTCAGCGCCCCCCCCCTCCGTACCCCACCAACATCCCCCACCCCCACCCGAACACTCGCCGGTTCCTGTACAGCCAAATGGGTCACATTCTTAAAACAACACGACAGGAACAGAGAAAACAGAAGAAACGGTGGGCGTGGAGGGAGAGGGAAGGAAGAAGAGATAAAAAAAAAAAGTCTCACCCCCCCTACTCTCCTACAAAATAACAAAGATCTTCGTAGAAGTACTTTGTGTGTGTGAGAGAGAAAGAGAGAAAGAGAGAATGAGAGAGAGAGAGAGAGAGAGAGAGATGAAATGACGAGTTTATGAGAAGAGGGGGGGGTGTATACGAAAGAGAAAAAACAATTTTTTTAAAAAAGAAAGATATATACATAACCAGAGTGGATAGAAAGATAGAAGATAGATAGAAAGATAGATAGAAAGGGGGGGGATGGTTTCGTTGACCCATTTTTGGGGTACGAATGCGTTTACGAACAATAATACTTAGATTTTATGTCCGTCTTTAAAATAAAGTAAAATGAGCGAATGAATGAATCAACATTCAGGCATTAAACTAAATTTAAGGTCAATGAGTTCTGGTCAAAATATCTGAGGAAACGTTTTTATATTATTCCATATATATTTCCGGATTTTTGTTTTCATGGTGGGTGGGGGTGAGCGCCACATTTTGGCCATTGGTCTTTCTTTTATAACTCTTTTGTTTCGGGAGACAAGGAATCTACATTTGGGCAAGAATGAATGACAGTTGCACACAATACAGGTCTCTCTTCTTTACAACAATAATGGCAGGGTAAGGTGTCATCTTGGCATTAGAGTCGTTGCAGAACGAGGGCGAACACAATGTCAGATTTAGGTTTGGCATGGTTTGTTAGATTTTACGGCATGTCAACCCTTGTTGGGTTATTTTATGCCAAAGACGTTTTGTTCTGGTCATGCTTGATGGGTATTCAATTTTTTAAAAACTAAATTTATTTAAACATTTTGTTCTATTTAACCCATAGATCGGACCCTAATAGGTACTACCACTCCGGGTCAGAGTGGACCTGACAGTAATGGCGATGAAAGTGTACTCCACATTCCCCTGAGCTCCAGTTTAACGTCATACCCAGGACACTAAGTATTATTTGAAATTCTGACAAGCATTCTATAAATTCTTATTTCAACTTTAACGTTTCGGCCGGTTCACTCTCCGGTCTTTATTGCATACATTAATCTAAATATCTAAAACAACACCATTAGCCCATGTCCCTAAGATCTATGAACTTACAGTCAAGTCACGTTGAAAGCACCGGTTCCGCTACATCATCGAAGTTAAGTAGCACTGGGTGACCAATTAAGCAACCAACGAATCACAAAGATACGACGTTGATTATTATTTATATTCCTGTACAAAAAGTTAAAAAAAAAACTTTTCCGGATTTTCAATGTTGTTAATTGATTAATTCAGTCACAACACCAAGACCAGGCTGGAGAACATATCTGTCGCACTGCTGGGATAGAAACGACTAAAATGAGTTTGTTGGTTCAAATAATTCGTAAACTCTTGGCAACAACCCGTGCCAAATTAGGAAGCCTGTAAATACAAGTTGATACTTGATATCAGATATTTCCGCACGTTTTTTGGTTAACAATATGTCTATGTTTATTTACTTAACCAGATATCAAGAAGTGTCATGTTTGAAATAGGTCAAATTTTTTTCTTCGCATGTTTGTTGGTTGAATTTTACGGCATGCCAACCCTTGTTGGGTTATTTTATGCCAAAGACGTTTTGTTTCATTCTTGTTGGGTATTCAATCTTTTTTTTTAAACTAATTTTTTAAACACATTTTTGTAAACTTATTTTTTTAAATCTATTTAAGCCGTGGATGGAACCCAAACAGGTACTACCACTCCGGGTCAGGGTGGACCTGGGAGTAATGGCAATGAATGAGTATTCCACATTCCCCAAAGCTATAAACTGGAACCTCAGATACATTAGATACACTTTAACGTCATACTAATGACATCTTTCTTTATGTGGAATAGATCAAGGGAACCTTCATGTCACTATAATCTTATAGTTGGAACCTTTCGGCCATCAGTCCAGTATTCAACAATAGAGCTGAAACTGAAAACAAGGACATAAAATCAATTCATTCTCCCCCACTCCAAGCTATGAGCAGATGAATAGTAGGGGGGGGGGTCAACGAATCTAAAAGAAGAAAAAATTCAAAACCAGAAGTTGCCAGAATTAGATTGAACACATCGTCAGGCTACTGTAGGGATTCCTTAAGCAAACGTTAAAACTCCCCACTGGAGTATTGCTTACCGCGGAGCACCACACATTAAACCGATCATATGTCAAAACCAGAAGTACACCGCTTAAAAATTGACGTTGTGTCACATTCTTCCTGTGGCATCGGGGTTAAGTAAATACATAGATTCTTATTGAAATTTAATTAATTAGAGATACACTTAAGAATATAACAAGTACTTCGGTGGGAGGGTGTGGGGGTTAGTCCCAGTGGCGTAGTGGTTAACCTGCTGAACAGACCTTCGAATAGTAAGTACCTTGTTAATGATACTCCACCTATATTGTTCCTATTGGGTTATCGTTGTAACAATGGTTATTGAGAATCTTTTTAAAATGGAGACCACATTTCATTTAGTTTCAAGTTGGACTGGAAATTACTTTATTCTTTAAGAGATTTCTAAGTGTATTGCTCGAATATAGATTTTGATATGTGCCGTTTTTCCTGGGTTACGTTTGAATACATGCATTGAATAATGACAATTTTAGTTTTCTGGGGTTAAGCACTTGGGGGTGGGGGGTTCGCTGATGACCGCCAACTAAAGCGTAAACGCAACGCTCTCCTATAAAAGGGATGGAGCACTATATGGCGACCTTTACACACACAGGGAGGTGTGTATTGAAAACAGTTAAAAAACCCTTCACATTCTGTGGGTGACCATAGCCTAGCGGTTAAGGTGTCTGACTGATGCTCAACCGATCGGATTTCAATCCCGGCTGTAGGTAGCCCACAAAATGTCTAGCCACACTGAAGAGACTTGATAAGTCGAAACACGTGTCTGTGGATAACTAATATATATATATATATATATTAGTTGGTGTCTTTGATTGTTGCTGTTTGTGGGTTCACTGGTCCTAATTCCTCTATTGAAATTACAGATAAGCAAATTAACTAAGAACATAACTGAATAGAGAAATCTGAATCCAAGAGAAATTCTAAAGGCGACAATGATCCAAGTGATTAAACTCTTATGCATGACAATCAATTCAAATGATCAGCCACGGTTGGTAGATCCTTCTTTCTAATTCATAGACAACAAACAAACAAACAAACAAATGACTATATGGAACTGTCCACAGTACCAGTACCAGGCGACACCACTGATAACTATAGAAGCAATATGAGACGAATTAGACCACAGCACTGTTAAAAGCCAACGAGTATGCCAAAAAAACTGCTGAAAAATCTAAAGTGGGTTACCAATCCTCGATCTCTGATGATACTCACCGAGAATTTCAAGTGTGACGAAACAGGTGATAATCTACGTCGTCATTATAATCTATACAGTAATCGCTTAGAGCTATGTGCGTATTTGTGGATATCAATTTTTCTGAAAGTCTGCTATGAAAGTTAAACTAAGATTGTCCAATCAAAAGCTAGGAAACATACTAAACCATACCAATATATCATTTGACGATCTTGTATTCAAACAATACAGTTCTCTCGGTTGAATTTGGCCGATATGAAGCAGTCTGTTTTAAGCCTTGAAGAAGTTGTATTTTTTTCTTCTTCCAGAAACTATCGTATGGGGAGTAGTTATCTAGTTAGAAAAGCCACCTTGTTGGAGAACAGCCAATTTGTAAGAGAGAACGCCGTTTTCTTGAACGAAGAACTTTACGACCAACAACATATAAACTAGCAAACAATATCAAGATACAATAATATATTCATTTCAAGTGTGCATCGCTCTCTTCAGTCACCCCCCCACACACACACACACAAAAATTAAATCTATAAATCGAATGTTAGTTATCAACTGTTTTTTTTATGTTTCGTACCCACTTTCTGGTAGCATAAAGAGGATTACAATAAGTGAACTGTCTTCTTGTGCAATAGCTCCATAAGTAAACTCTTCAGTTGCTGATGGCCATCCCGAAGGATTGTGAAAAGTGTGTGTGTGTGAGAGAGAGATAGAGAGAGAGAGAGAGAGAGAGAGAGAGAGAGAGAGAGAGAGATGCCAAAGGTGAAGGAAGCTCAAGAACCATGGACATTGGTAGGCTACTTTGGAGGTTGGATACTTTGTGGACGGGCCTTGTAGAATGGCTAATTCTCTAGTGAATTTGACCAAAAAAAAAAAAAAGAACTTTCCAGTGTGCCAACTCAGCAATATCAACAAATAATAATACTACTAAAAAAGGACACATGCTGACTGGGAGTGAGGGGTCCTAACCCAGAGTTGGATATCTTCTCTCTCGGAATGCCGAGAGAGTGAGTGAGAGAGAACATTCGCAATAGCTACTTACTAAAGCTCTCTCTCTCACACACACACACACACACACAGGCGACCGATTTTCTCCAACCATTATTTCACATTCCGCACATAATTCCCTTCTCTCTCTTTTTTTGAACTATAAAATGTGGGTAATTGACAATCAGGTACAGTTTACCCCCCCCCCCACACACACACACACACACTCTAGAATAACTTTTAATTGGGAGACATTGGCGAACATGCATAATTTGACACAATGCAATTAAAAAGTAAACAAATAAAAATAAGAATACCAGTGTATGGTAGCTGACATTCGATTCGATAGATATGAACAGATGGATATATATATATATATATATATATATATATATATAACGAATTTAACTAAAAGATGTTTTTCACTGAAAATATGGACTCGCCACTTTTAATACATTTCTCTGCTCGAATTTTTGTGACTTAAAACAACACTTAGAAAACTTTTTAAAACTTTCTAAAAACTGACGATGACCTAAGGTCGAAACTAGTTGAGGACAAAAAAAAAATAACATAAAAGAAATATTCCTGTTTGTCTTATCACTTTTTGTTCATCTTTTTCACAAAATAACGTTTGTTTGTTCTTGTTTGTTTTTTTACACAAAAATATAAATAAAATAAAATAAAGACTGTTGAAGAGGCACCAACGATAAAATTCTGGTATTTAAAAAAATATATCTGCAAACATATATATATATATATATATATATATATATATATATATATATATATATATATATATAATCCTGTAAAAGCAAATAACTAAATAAAACAACTAATAACAACCATCATCATCATCATCATTATCATCAGTGTGATAAGTTAGTGGTAGAAATGTAATGCACGAGGTAGCAAGGCGAACGACATTCCTAACAGTGACCTCTTTCACTCAACTCCAAAAAGGAGAAAAAAAGCCTAAAAATTGGCCTCTGATGGAATATTTGGTTCTAGTTGTTGGCTAGAAAATGACAAGGATACAGTAGACAGGAGAATTACACTCTTACCACGAGAGAGAGAGAGAGAGATTGGTTGGTTGGTTGGGTTTTACGGCATGTCAACCCATAGGGTTATTTTATGCCCAAGACGTATAGTCATTTGTTTGTAGTCATATGGTTTCAATTAACTACTACAACTAATAATAATAATAATAATAATAATAATAATAATATGATAACGGTCTCCCAAATGTTTAGAAAACAGACTAGAAAAACTGGAAATCAGAGGAAGAATTGAGGCCATCCAGATAACAGCATTGTTGAGATCGGCTAGAATACTCAGAAGAGTCCTGGAGATCCGAGGAGACTTGTTGTCATTCCAATGAAAGACCGTCAGCTAACGCTGGTGTGAAAGACTCACAAGGAGTGAAGAAATAATAATAATAATAATAATAATAATAATAATAATAATAATAAATCATTAATTATAGTTCCAACTATTTAAGCCAAATAATTTCCACATTTCCCTGAACTGGAGCCTCACAACGGATGTAGTTTAGTGTGATGTAGTAGGCATGCCTTTTTTGGAGGGGTCTTACCCCTTTGCAGGTGATACTGTCAACGTATTTCATTTCCTATCCACATGGCAGCCCAGAAAGGGTTTATGTTGAAAAATATCTGTTGTATAAATTAAATGCCTTTCATAAAATAGGCTAGAATAGTTTAATAAATATCACGATAAAATAAAAACTTGAAAAGTGAGACTCGAACCAGAACTTCTAGAACCGACAAGTACACTTGGTTCAAGCTCCTGTTACAGAGACAGGCAAGACTCATTCATTAAAAAAGAGTGGGTAATTTTGATCTTTTGTCGTCCCAGCCTCCTGCCCTAATTTACACTACGTTTTAGCGTACTGGCGTCAGGCGAATTTCCGGCCCAACTTAGATATTTTCTGAGCCGTGTTTTGTCGCTTTTTGTTGACAAATCAATGTCGAATACTTATCTATTGTAAAAATTGTGTTTCTTGTTTAATGTATCGATTGTTTTGATTTTTGAAAATCGAATAAGAATCAAAAAGTGGTGATATTTGTTTTGAATAAAAATAATGAAAATTGTTTTAAAATTTGAGTTGAGGTTGAGTTGAAACTTGTACAAATTCAATCGAAAAAAAAAAAAGAATTTAAGGGGAGTGGGACTGTAAAATATCTACATTGATTTGCCAATAAAAAATCGGGGCGGAACGTATAAAATATCTACATTAATTTGACGACAAAAACACGACTCGGAAAATATCTAAGTTGGGCCGGAAATTCGCCTGACGCCGGCACGCTAAAACATAGAAGCGGAAGACCGGGACGACAAAAGATCAAAATTACAAAAAAGTGGGCTGAAAATTTTTTTTTATTTTTACGTCAATCGCTGTCTACTTGGTAATATTGGTCGTAGGTTTGTTTATATTCGACACGTACATGAAAAAAAAAAAGTTTAAAAAGGACACACTCAGGTCATTTTTTTTCTAGAGGGGAACAAAAAAGGGGTGAAAAAAAGTTTTTTGTTGTTGTTGTTTATTTACTGCTTCCGTCCACGGGTACATTATTCACATTCCTTAAGACCATCCCCCGTCACTCACAAAGAAAGGTTAAGTTTGTTTTTTTTTTCTTCTTGATTTTACACTTTAACCGTGAAGAACAGGAAGGAAAAAGAAAGAAAGAAAAACCTGCAGTTTGACACAAAACTAATTTGTAACTAACTGTCCTCAAAACAAACGAAAAAAAAAATAGTTGTATAGCTCTTATCTCCTTTGTAAAAAGGTGTATAACGCTGAGGAAATGTCTGGACTTCAAAAAAAAAAATTCTCATGTATATATTAAAAAATTACAGACGAATTCAACCAGAAGGTGGTTTTCAATGAACAGATGGACTCGCTACTTCTAATACATTTTTGCCCGGAATTTTTTTAAACTTTTAAAACTTTCTAAAAACAATTTCTTTCACAATAAATTTTCTCCTAAAGTCGAAACTAGTTCGGAACAATCAAAAAAGAAATAACAAAAGAAATATTCCTGTTTGTCTTATCACCTTTTGTTTATATATAACAAATACGTATTTACCAAACCCCTTTGCTACGAGCAGGATGTGTCACAAGATCATTTTTTAAAGCGGGATTCAGTTAGTTTTAATTCATAGTTTTCCTTCTCCTAGACTGGTTGCCTTACCAAACCTAAAAAAAATTAACCATAATTGATGGAAGGAGAACACAGAATCAGGCCTTTACAAAGGATAGTTATTTACTAAGATTTTAGTTATGGTACAAGGCTAGGTGCATAGAGCGCCCCGCACACATCTTCGTCCAGGATTGGAACACTGTCGCATTCTTCTGTATACTGGACAAGTACCTGTGTCGTATAATCATTCGTTTAATATGGTCAGTAGGTGCAAATTCAGTGCTTTAACAAGTCTTTGATCGCATAAAAAAAATGTTAACATTTAATTAAGTAATTTGTAATAAATAACACGTTAATATCTTTCTCTTGAAAACTTAAAAGAAATTCAGTCGCAAATTAAGGGTAAGAGCTTTTTGCCGTGAGTTTAATTAAAATTAAATTAATTTTTCGATTGAAGAGTGCTATCAGAACTCTTTTTTTCTTTTTTCTTTTTAAAAAGAAAAAAAAAGTGTCTATGGGAAATTCTAACAAATTAACAATACTTGCCGTATATACTCGTCTATAAGTCGAATGTTGAAGACTTAAATTTTTAGGGGAAAACAATTTGGGATTGACCTTGAATAATTTTGTAAGAATGGAATTCAAACATCATGGGTCAAAAAATGGGAGCAGGGTCGGCGCGTACTACCCCCCCCCCTTCGAACCGAGGGAGGGGTGCCAAGCCTACTTAGGGGCCCCGGAAGGACGGATTTCCGATATTTTTTTAATGAATACTACCGGGTTACTAGTAAGCTCAGTTTAGAAGTGGCAAAAGGCCATAAGTATGGGGCGCCCAGTGAGAATCGAATCCCCTAACAATGGCCTAATCCAGCTTATTGAAATATTAAAGATTACACCACGTGATATTCAATGGTTATTTTCTTTTAAGAAATTAAATATACTATCAAACGTTTGTAACAGGTTTTTATTCTTTAAAAAAGATTAGAATCTTAAATCCTAAATAAATAGAAATATTTCATGACAACAAATTGATTTGAAATACAATAATCCAGAAACTATTCCGAATTACTAAATATTGTAGGGGGGAAAATCCCGAAATTTTAAGTTTATCTTACAAATAATATATAGTCTGGGTTAAATACCCGATAAGGGTAACCCGAAGCCGAATTTTTAAAAACCTTTTTCCAATGCAGGTATCATTGGGGAACGAGAAAAGATTTGGTAAAACAGGCCAGTTGTTCCGTTTACCAAAACTTTTACCGTTCCCCAATGATACCTACATTGAAAAAATAACGTTTAAAACAGTTTGGCTTCGAGTTACCCTTAACGTGCTTTCAACCTGAACTATGATGTATCAGAGGGAATTCTTCTATCATAGAAGAGTAAATAAAACGAGTAAACTTATACTTAGCCTATCGCTTCAGTATCAAAGCCTCTTTTCCCCTTAGGGGCTAGTGACAAATATAGATGAATAAAATAGTTTTTCACTAAGCTTTATCCCGTTTGAGTACCGCCTTAGAATAGTGGTTAACAGAGTAGTCTCACTGGCTATTACTTGTAGTGAGTTTGATCGTCACCGGGTGTCCTATAAGCTAAACCTTTGTAAATACGGGTATAGTACACATTATTTACATTCAACTTTGGCGAAAAAGAAGAAAATGAAAAATGTAAGAATAAGAAATATAGAAAAAGTAAGGAAGGAAAGGAAAGGAGAGAGAGAGAGAGAGTAAACTTCGCTAGTTTTCCTTCTTTCTATCTTTTATTTTTACAGACACAAAAAGACAAAAAGTAATAATAAGAAAAAGGAAAGAGAGAGAAAGAAAGAAGAAAAAGAGGGAGAAAATAAAAAAAAGTAAACTTTTTTTCATCTCTTTTTTCCCTTTTCCAGGCATAATTAAAGAAAAAAAAAGGAGAAAGGAAAAGAAGGAAAAGAATAAGAGAAAAAGGAAAAGAAGGAAAAGAATAAGAGAGAAAGGAAAAGAAAAAAAAGAAAGGAAAAGAAAAAAAATAGAAAGGAAAAGAGAAAAACAAGAAAAGAGAGAAAAAATAAAAAAAGTAAACTTTGCTTTTTCTTTTTTCCAGGCACAGTTAAAGAAAGAAAGAAAAAAGAAGAAAAGAAAGAAAGAAGAAAAGAAAGAAAAGTGCTTGAAGAAATGACAGCGGGGAAACAATGACATATTTAGAATAACTGTTTTAACATTCTTTTGATGGGATGATATAGAATTGAGGAAAAAGAGAGGAAGAGACTGCGTGTTAAGTACCAACAACTTAAGAGTAGTGCTCCTCCGAGAAATAGTTGCCCGTAAAATAAAAAAAAAAGATTGTCTCTCACTCTTCAGGGGGAATAGAGGTGAGGGTGTTGTAGATAGAGAGAGAGAGAGAGAGAGAGAGGGGGAGGGATTAAACAGGGTTGGGTGGGTGCCGGGGGGGGGTCGTCTCAATGTATGCTAGGGTTGTGTTTTTTTTTGTTTTGTTTTTTACTCTCAGTAGTAGAGGTTTTTAGTGAAGCCCAGGCGAACGGCGCCGCATACCAACTAAAATTCTAAACAAACAAATAAACATATGGCTTCACTCATCTTTTGTAGTAAGGCTGACAATTTTTTTTGTAATTTTGTAGTGTGATGATTAAAGACAGGATGATGGGTAGACTGTGATTTCAGGGGCGTACATTTTTTACCATAATTTACTGGACAGATGTTAGTGGAATATGAAATGTGTGTATATATATTTTTAATTTTTGAACAGGGGTTAATAATTTTAAAAGCTTGGAAAAGATTGAGGGAACTGGAAATCAGAGGAAGAATTGAGACCATCCAGACTACTGCATAGCTGCAATTGGCTAGAATACTCTGAGGAGACTTGTTGTCACTCAGACTCCAGTGAAAGACCATCAGCTAACGCTGATGTGAAAAAACTCTCAAGGAGTGAAATAATAATTTGACCGTGCTGACAAATGGCATTATGATGTGCACAAACCAGAATCTGTCCTACAAAATGAGATCCATAACATTCTCTGGGATTTTGAGACACAAACGGATCCCCCACCCCACCCCCAATGTCGGTCAGAAGAGCAGACCTAAGAAAGGAACTTGTCATCTAGTGGATTTTGTTGTTTTCAGGGGATCACCGTGGAAAATTGAAAGAAAATGAAAAATAGACTAATACTTAGATCTTGCCAGAAACCTAAAAAAAAAAAATCGAACATGGTGACAGTGATACCAATTGTAGTTGATGCCCTTGGAGAGGCTCCAAGGGCCAGGAAAATATAGACTGGGGGGGGGGGTAGGAATCAGAAAAAGAAAGACCACCCAGACGACAGCACTGGTAACCAAGAATACTTTGAAGAGACCTGAAGAGACTTGTTACAACCAATTAAAACTGTCATGAAAATCTCGGAAGAAGGAAAAAATAAATAAACATTAAAAATCTAATGAAATTAAAGAAAACCAAAGATGTAATATGTATGTGTGGAATAGAACATGAACACTGTTGGTATCAGCCGGACAGCGAGGAAGTCGATCCCCTTTCGATAGTGCTAGACCAGGGATATTTTTTTGCTGCGGTGGAGCGCCACATCTACCGTCAGCTCCACACTTTACCGGACAGATTAGATGACCCAACATGTGCTACTCATGCACGGAGTTGGCGAGCACCAGTAACGAAACTGGAACTTTGCGATTTCTAGGCGGATGTTCTACCGACTGAGATCTCTTGCGCGCTATTCTACATTAGTACCCAAATAAAATAAAATAAAATAAATATAATTTGAATTGAGAATAATAATCAACATATTTAAATTCATTTCATCATTGTAATGTATGATTAATGAAAAGACTATTTCCCTGAAAAACACAATTTGAATACCCGGGCGTTCGTCTATTGAAAGAAAGAAAGAAAGAGGTGAAGGGAAAATAACTGAAAATTGAATGGAACTTGAAATGCAAGAAGCTCAAAAGTTGTTCATTGTATGACTAATAACTAAACAACGACAGGACAGGAAAAAGAGAAGAAAAAATCAGTATTATTCGTGGAAAGAAATTCTTTACTTTTAAAGACAACAAAAATCTTAAATGAATTGAATACGGACATAAAGTATTTTTATTATCATTCTTTTATTCTTTATTGTTGCTTTAGTTCATGTACAGAATAACCCACCCATGAAAACTCACATTAATTCTATTTTAATGTAGAAAAAATTATATAGAAATGTAATAATCCTTTTATTAACCATCCAGATAAGAATAACTTTTAGTCATTTGCTTCATTTTCTTTTTTTTTATTGAAACAGTTACAATTAAGTCCAAAAATAAATTGCAAATCAGCCATAACTCGACACCTTAATGGCCGATAACCGAACTGTGGCTAGTTGAAGATGTTATTTTGGAACTCAACTATTCTATAACTGAAAAAGAAGCAAATGACTGAAACTTCTTATTTGGATGGTGAATGTAAGTATTACACATTTATTTTTCTTTGCTGGTGGGGGGGGGATACATTTTCATAGGTGAGCTATTCTGTACAAATGCCACTGCCTTTTTTATAACAACCACTAGGATATAGAAGTTATTTACTGGCACCAAACAATGCCAGTTGAACACAAGGACCATTAACGTGGGGGACTACGCACAAACCGAAGTTCAATGGCTGAAGCCACTGGATACAGGGTTAGGAAAAACCGGAAGCCAGAGCAGAATACCAATGGGGTATGGAATGTGTATTTATCTCGTCTAAAAGCTACTCGATTTTTTAGGAGTTTTCATTCCAATTCTTCATCCCTACTTCACGGTCGAAGATTATTCGATCCAGGAAGATGCCATGAAAAGCAAATTATAAAAATGACTACAAAAAAAAATTAACTAAGAATTTCTCTCCCCCCCCCCTTTAATTTTTTTTTAAAAGTATTAAGTGCCCCCATTTATTTCGGCGGTGTGTCTCTAAAGTGCCTCTCAACAGAGAAAAAATACCTTACTTATATCTATATTCGTTGGTGCCCGTAAAAGATGAAGAGTCGATACACTCTTCAACCCCGGGAGCAATTAGTACCACCAAAAGCTAAAGAGCTCTGCTTTATTGGTTACTCATAACTGGAAAGGGGAGGGGGTGATGTAAAAGTAAACGTGTAAGTTTGACCTTGCTAATTTTATTGAATACCTGAATTTGAAATAGAAAAATGCGGTTTAATCAAACTGGGCCAAGAGCGAATAAGAATGCAACCAAACAGGTTAGTAATGATGAGTGGACTAAACAAATAAGAAATTAAAATTCCAGAAGAGCAAGGGAAAACGAAACCTGAAAGATCGACGCACAAATACAGGCAGATAGAAAAACATGGAATTCTAAGAAAAAATACCAGAATGTATGATTTGTAAAAAAATAAGCTAAAGATTAAAAAATAAATAAAAATGGATTTTTTTTTTCTTGTTTACAAGACTTAAGTTTCAAAATGTAAAACGTCCTACCGATTTTATCGAAACATCGATTTTATGTGTGTGTGTGTGTGTGTGTGTGTGTGTGTGTGTTTGTTCTGCTATTGAATTCTCTTTCCAAACATAAATTAATTTTCTCCACCAAAAATCACGAAGAAACTTATAATTCATTATATGAGGGTGGGGAGTCAATGCGTGAAACAAAAAACTAACAAAAATACTTAGCTTTTTTAATTTAGAGTAAAACATTTTATTTCAAATAAAAGCTCTCCTTTTATTACTTCATATACCGAAAATCTTTTTAAAAATTGGATTAGTTTATTTTTGTGGATTACTTTTTAAAGAATTTCCTGTGATTTCCCTTATTGACAGGTGCGTAAATTTGTACATCCCTAGGTATACACTTTAGACGAAAACAAACATTCAGAAGGTCGAATACAGGGACGGACTGATAGTGATTCATGCCCCGGGGTGCAAAAAATGTCTTTACTCCTTTTAACCCCGTCTCACCTTCACTATCAATTCTATACAGATATGCCCAATCTTAACCAGACATATTTGTCTCTTAAAGTTCCATGTCTCAAAACTGTAGAGAAATCAAGTGTGGTGTCTGTTACCAATAAACCATGACGAACTTATCTAGAAGACTTATCTTAATAAAACAGCAGAGGTCCACATTTTTGCTATAAACGCGTCAACCTATACGAGGTCACTGAGATTCTTTAGATACTTAGGCCTCTTAAATATTTTGAGCCCATGGACACTGTCCGATTGGCCGACTACTCAGTGGTTGAAAATAGACACGTTTATTTTGTTGTTCTTTGTTTTGTTTTTATAAATAATTTCAGGTAGTAAGCGGTATGTTATCGCTTCCGCATAGCTAGGAATACTTTTTAGGGGTCTCCCATGTCAAATATTAAAATATTAATACTTTCTTTTAAGCACTGAGTGGTATCGTCGTTAACCAATATCTTTAAAAATAGATGGGCTTTTCAGTCCAAATAGTATCTAGAAAAGCCAGGGTAATTTTAAAAGGTTTTGGCCTGTATTAAAAGTCATTTTGACCTAGTATAAAACAAAAGTAACTAATAAACACTAAAATAAATACGCCAAATAAAACATACGGTATTATTTATTCATTTAAATAAAACATGATAACAAGAAACCAAGAAAAGATTTGGCGCGCTAAAAGGAACTGTTATTGTTACACTTTACATACTAAATCAAGGGCGTCCCAACGTGGGGTAATGGTTAGCAATCTAGTCTCGCAGACCCATTACTACTACTGAAAAACGAGTTTAATCCACACTGAATGCTCCATATTTGACCTTGTGTCACATCCTTACCCGTGGCTAATGGGGTGGATAAATACCTACATACTAAATCATTTCTAAATGATTAAACATAATAGACCAATGTTTACTTATTCATGGTAGATGTTATGCCAGCAGAGTACCCGTAAAAAATAACAAGGGGTTACATATACGCATGAATAGTTATTTCTGACTAGGATTCGAATATCTGTATAGGATCCCGATCAGTGTCGTATGTGCAAATAGGGCCGGTGCCAGTCTCATGCAACCCCTCGAATCTATGGATACGGATGGCCCTCACTCTAGTACAAGTCAATTTTCAAAGAGTAGTAGTCATAGAAAAGATATAAAACCCGCCATTTCGGGACCCTGAATCACCCCACTCAAGTGCCCTGACAGCAAATGTGTATGTTTTTTTTTTTTGGGGGGGAGGGGGTAGTGGGAGTTTAAGATCTATATTTTGAACCTATGTTTCTTAACTTAAAACTATTGTTTGTGGTCATATTTAGTGTTACCGCGTTGATCGCTTAGTAGTAACCTTTTTTTTTTTTTTTTTTTCAATGAATAATCACTGTCAGAGTAAATTGATGGAGTATTTGTTTTGACTTTTAAATTCAACCCATTTTTTTTTTTTTTTTACAATGAGTGAAGAGTGATAGAGAGAGTAAAAATTTTAATGTGTCTGTAAAAAGATTAACAATTATATCATCTGAATAATAAACGAGAAAGCCGTTTTTATAATCTATCCGCATTAAAGAATGTATCTAATAATCAGTCTAGTGAAGTTAAGTGAAATTTTAAATTCAAAATTCATAAATTTCTAAATATGGAGTATCTATGTTTAATTGTTCATCGCAGTCTCTCAATGGATACATTTTTTTTTAGTTTTGATAAGTTATCTAAAAATTCATTAAAAAAAAAAAAAAAGAAAGAAAAATACTCTCGATTCTCACTTCTTGGATATAAGTTTTTTTTCTTCAGAAATTTAGCAGATCAAAAACTGGGGTGCGTTCTAGAAGCCGGAACATTCTTACACTCCGGAAATACGGTAAAGAATAAAGAATTTGGATTTCTGAGTTCAAAATAGTTTACATTTTTATAGACACATTTATACAGACGTATACATAGGGCCGATGTTAGGGTCTCATGGGCTCCCTCCAAATCTAGGATACGAGGCCCTCACTCTATTACTAAAGTAGTATTCATAGAAAATATATATGAAACCCGCTAATTCTACTCTACTACATGTCAATTTTTATAAAATAGTATTCATATTATAATATATGAAACCTGTCATTCCGGGGCCCCAAAGCAGGCTTGAGGGGGTCTTCGGAGGTAGTAAGCGCCGGCCCCGCGTGGATATATACACGCACGCCAGTTAATTGTTTGTGCTGAAAGCAAAAGGGGACTTTGAAAAATTAAAAACCCAGAATCACTGAGAAAATAAATGTACACCGAAGAAAATGTTAAAAAAAAAAGAATAAAGAAAGAAGAAGTCACAATTTTGAAATAATATTTCAAATAATGATATAAATAATATCATAGTTGAAATTTGAAATAGAAACATCTTTCTTTCTTCTTTCGGTTTTTAAACAAAGAAAGAAAACAGAAAACACACTGAAAAAAAAAAACGTTGCATTTTACTGCCAATGTTTATATCCATATTCTAATCGTGAGAAACTTAACAAAAACAACTGCCAAGCAGAAAAGCGGGTATAAATGTTTATTGATGAAGGTAACGGATTATCAGTCTTTTTTTGTTTTTGTAGGGCATTTTTATTGGGGGGGGGGGGTAAAAGAAAATGTTGGGAAGACATTTGTCGAAGCCACGTGCTGAAGACTTGATTACAACAGGTAGTGGTAGTGGCTGATTATTTCTGGTTCTGAAGAAATGGTATTTTAGAAAGAAGAGATAATGTAATCGGGTTTAGTTCCCCCCCCCGCCTGTCTGTCTGTGTGTCTGTGAGAGGCAAGAAAAATGCTGAATACCCCTCAAAATATCTATTTTTATCAATTGCTAATGGTTAACTTTGGGGTGAATAGGAGTGGATTAAAAAGGAATTTCAAAGAATTATTAAGATGTCTTAGACTTTAGTTACAAAAGTTTTAAATAGCCAAAGAAAGAACGGACGGAAAGAAAGAAGGAACGTTAAAAAAGAGAAAGAGGGAAAGAAAGAACGTTAAAAAGAAGAAAAAAGAACGTTAAAAAAGTAAGAAAGAGAGAAAGAAGGAACGTTAAAAAAGAGAAAGAGGGAAAGAAAGAACGTTAAAAAAAGAGAGAAAGAAAGAACGTTAAAAAAGAAAAAGAGAGAAAGAAGGAACGTTAAAAAAGAAAAAGAGAGAAAGAAGGAACGTTAAAAAAGAGAAAGAAAGAAAGAACGTTAAAAAAGAGAAAGAACGAAAGAAAATGTTAAAAAAGAGAAGAAAGAGTCAAAAGAAAGAGTCAAATCAAGAGTAGAGGGAAGTGTGAGTTTAAAAAACGGAAGAAGAAGAAACGATGAGGTTGAAATGATAGAGAAAATAGAAAAAGATAAAGTAATAAAGATGATGGAGAGAGAGAGAAGGAAGAGAGAGAATAAGGAAGAAAAAAGTGACAGTAAAAGAAAGAAGAGCTGGAAAGAAGAAAAAAGAAAGAAAGGGCAAAGAAAAAGAGAGCGGACAAGAAAAGGTGAAGAAAGGAAAGAAAGAAGAAAAAGGACAGACAGAAGAAAAAGGAAAGAAAGAAAATAAGTGAAAACAAACTTTTTTTAAAATCATTTTTGGAATTTCACAAATTCTTTCTGAATTAAAAGTCATATTTTTCTCATTAATTAAAATATTAGTTTTTTTAAAAAGTACCAATAAAGATATCATAAAACAAACAAAAACGCGTGCGTGCATAAAAATAAAATAAAAATATTTCTACTTACTTTTTCGTCAAAAGATTGAAAAAAAAGTTTAGTTTATTTTTTTGTTGTTTTTCTCCTGTTTTTATAAAACTTGTTTAAAAAACTTTTTTTTAACAATTTCCACCCGTCTGTAATAAAGGTGTTAACGAGTAAGTTATCCCAGCAATAATGTCGCGATGATGCTTAATTTTGTCGTTGACTATGGAGGAGTACATATTATTAAAATGTAGGAGAATATGGACATAAGGTCCTACCAGGCTGAGCGGTGGTATCTTTCTGTGCGGACGTCAGAAAAATGTATCACTAAAAACACACACTACCATTAGAAGATGAGGAAGAAGCGGTAAGTTGGGGAATGGTGAGAGCAGTCAATGAACACGGAGGGGTAGTATGAAAAGAACATATTTTTAGCAGCAGCAGCAGCTTTTTGCAGTAATAGAAACACGTGGTAATGGTGTGAGGAGGAGAAGACCGCAAAAAGCAGCCATAGAGGGAGAAGTTAAAATAGAAAGGGTAATAAATTGTAGTTGGTATTAAAAAATGCAGAGAGAGAGACACACACAAAGACAAAGAGAGAGTAAGAGAGAGAGAGAGAGAGAGAGAGTGTATGGTTTAATTTAGATTAGGATTTCTTAAAACTGTTGAATGATTCAGCTAAGTGTGAATGAAGTTTATTTGGGGGTGGGGTGAATGAATGAAGTTTATTTGGGGGTGAATGAAGTTGGGGGTGGGGTGAATGAAGTTTATTTGAGGGGGGGTGAATGAAGTTAGAGAGATGAATGAAATATTGAAGGAAGGATAAATAATTCTCTCTCTCTCTCTCTCTCTCTCTCTCTCTTTTAAAAAGCAACGATTTTGCGATGAACATTAAACAAAAGTCTTTTTTGAAGAATCTTTTTTCTGAATTTGTTTTATCTTGCTCTTAGTGTGTTTCTATACCAGTAAAAGCTGGTTAGCCTTCACTGGAGCTCAAGTGACAACAAGTTTTCTCAGTCCTACAGGACTCTTCCCAGTATTCTCATCAACCCTTCCGCGGAATTCCACTTCTCTCCAATTTCTTTTCTAAGTTCTTTGAAATTGCACTTGATCTTCTATACTATCACCTTCTTTTTTTTCTTTTTTTTTCTTTTTTTGTTGCAAGGTCTCGGTATATATCCAGCTTCCTTATCTAGTTTGATTTTATCATCGATGTGCGAGTTTTTTCGCCCCAGCAGTAACTGTTTTTTTTTTGTTTTTTTTTTTTGTTTGTTTGCGTTTTTTTAAGCCTAAGTGACAACAAGTCTTCTGAACTCTCGAGGACTCTCTAAGTATTCTAGATTATAGTGTTGGAGAGCTTCTTCTGATCTCAGTTTCCCCAGTCTCTTATCCAGATTTTTCGGGATTATTCCAAGGACTCCAACTATCACTGGTATCACTGTCACCTTCATGTTCCTTGATTTTTTTCAACTCTCTGGCAAGGGCCTGGTATTTATTACTATTATTATTATGTATATATATACATTGAAAGATAATTTCCAATGTAGTTTGACAGAAAAATAATGTTCAATGCAAATTTATAGTAAAATCATTTCCTATGCATTTTAGAGTATAATCATTTCCCATGTATTTTTATTGTTAAATCATTTCCTATACATTTTTATATATAAAAAAAAGCATTTCCAGTTCATTTTATAGTAAAATCATTTCAAATGCATTTTTATATTAAATCATATATTAGACATATTTAAAAAAGTAAAAACAATTTTTACTATTTTTATTCTTTTTAACCAACAGATCCAAAACAATTATAGCATAAAAAATTAAAGATTAATTTCGATGATTTCAGCAAAAGAAAAAGAATTTAAGAGAACATTTTTTGAACTATCTGATAAATTACTCAACAAAATTTGATCTGTATTAATAGTGTATATATATTTACCACTCACATCCCGTACGAGTTGGATGTGGCATAACTCAGAGTTTTCCTTCTCTTAGACTGGTTGTCAAACCAAGGTGAAAGAGCCCAGACTGCCCTACTCTTTACCCATAGCTGGAGGGAGAATAGTTGTATTAATGTATATATGTTCTGTTCAAAGATTCTTTTTTTTTCTGTTTTTGTTAAAGCTTGGTGTGAAAATATAGAAAAAAGAGGGGGAGTGCCTATGGATGTATTATATAATTAATAAATAAATAAACTGATATTTCATGAAAAAATATGCTTAAATGTATGTGACTGCGTGCGTGCGTGTGTGTGCGCGCGCGTGTCTGTTCTCTGATCATACGCAAGTATATCGGATGTCCACAAAGTCTATGTGCACTTTAAAATGATTACTATTTAAAAAATGAACATGGACTTTATAGACACCCTATATTTATTTAGCATGCTAAGTTTTTTTTGTTTTTTTTCCTATACAGGTTCTACAGTTGTGTGCTTCTTCCAGTAGTAAATAAATAATATTTCTCAACATACTATATCTGTTTCTCTTGGGCGCCTACCGGTTGTAATGGTTATCGACCAAAGCTAGCGGATCAATAGTAGTGAGTGCTCCCCCCATACTACTGACCTTGTGCCAAGCTAAGCTTTTAATGAGGCGCGCGCTTTCAAATGTATCGTTTGCTAAAAAATTAAAGTAACTTTGCATAGATATGAATATAAGTAAACTATGGTGTTGCATTCTGACCGTGGTGGTGGTGTTGGGTAAAATACATACATGAATATAACCTAGAGTAGTCTAGTCTGGAACAAGGCTACGGGAGAGGAGCACGGAAGATGATCCAGCAAAGTCCGGCAAATTGTCACGTGAGACCAGTTTGTTGTTAACCGTTGGTCCATATTATCAAGCTTAGCCTAGTCTGGTTCAAGGCCACACATTTGGAGAGCTTTGGATCGAACTCATTAGTGGTTTGAGAGATGAACTTACTAACTACACACAAATACAAAAGTATCAAATACAGTGTGTATAAAAAAAAATTATCCTACGGGTAGGAATTGATACAAGGTCATAAATATGGGGCATCCACTGAGGATCGAACTCGCTTTTCAGTGATATCAGATGTGCAAGACTATCTTGCTAACCATTATACCACGATTTATAGGAGAGGGGGGGGAGAAAGAAAGAAATGAACAATAATGATACGGTAAATAGGAATATTTCTTTGTAGTTATTCATTTTTTAATTGTTTTCACAAGTTTCGACCTTAGATCCATCATCAGGAAAAAGTTTTATCAGGTCCACTCTGACCCGGAGTGGTAGTACCTTTTAGGGTCACATTTATGGGTCAAATAGATCTATTTGAAAATTATTTGTATTGAATAAGAATACTTGATACCATATAAATGAATAAATTGTTTTTATTAAGAATACTTAGTTGAAGCTATGATTATTTACAAAGGATTATTATTATTAAGCACTTGAAACCAAATGACGGTGTGCAAACAAATCCTTATCATTAAATAATAGTGGTTACTTAAAACCTTTTAATTTTGAATAAATTGTCAGTATTAGATAGAAATATTTGATTTCATCTGTGTACCAAAAGATCTTAAGAAACAACTACAAAAAATGTAAATATGAACGCACAATGTACACGATTCACTAATCATTAGAGATTAAAATAACCTAGAAGTGTTGGCATGCCATTAAAATCAATTAAGCAATAATTCCTCCCCCACCCAGGGTCAGAGTGGATCTAGAAGTTATGACAATGATGACCATGGCTGGACTTTCACCTGCTGAAATTGTGGGCCCTTCTCTAAAAGGAATTAGTTTAAAAATTGTTTTTTTATATATTAATGTTGATGAAGCTGAACAAGACATGCTGGTCTCTGCTGGGGAAGTAAGAACGAATTTATAAGTGACGTAAAACAGGGTTGGCTGACAAACAACTGCTATGTACGGACACTTGATGCAAAGTTGAGGAATTGTCAGGAAAGATGGGCGGAGACGGAGAGAGAGAGAGAGAGAGAGAGAGAGAGAGAGAGAGAGAGAGAGTGTGTGTGTGTGTGTGTGTGTGTGTGTCAAAGAAATCCATGCAATCAGCACGACTTGATGATGATGATATATATTAGTTTGCTATATTTAAAAGTGAAGAGTGTGCAATACCATTGATAGAGCCTGTATTGTATATATAAGTTATGGTAGCGAACATATAAAATCAACAGCACTTGGTAATTGTGAGTTTCTCGCTAATGCGATTTATATATATATACTAGACCCGTTGGGTCACCCATTGAGCTCTGTGTAGATAATTGGGATTAGGGAAAAGTAAGTTTGCAAAGCGAATTAATTTTTTTTAGTAAATACGGCCGGAGCATTAAAAAAAAAACAACATTAAAATCATTTTGTAAGATTTCTAAGAAAGGAACGTTTGGCCTAATTTAAGCTACGGTCTGGTTGCTTCTGAAACTTAACATACAAATATATTTCACACTCTGTAAATGACTCTTTATCTCACAGAGAAACTAACATATATAATGAGGAGGTAATCAAGATATATATAGAGAGGGAGAAAGTGACAGGCAGAATGGGAAGTAAAAAGACGGATCAGATTTTAACTTAATTGCAAATTACGACTAATTAGAACCGATTAAAATCAATTTTTAAAAAAAACTCAATCCTAGAAGTAAGGAATATTTTGATACGAATTTTGTGTCATTAAACTAAATAGGAAAAAAACCTTTAGCAAACAACCATTGATTCACTCAGCTTGAGTAATTATATATATATATATATAATATATATATATATATATATACTATGAATTATTGTTAAAGAATAAAAACGGATGATAAAATAAAGATATATCTTAAAATAAAGAGATTTGTGGTGCTAAGATATAACTTATTTAGCTAATAGATAAAACTAACATTGATGGTGACTGCATCACACTCTTCAGAGCTCTAGAAGTGGGACCTCACCACCGGATGTTGTTTAATGTCACCGCCCAGGACACTGATTACAAATAGCCAAAGTGTTTGAGGTAAGCGTTTAATTTTGTCATTTGTCTAATTGAATTAATTTCAACATGTTAACGACTTAATCGTTACCAACACACAAAATAGAATAATCGACGATTCAAATCCAAATTCTTACTGAGTCAGTTACTGTTACCTTTTCATTAATACTATTAGTTGCAGCCTTCATTGATTTTAACGACATGTTAATCCGTGTAGGGTTATTTTAAGACTAAAGGTTGTAGAAGCCCAATTACCGTCGAATTGGCAGACAAAGATAGCAAGCAAGCCGTAACTCAAATACGGTTCCTGTATTGCTACAAGCACAGTACAGAATGGTGGTTTATTTATCTAAGCACCACAGCCCCACTGAAGTCAGCAGCCAATGAAGACTCAGGGAATGGTATCACCCATTTGAAAATATGGAATATTCCTGAGTGGCATATATAGCAGCTGCTTCATGCCGAGTTCACTTGGACATATCCAATGATGTTGTTGATCACTTCAACATTATGACTCACTTCAACAAAAGTTAGGGAATCTCGTTAATTGTATGTTCATATAAACATTTTCGTGTAGTTTATTAAGAGTTTTTTTTTTGTGCACAGTTATATGATATCCAAGGGATCGGTTTAGCTTAGTCGGCAGAGCACCTGCTTAGGAATCGTAAGGTTCCGGGTTTGATACTGGTCCCCGCCGACTCAGCTTGGGTAATCTGTGCGGTAAAGTGGGGAGCTGGCGGTAGGTGTGGCGCTCTACCTCAGTTACAATAATCTTACAGGTCTAGCGCTAGCGAAAAGAGGATATACTCCCTCGCTGTCCGGTTGATACCGACAACAGGCCACTCACCAACTTTACTTACTTTTATGATATCAAGTATTCCTATCTAATACAAATAATATGCACACAGTTTTATGGTTTCAATCATTCCTGTCTAATAGAAATAATATGCATTCAGTTAAAAGGTATTTACCCAACCCGATCGCCATATGAGATGCCCTGTTACATTCTTATGACTACATTCCATCCAGTCAGTACACTAAAGTTAAACAGTTATGAACCTGTTTAATACTTAATTGGATGATCACTTAAGCAACAGCATGTACTGTAAGCAAACTGAATCCTTTGTCAAAAACTAGAAACGGCTACCCGGCATCGCCTGGGTAGAGGTGGAGGGACAAAATTAGTCTTGCAAATCTATTATTACTGAATCGCAAGTTGGATCCTTGCAGAATGCCCCATTAAAATCTCTACATAAAGAAGACTTTGCGTTGATTCGGCCTGGTGGGGCATCAGAAAAAAAAAAAGTTCACAGACACTGTGAAAGGAAAAAAAGTAATGTCTCCTATTTGAAATATTAAATGGAAAAAAAATATCCATACTGTTACTATTTGAATTTATTTTTTAATTATCTCCACGAATATAAATCAAATCTTCATTATTTTCGCACAAAAAGCAAACTCTAGTGATAGTGAATGTATATATATATTTACTTTGTTATTAATTGTTTTATTCTAGTAGTTTACTCCGGACATACACCCATACATACACACAACTGCCCTTTATATATGTATAAATAGGTGATATGATTTGCCATTAAATGACCCTAAAAAGGTTGATATGCCGTAAAACAAAACAACCAAACCAGGTAATAGTAAAAATCCAAAACTATTACGCCTATTATCACCCTTGACAGGAGCTATATGATACCGCATTTTGCGGCTGAGAAGACGCATTCCCCCACCCCCACCACTAAAAATCTAACCCAACAAATCAATCTGCGTCCAACACAATGAAGATCAGGTTTGGGGGTCAAGGTCTACGAATCACTCTCGATTAGATTTAGAATGACACACATATTATATATATATGTGTATGTAGTTGGGGGAAAAGTACAAATTCGTTGTTGTGGTGGTGTTTGGGTTTTACGGCATGTCAACCCATTGGGTCATTTTATGTCGAAGACGTTTTTGTTTTATTCATTCTTGATGGAAAATCATTTTTTTAACACATTCTTTTCAAACTCATGTTTTTCTATTTAACCCATAATGGTACCCTAACAGGTACTACCACTCTGTGTCAGAGTGAACCTGGGAGTAATGGTGATAAAGGGGTACTCCACATTCCCCAGAGCTCCAGAATTGAAACTTTACCATCAGAGTTTAACGTCATACCCAGGATAAAAAGCCATCGTATTCTAGCACATATATGGTAAAAGAGTTGGGGATTGCCATAAGAGCAATAGGGTCGGGGCAATCATATAGGTGCTAGGGTTTGACGTGACCAGCCGATTAATCAGAGGGGCCTTCTCCGACCGGCCGCCTTGCCTAAGGGCCAAAGCGGCGTGTTGCATGTCATGGACTGCTCGGCTACCAGGGTTCCATCCTTAAGCATCACGGATTGTCACCCATTTTTCAATGAAGATAAAGTAAAGTTGGTGGAGGGCCTGTTGCTAGTATTAGCCGGACAGCGAGGAAGTCTATCTCCTTTTCGCAAGTGCTAGACTTGTTTTTGCTGAGATGGTGCGCCAACACCTACCGTCAGCTCCCTACTTTATCGTTCATATCAGATTACCCAATCTGTACTACTTACGCGCTGAGTTAGCAGGGACCGGTATCGAACCCGGAACCTTACGATTCTTAGGCGGGTGCTCTACCGACTGAGCTAAACCGGCCACTCAATGAAGATAGGTCGCTGCAAAACACTCCCAATGCACAAATGGCCTTGTATCAGACTAGGGTAACGTTAATTATTGAAATAGAGAAATATTAATTTATTTTTCGTTGTATTTCTTCATTCTTCATTTCTCAACTGGCACAAGGGTTAATGGTAATCAGCTAGGCCGTTCTCCCAGAGTGAGGCCCTTCCATTGCATTCCGGTTGGATTGACCTTTGCATTTATTAAGTTTTTTTTCGACCCTGGGCCACAGAAGTTAACAACGCTGATCCCAGAAAGCCGTCCCCTAGGCAACACCTGCCCCCTCGATTTAAAAGGGCAGGGTTGAGTTTGCTGCCCGGTGCCTGAACCGCCCCCTTGAGGGGGGAATGCTGACGAGATCGATGTATTTTTGCACCCGCCTCCCATGAGCTTCGATTCGTGGGTGGTCCCACATTAACAGGGCCTTGTGCCTGATCCATACATGTGGGGTACGCGATAAATACCCATTAAGTTTTTCTTTTATTAAGTAGGTATTTACCCAACCCGTTCGTCATGGGTCGAATGTGACACAATATCGCCAAATACGCGGAATCCAACGAGGATCGAATTCACTATTGCAATAGAAATGAATCTGCGAGAGTAGTTTGCTAACCATTACACAACAATGGGACGCCCAAGATCAAGTTACAAATATGAATGGAGAGAAACAAAGAAATTGAGCAAAGTTGAAGTCGACCTGAGAAGAGATTTTCATTGGGTGTTTTTATTAAAGAAATGAGCGGGTACTTTTAACTGCGGTAAACAACAATTAACCACTAAATCTATTTTGCTGTTACCAGTGTTATGTCATACTAGTGGGACCTGTGGATATACCACAGTATGATAATTTAATCATTACAACGTTTGATATATATATATATATGTTTGTTTATGTCTGTGTACGTTTGTATCTAAGAGCTATAAACAAATAGTTCAATATGTAAGAACTTCTTACATATTGAAGTTAACATTATATTATAATATTATATTAATATATTATATTATAATAGTATACTATTATAATATCATAATTATATTATAATAGATATTATAGTTAAATCAAGATTATGATACTTCTTAGTAAGAAGTATAATAATCTTGATTTAACTCTCATTCTTTTTCTTTCTTTCCTTTTCAATGAAAGATTTTCATCTTTTCATTATATTCGATTGAAACAGATTAGCGTGATCGCTTCTGTGCGCTCACCCCCCTCTCTCTCTCTCATATATATATATATATATATATATATATATATATATATATATATATATATATATATATATATATCAATTGTATGTATCTATTGAAGAGGAAGATTTGTTATTGTTGATATAATGATAATAACATTCCTGTGAAGCAAGGCATTATCGTTGTCGTATGCCAGACAAGATGAATGAAACGTACTTACTTTAACCCTTAGGCACATTTATTTATTTATTTCTGTTTGCTGTGTTTTTAATCAAACTAAACCATTAAGCAAACATTAAAAATTCTCGATTTGGTAAATAATTAAAAAAAAACTCTAAAAAAGATTTGGTTTTATTTGATTTAAACACACACGCCGGGTTAGCTCAGTCGGTAGAGCGTTCGGCTAGAAACCACAAGGTTCTTAGTTCGATACCGGCCCTCGCCAACTCAGGGATCTGTGCGGTAAAGTAAGGAGCTGATGGTAGGTGTGGAGCTCTGTCTCAGACACTAAAACAATCTCCTTGGTCTAGCGCTAGTGAAAAGGGGATAGACTCCCTCGCCGAGTGGTTGATACCTACATTAGGCCACCCCGTCGACTTTTTACTATTACTAATATGAAAATTTACATACAACCTGTTCTTAATATATTTCTTTTCTTTGGTATTTTGTATTGCTTTGCTTTTATTGAAGATCGGTTTATTATTATTTAGCTATTTTAATTTTAACATTGTTGGCCATCCATAGCAACAAAATGTATCCTATGTGTGCTCCTATGAATTTCCGCCCTTGAATTCACAATAGACCAATAAAAAGAACATTTGCTACGAAAAATCCTCTTTTTAAAAAAAAAATCACGTTGAACCTTCTTCTTTGTCAAAACAAAGTAGCGCACACACACAAGAGAAAACCTGAATGTAAAATAAGGACACTGAGTAGAATCAAGTCGGGATCGCTATGTAAGCAGCTTACTACATTTAATTAGTCGAGACAGCTTCGCACTAGATTTCCACATTCCATGCGTCGAGAGGAGGAGGAGGGGGGAGGAGGAGGAGGAGGGTGAAAGTGGTGGTGGTGGTGGTGGTTTTGTTTGTATTTCTCTCTCTCTCTCCTTCCTAGAGAGATAGGAGGACGACGACTTTATAGATTTTAGTTGACGACTTCAAAATGCCCAACGGGGAAACAAAAGGTGTTGTTAAACCAGAGCACATCAAAAAGACTCCCTCATCTTTGAAGTGGTTCAACTCTCTCTCACACACACACACACACACACACACACACACACACACACTAGTCCACGTGGTCAAATTGCTCACTTCCTTACAAAAAAAAAAAAAAGATCTTAAGCCTTTTTAAAAGTTATTTATTCATTTATTCGTGTACTAGAAGCGGCTACCTAGCGTCGCCTGGGTATAGGGGTGAGGCAAAAAAACCTGGTGTATTGATTTGTTTACTTTAGAGATTTACAAATGCTGGACATTTTTAAGTAGAACTTCAATGCTATTTCTATGTATGTTTTGATTTTCAAATGTCTTCGAATATAAATCAAATCTTCATAGTTTTTGCACAAAAAGCAAGAACTGATGATATTTAATGTGTATATATATTTACATTTGTCATTAATTGTTTTCTTTTCGTAGTTTCACCGGACATACATACATACACTACTGCCCTTTATATATATGTATGTATAGATAAATTTTCTCAGAAGAGGTTTTATTGTAATTACGGCTGAAATGCTTTAAATGCAACTTTAAAGACTCCCCCAATCTTTGAAGTGGTTCAATCTCTCTCTCTCTCTCTCTCTCTCTCTCTCTCTCTCTCTCTCTCTCTCTCTCTCTCTCTCTCACACACACACACACACAATATCCACGTGGTCAAATTGTTCACTTCGTTACAGCAAGAAAAGTTATTTATTTCTTTCTAAGCTGAAGGCTTATATTGTAATTATGGCTGAAATGCTTTCAATGCAACTTTAAAAGATTGGATTTAATCATTGAAAAAATGTGGAAGCCTATAAAAAATGTTAAATGTTGGCTGGATTGTACATTGCACGCATACTTACCCACGGTACAATTTTCCATAATAAACATCGACCACCACCATCGGAGCGGCGGCGGCGGGGGGGGGGGGCAGAAATATAGCACTCACCGATTTAGTTGCAATTTTAACCATTCAATATGCTGTTGTGTGTGTGTGCGTGCGTGTGTTAGTAAGATATATATATAATATATATATATATATATATATATATATATATATTATATATATGAGAGAGAGAGAGAGAGAGAGAGAGAGCTCGTATGTATTTATTTGTATTTATAATCGTGTCCCTATGAGTTTTATGATTGTGTGCATGTGTGTGTGTGTGTGTGTGTGTGTTAGTATTAGTGTGTATGTAAGATAGATATATAGAGAGAAAACTCGTGTGTGTATTTGTATTTGCAATTGTATCCGTATGTGTTTGTTTATGGTTGTGTGCACGAGTCTCTCCCCCCCCTTTCTCTAAGCATGTGAAGTTTTATATTGTGTGTATGTATGTGCGTTTGTAACTATGTGTATGTGTGTGTGTGTGTGTGTGTGTGTATTAGTATTACTGTATGTGTAAGAAAGGTAATAGTTATATAATAGAGATGGGGGGGGGGATAATCGTCTGTGTTCGTATTTGCAATTGTGAGTTCATTATCTTATGTAGATAATATGGGTGCTATATTCAAAAGTAAACAGTGCTCAATATCATTGATAAAGCATTATATATTATATATATATATATATATATATATATATATATATATATATATATATTAGAGAGAGAGAGAGAGAGAGAGAGAGAGAGAGAGAGAGAGAGGGGGTGGTGTCCATTTGTGTGCGTGTCTGTGTGCATTTGTGTGTACTTATTTGTGTTTTTTAGTGTGTGTGTGCTTATATGCGTGTCTATGTGTTAGTGTTGCTTGTATCTGTGTGTTTGTTATGCTTTTGTATTCTCTGTTCTCTCTCTCTCTCTCTCTCTCTCTCAATATATATATATATATATATATATATATATATATATATATATATATGTGTGTGTGTGTGTGTGTGTTTATTTATGTCTGTGTACGTTTGTATTTGTGTATGTGTTTCATGAGTTCATTAGTGTGTCCACATAAAAGATACCAACACAAAATAAATAAATTAAATAATTGAATGACTAATTAATGAATTAATATAAAAAGCGCCCAAAGGACTGAAAACAACAAAATTAATAAATATATATATTATAAAAAAAATTTGATATATGGTATAATATAATACTGATATATATCATATATATTATTATAATTATATATATATCATTATTGTTATATGAAATTAAGTTAGAGCCAGGCAGGGGTCTTTAAGGTACCCAGGGTGTATATATATTATAACAACAATTGAAACCCTGGGTACATCAAAGACCCCTGCAACAACAATTTAAACCCAGGGTACCTTAAAGAGTCCTGCAACAACCATTTAAAACCTGGGTACCCTAAAGACCCCTGCAACAATAATGTAAAACCTGGGTACTTCAAAGAGTCCTGCAACAACCATATCCTGGGTACCTCAAAGACCCCTGCCCGGCTCTAATTTCATTTCCTTTCACGTAAAACATTCTATTCATTAACAATAAAAAAAATACTTACCTTCAGGAAGACACTTATATCACAGTATGTAAAAAATGTGTCCGGCCAAGACGGGCTTTTTTAAAAAAAAAAGGTTTCAAAAATTGTATCTATCTTTTCCTTGTTGAATTTTCTCTTTTCTGGTCCTAAAATTGTGAATTTATGTCCGCATGTCTTTCTCGCTCGTGTCGTACGAGCGTGTGTGATAAACAACTGGCTTTGTTTACGGTCAGGAATTTTAGTCATTCAACACCTTAGCTCTCTCTTAATGGCTGTCAACAACAACAGCAGCAGCAGCAGCAATAGCAGCTGCCGTGTGCGAGTTTTTTTTTTTGTTGTTTTTTTGTGTACCTGTGACTATAATGTCACCTAGGAAGACAAAGCCTTCTTCCCTTTCTTCCACCACACCTCTCTCTCACTCTCCACCCCCTGCTTATATATCATTTTTTTTTTAATTTGTCATTTATCTGTGTAGCATGTTTCTGAAATTGTGGGCTAATATAATAATAATGCGTCTTTTCGTATCTACAAAAGCGATCTTCTTAACTAAATGCATTCGTCGACATTGTGAGCTGGCTCAGCACACTTGTTGATTCTCTTTTTTTGATTCATATATATATATATATATATATATATATATATATATGTGTGTGTGTGTGTGTGTGTGTGTGTGTGAATAAAAAGGCCTTAGATACCATGGGTATCGTGATTATGGATTATTTTATTCAGACTGCTAACAAATAAATTTGCTCTGTTTATAAATATTAAACATTGAGCTTAATTAAACCTGAACTCTACAACAAACTAGGGTTAGTACCACAAAAAAGAATTATATATATATATATATATATATATATATATATATATATATATATATATATATATATTCTGGTATTGGAGAATAGAAAACAAAGTGCTCAGTTACGGGTGTAAGAGGAGTATCTATTTGTTATAGGGTACAATACATTTAAGGTGCGATTGTTACCATTGGTTTCGCGGCAGCGTGCTAGCCACTTATCGTCTTATGCTTTGAAAAGCAATGGTAAGAATTGCACATTAAATGTATTGTAACCTATAACACACACACACACACACACAATATATATATTCAAATTCTGGCGAGACCGTTTCAAATTTCACATAACGCTAAGACTCTTGGAAAAGGTATGAATCCAACTATTCTCCCCCCAAATATGGGTAAATAGTAGGACAGACTGTGTTCTTTAACCTTGGTTAGGCAACCAGTCTAAGAGAAAGAAAACTCTGAATTCAAACCTATTAAACTCCGCTTAAGAAATTTACCTTCTGTCACATCCTACTCATGCGGAGGGGTTGGTATAATATATATATATATATATATATATATATATATATGCAGCTGGGCGATCCATGACATGCAACACTACACTTTGGTCCATACTTGAGCTAGACGGCGGTCCAAGGGCCTTCATCCGATCAATCGACTGGTCCCATCAAGCACTAGCATTATAGGATTTTCTCAACTCTATTGCCCTTATGGCAACCCACAACCCTTTTTTATCATATATGTGCTAGAAGGTGGTGGTTGAGGGTCTTAGTATCCTGGGTATGACGTTAAACTGAATCTAATGGTGAAATTCCAATTCTGGATCTATGGAGAGTGTGTATTACCCCTTCATCACCATTACTCACAAGTCCACTCTGATCAGGAGTGGTAGTACCTGTTAGTGTCCCATCTATGGATTAGATCGTTAAAAAAATGGTTTTAAAAATGTGTTAAAAAATTTGAATAGAATAAAAGGTCTTCGGCATAAAATAACCCAAAAATGGTTGACAAGCCGTAAAATCCAACAAACTAAACCAAACCAAACGAAGCAATTCATTCCCACTACACACACATCGGCTATCGGTAAAATAGTAGGGCCAACTGGGCTCTCGAGCTTTGGTGAGGCAACCAATCTAGAAGAAGGAAAAATATCTGAATTCAAAGATATTGTTCAATAAAATCTGTGACACATTGTTGTACCATTGTTCTCTTATCAGCTCATCACGAAAGTGTAGCTGGTACGACACAAACGTTTCACAAATCATCTGCGTAGGTAGACTAACGGTTCGTTGAACTGTTGGGCCCTCATGCGTCAAGATTGACGAGAGAGTGTACACAGGGAGAGAGAGAGAGGGGGACATATATATATTTGATGTTTTAAAGGAGTTCATAATAAACCTTTGACGAAGGGGTAGGTACGCCGAAATATAAGGAAAATAAATAAGATTAAGAGCACAATATTCATCACATTAATTTATATTATGTTTTATACTCTTCACCATATATTTTCCCATGCTTCTAGGACAACCATACATTTTTTTTCACAAAATTCATCACACACACACACACATTGCAATAGTGTGTGGTTATCCCTATCTGACTTTGTAAGTTAGTAGTGGGTCGATATTTTGCGGTATTACAAGGAGAGTGCTCAATATCTATGATATATCTAATATATAAGAATAAGTAAATATATATTCGTTTGTGCATATATATCTATTGCATGTATGTCTTGCTGCGACCCTTGGTTTTCATGCTGTTTCATTTCAGCATTTATCAGGTCGAGTGAAAAGTATATATATATATATATATATATATATATATATATATATATATATATATATATATATATGTGTGTGTGTGTGTGTGTGTGTGTGTGTGTGTGTGTGTGTGTGTTGATATTTTTCTCACCTATAGACATTTCCATCGACTTTCTCTGTTTTTTACCCTACCTACTTTTGATGTATCAATTTGTATACATCTTCCCCCTCTTCCGGTTGTTTGAGGACCATTCGATTTTGTTCTTTGATATCCACTCGTTTTTTCTCATTTAGCATTTTAACTTTTTGTCGGGTTTTCCCAATATTCAGTTTATATATATATATATATATATATATATATATATAAAAGAGAGAGAGAGAGAGAGAGAGAGAGAGAGGGAGAGGGAGAGAGAGAGAGAGAAATATCCAATAGGTAAGTTTGGAATGATTCTATTTGAGATCATCTATATCCTCCGTCTATGTACAATGCATGTCCATGCAGATGTACACTAATAAATTTCAAGTATTGTTTCAAGTCCCTAAGAGAGCTCAATGTATGATAATTACTAAATTAATTATATACAGAGCAATATTTACACTTCTAATAAAGAAAAACTCAATGGGCTATTATAAATTTATTTCAGCCGGTAACTCCATAAAAGAACCCCTCTCTCTCTCTCTCTCTCTCTCTCTCTCTCTCTCTCTCTCTCTCTCTCTCTCTATATATATATATATATATATATATATATATATATATATAAATTGGCGTGTGGACTATTGTCGGTGTCAACCAGACAACGACAGAGTCTATCCACTTTTCGCTAGCGCTAGACCAGGGAGATGGTTTAAGCTGGAGTGGAACGCCACACCTACCGTCAGTTACCCACTTCACTGCACAGAGATTACCCAATCTGTGCTACTTATGCGCTGAGTTGGCGGGGACCGGCATCGAACCTGGAAACCTTGCGATTCCTGGCCAACAAAATAAGAAAATATTTTGCCTAAAAAGTGCGTGATGCTATTGGGCCAGAGCACGCCCCCCCCCCAAAAAAAAAACTTAAAAAAAATTTAGATCAGGGTTTCCCAACGTAGAGCCACACCAAATTTCAGGAGGCCATAGATTCGTGGATAATCCAATATATTGCTCCGATCTGGTTTGCAAACCCTTGCACCAAACGAGACAATTGCAACAGGTGCACAAGTACAATGTTATCGCAAAAACAAAACTTACATAATACGCGCATGCATACAGGTTAGGCTGGTTGGATTTTACGGCATGTCAACCCTTTTTGGGTTATTTTATGCTGAAGACATTTTGTTTTATTCATTCTCGATGGATATTCAATTTTTAAAAATTTAAACTAATTTTTTTTAAACACAGTTTTTCAAAACTTTTTTTCTATCTAAATGGGACCCTAACATGTATTGCCATTCCGGGTCAGAGTGGACCTGATAGTAATGGCGATGAAAGCGTACTCCATGCTCCCCAAGGGTTCAGAATTAGAACTTCACCATTAGATGCAGTAACGTCATACCTAGGAGATTAAGACCTTCAGCCTTCGCCTTATAGCACAAAAAAGTGAGACCAAAAAAAAAAAAAAAAAAAAAATTGGGAGAATTCAGATTCATCATTCCGTACATCTGTCAAGTTTCTTGGAATCTCCCATGTCTCGCCGGACATTTCTCACATATCTGCAAATCACTCTACCATGAAATAAAAACCTAGTTTTCTATTGACTTTTCTTTTTTTCTTTTTTCTTTTTTCTTTTTTCTTCCTGTTTCTGGGGGAACCATTTTACGATTTAAGACCCCGACATTTACAACGAACTTTTGGGTAACATCTTGTAGAGACAGACAGACGGGTAGACAAAGGAAACGAATGAGCTGATCTCTTTTCAGTCGAGACATTATTTATCATACAAATCAATCTATTATGTACTTAGACTGGTTACACACACATACTGTCTCTCTCCCTTTCTCTCTCATACACACACACACACACACACACGTGTGTGTGTGTGTGTGTGTGTGTGTGTGTGTGTGTGTGTGTGTGTGTGTGTGTGTGATGAAAAATAAAGTATAAGTGCATGGGGGGGGTTGAAGCATAAAAAGATGGTGGATGTCCGAGATAAAATAGACTAATGTTTAACAAATACTGCAGACTTACACTTTGAATTCAGAAACAATTGGTAAGTGAGAATGTGTAAGTGATAATGTGGTGTAATATGTCGTCGGGGTGGCCTAAAGTCGGTATCAGCCAATCAGCTAGGGAGTCTATCCCCTTTTCTCTAGCGCTAGACCAAGGAGATTGTTTTTGCGTCTGAGGTGGAGCACCACACCTACCATCAGTGCCTTACTTTGCCGCTCAGATCCCTGTGCTACTCATACGCTTAGTTGGCGAGGGCCGGTATCGAACTAGGATCCTTGTGGTTTCTAGCCGAACGCTCTACCGACTGAAGTAACCCGGCCCTTGACAAATATATGTACTCATTATTTAATTGCCCCATTAAAGGGAGTAAAGTCGCTAATGTATTGATTTTTAAGTTAATGTTGTTTTTTTATTGAAAGATGGTTTGCATGCTGCAAATTATTTAGAAAATTGATAAGTCTACAGAATTTCTTAAACATTTGTCTATTTTAACTCTGACATCCACCATCTTTTCATGATTTTACAAAAAAAACAGTACTTTTACTTTATTTTTCACTTTTCCGGCTGATACTAACTTTAGGCCACCCCGACGACTTTAATTTTTTTTACTTTACTTTTGAGCTTAAAATGGGGGGGGGCGTATTATACGAGTAAGATATATAGATGTAAGATGTATATCCTCTTCTTTCTTATTATCAGGCCGCGCTGACAGCACGGATAGCTATGAGTCTGTCTGTCTGTCTGATCGCCACTGACAGGTTCTCCAATAAACCCAACCTGAAAGCCGAGGAGGGCCTTGTGGGATATGCGGTAAATATCGGGTGATATTTGCCGCTCATCCCACTTATGAGGGCTTGACACGAGGACATTTTTATGTGGGCCCACCCACAAGCCGAAGCTTATGGGTGGTTAGTGGAAAAAATTGCGTCGATCCCGTTGGTATTCCTCCTCGAGAGGGGGTGCCTCAGGTGCTGGGCAATAAATCTAGCCCTACCCCTTTAAGTCAAGGGGGCAGGTATATTTCTCTCATACCCCACTTGTATGGACTGGGTACAAGGCCTCGTTTTAATGTGGGCCCACCCACAAGTCGAAGCTCATGGGTGGGAAAGAACAAAAATTCCGTCGATGCCGTCGGCATTCCCCCTCAAAGGGGGCGCCTCAGGCACTGTGCAATAAACCCAGCCCTGTCCCCAAGGGGGGCAGGTATTGCCTGGAGGATAGCCCCCTGGGATCGACGCTATTAATTCAACACGACCGATCCAGTGACCGAAGCACACCGGGCCCCCGACCCGAAGGCCGGGTTGTTAGTTCGTTTAAAATCCTGCAATCTGTCTTATATATCGCTAAGAAATAGATGTTTAACATATGGTGTGGTTAATTTGCATACTGGTTTTAATAAAACCGGGTTTAATAAATAATTACTTGGTGTTATTGTTCTCTGATATTATTGTTTTATTCTCCAACATAAAAAAATATAGAAACTAATTAAAATATAATTAAAATAAATGTAATCTTATATGCGTTCCTATCTAATTTCGTTAGTCTTTCTAATTTTATATATTTCATTACATTAAAACTTAAATATCGACTCCCGGAGGGTGCATATTCTTCCTAGTTCAAGTCATAGGAATCCCCCCCCCCTCCACGCGGATTTCTGCATGGTGTCTATTCATTATATTTAGGGTTGATTTACTATTACAAGAGTGACCGCTTCTTTTTCTTTTCTTTCTTTTCTCCCCCCCCCCCTTCACCCTGACTGGAGGGTGATGTCTTGTGGTAATGAGTGTATGGACGTGACCTTGCATGTGTGGATCTAAAGTCAAATCAACTGTATTCACACGTGCGTGTCTCGAAGTAAAAAAATTTAAATTAAAAATAAATAAATAAATACTGGAACATTTCTTCAATTTTTGTTCTTGAAACATTATATTTAAACGGCTGGTTTTTCTTATACAAAGATTTTAAACTGAATATTTATGACTCATAAATGAAATATCAAATTTCGCTAGAACATATACTCGCAAGCCATAGATAGTTAAGTTCGATATGTCAGACGATGTTAATCTAAGCACATATTCACCGAGCAAAAATTACTTGCCGTAAGGCGATAGTTTAAAATTTAGGCTCACAAGATATAGATAGTAAGTACGATATACAAGACTTGGTTAAATATTTACTGAGAGTACTTTAGGTACCACCAAAATACGTCACGTGATCAGTTTAGGCCATATTGAATTTTTTTTTCATTTAATATTTTAGATAGTAAACATTAACATTTTTTTTCAGAGTAGCTGGATCAATGCAAGGTCTATTTTTTTTACATGGGGATTTAAATGGGGCATCCCATGAGGATTCAAATCACGATACAGTAATAATGGATCTGTGGGACTAACTTTTAAAAAATCCCCCTCTACCCAGGCGATGCTGGGTAGCCGCTGCTAGTTAATTATAAAGAATCAACATTCGCACAAGATGGCGTTAATTCTTTTGTTGTATAGTCGTCGGTTGGCGTTTCGCTTCGGTTTGCTTAAAGAGTTGTCTTAAGTATGAGACTAAACTGCATATGATGGTGAGGTTTCGGTTCTGGGGATCTGGAGAGTGTATCCCTTCATTGCCATTACTCCCAGATACACTGACTCGGAGTGGTAGTACCATCTCATGACTCAAATCAACCAGTTTTTAAAAAGTTTCTTATTCAAGGGGTGTCACAAACTGTAATTTATTTGTATTAAACCGTTTTAGTGCTACTGTACGGCTGCACCACTTGGAATCTAACAAAGTGCTTAGAGAAAAGGCTAGATGGGAGCACCTCACAAAAGAACAGCTGTACGACCACTTACCTCCTATCACACAAACAATCCAAATAAGATGAATAAGACATGCTGGACACTGCTAGAGAAGCAAGGAAGAACTCATAAGTGACGTTCTCCAGTGGACACGCCAGTGTAAGCCGACCAGCAAAAACTACATCGATCAGATCTCTGAGAATTCTGGATTCTGTGAAGAATATCTGCATGGGGCGATGACCAGTAGGGACGGGTGGAGAGACAGAAAGAAACACTGAGAAATGAACGGAATAGACAGAGAGAGGGGGGGATAATTACAGTGAAAGAGAGAAAGAAAGATATAGAGAATGTGTAGGTATCCAAAGGAGAACGTCATTTATGACTTCGTCCTTGCTTCTCCGGCAGTGTCCAGCATGTATTGTTCGCGTTACTTGGATGGTTTGTGTGTTAGGATGTAAGTGGTCGTATGGCTTCAACAGATTGCAAATTCATTGAAACTTATATTATATATATATATTATATATACACACACACAATTGTAGAAAAATTATGGGTCTACCACGGTTTCCATCTTTATAGATTTCGTCTGCCACTGCAACAGAAACGCTAAAGCGGCGATCGGACACTATCTCTCTATCTCTAATTAGAATATATATATATATATATATATATATATAGAGAGAGAGAGAGAGAGAGATAGAGAGAGAGAGAGAGAGAGAGATAGATAGAGAGATAGATAGATAGAGAGATAGATAGAGAGAGAAAAGTAGACGAAATTTATTTCATTTCAGCACAATGAAGACCGCTAATAGTTTACAGGATAGTTAAGTAGTTGGTCTTACTGACAAATTTGTTCATATTATTAAACCCGATCCTGTTTATAGGACTCATTTTCTGTTGCCTTGTGCCATACTAATTGCACCAGTTTAGTAAATAAATATAAACAAACCAATGGTTTTAGAAATTATATACGTCCGTATTTTTGTGAGTGTATATCATTTTTAATGGGTAGATCACTTTACTTTTAATGTATATGTGAGTGATTCCACAACAGACGTTGTAAATTATTCTGACATACTCAGGTTTTTTTTCCATTGCTAATTCCAACAATAGAGTAAACATGTGTGTGCAGGCCTATTTTATTATTTAGTATTTTAAAAACATTCCAGAGGACCCCCGCTTTGAAACTGGTTCAAATTCCAACAAAACAGATTTCACCAATGCTTGCTTTCCTGTTGCTAAAAAAGTTGAATGGCTGAACGATGAAAATGCATCGTTTAGCGATTTAATACATTCACAGACTTATTCGCTCTGTTCTTGGTAGACCAATAGGGACCACCAATTTGACGTGTCAAATTTAAACCTCCCCCCCCCTATATTTAACACAATAAAAATTGCATAAAGGTTAATATTATCTTGAACATTTTTGGTCCATTTAAATATAGAGAATTCTGCTAAAAAATGTCAATATTATTAGACATTTAGGAATCATGGTTCTTTTACTAAAAAAAAAAATCCCGTATAGAAATTTATAAAAATCTTCTGATATAATTATCCAGACTCTTATCTTTATAGAAAAAAAATTAAAAATCGTTTTTAATTGGTTCATTTTTTCAGATTTCATAAAATATGGGAGGGGGGGGACCTCGTAAAAATATTTCCCCTAATATATTTTAGGAATAATCTATTTCAAGCATAATTTCATCAAAAGTTAAGTAATTACCGAAATTTTCGTGAAAATTTGGCAGTTACTTGATTTTTCATAGAATTAAAAAAAAGAAGAAAGAAAGCCGATAGTCATAACTTGTTTTTGGTTACGTTAAATTTCAATTGATTTGACCGTGCGAAAATGTAAACATTGTTTTTGTTCATAATTTTCATTATTTCCGCTGAAAATAAAAAAAAATAAAAAATAAAAAAAAATCAAGAGTTTTTTTTAAATGGTTCTTCTTTTGAACGGTTCAAAAATTTTCAACATAATATTGACCTTTATTCAAGTTTCATTGTTTTAAATATAGGGGGTAAATTTGAGACGGCAGATTGGAGGTCCCTATAAACCAGCGTTTATCAACCTTTTTATCCTTGCGTAACCCTTAAAATAAGTTACATGTCTCAAGGAACACATGCACAAAAACAAAATTATACACCACATCTTTCTCATTATATTTCCATTGTAGTTTACGTGGTAAATATCATAGTATATATTTTTGAATAAGTGGCTTACGGTAAAATTGATACTTCTTTGTCAAATGTTTCGGTAATGCTAAATAAAATTCATACTGTTTGTTTTTAATATTTCACCAGGGAGTTTTCATTCACACAAAAAGAATTCTAAACTCAAATGAAAGAATAAACATAACTAACCAATATTATATTTTTATAATATAAATGTAAACACAAGAAAAACCGATAATTGCTTCATCAGTTTTATTATTTATTTATCGTTTATTGGCAAATGTTGAAAAGACATAAGACGTCAATGAAGACAAAATGTTCTGTGAACCAATAAATGGGTTAGAAAATGTTACTTTCACAGCCAATTTAATAAAATAATAGGTTAAATAGAATGATCTCGATATCACAATATTACAATAACCAAGCATATATTGTGCGTGTTTAGTAATGTTACGTAACATGTATATGAAATTAAATCAAAAATTAAAAGTACATTAGCTTATATATCACTTGTTCTCGCGGAATCCTTAGGGACCTTTTGCGGAACCTTAGGGTTCCTGGGAACCCCGGTTAAGAAACGCTGCGGTAGTCTGAATTCAGGAGCGTAATATTTTTACCATAATCTACCGGACAGATGTTAGTGGAATATGAAATGAAGTCCAATGTATATATTTTAATTTCTGAACGGGGATTAATACTTTTAATTAAAAAAATGAAACCCTAAGGAAAACATAACTTAATACGTTAATTCATATATAAGTTGGGTTTTTTTAATCAAAGGACAGCATTAATTGATGTAGTATAGATTTAAAGTTGTTGCGTAGTGATTCACTTTTTGACATCAGCGTTCTTATTTTAAGGGAATTGAGATTATAAACTTATCAAGACCTATACTGAAATAAACTGAAAATTACTATTCGCTGATATTTTTTAATCTGGGCATGACGTTAAACTTCATCTAGTGGTGTAGTTCCAATCCCGGAACTCTGGGGAGTGTGGAGTACCCCATCATCACCATTACTTACAGGTCCGCTCTGATCCGGAGTGATAGTACCTCTTAGGGTACCATCTATGGCTTAAATAGATTAAAAATGGGTTTAAAATCATTTGCTTAAAAAAAATTGAATATCCATCAAGAAAGAATAAAACAGAAACGTCTTCAGCATAAAATAACCCAACAAGGGTTGACATGCCATACAATCCAACCAGCCAACCAACCATACATATGCAAGAGGGTGTCCCGGGTATGACGTTAAACTGCATATAGTGGTGAAGTTCCAATTCTGGAGCTCTGGAGAGTGTGTAGCATCCTTTTGCCATTACTCCCAGTTTCACTGACTCGGAATGGTAGTACATGTTAGGCTCCCATCTATGGCTTAGATAGTCCAAATAGTCAGTTTCAAAATATGTTAAAAAAGATTGAGTTTGAAAAAAAAATTACTCAACAAGAATGAATAAAGCAAAACTACTTAGGCATAAAATAACCCAACAGGGGTTGACATGCTGTAAGATTGAACGAACCAACCAACCATCATTAGTTTCAATATCAACATTTAAGGAGCAAATGTTTAAAATCATTCTAGATATTATCTCAAACTGATTTATATGACCCATATATGGAGGCACATCTGGTGTAATGGTTATGGTCATAGGAAATGGACACAGCGACCCAAGTTCAAATCCTGAACAAAGCAGTTTACATTTTACATAGCGCTAATATCATTGGGATAGGTATGCATCCAAATATTCTCCCTCCAGCTATGGGTAAATAGTAGGACAGATTGTTTTTTTTAACGTAGTCTCTAATCATCTTAAACATTATCTAAAACAGCGTTATTTAACCCATTGTTAGTACCCTAATATGTATTACCACTCTTGATTAGAGTGAAGTTGCGAATGGATTAATAAAGTTCACAATCGTTTTAAACAAGTAAACACTTAATATTTATTTGCAACATCAATGTTTTAAGAGCCAATGTATTAATAGAAGTTCACAATCCTTTTAAACAGTAAACAATTTAGATTTAGTTGCAATATATTACAAGATCAAATGCAATTAAAAAATAATAATTTTAAACCTTATATATTTGCCCATAGATTGCACCTTAACAGGTATTATCATTCTGGGGGGTCAGAGTTGATCTGCGAGAAATGGCAATGAATGGGTGACTGTGTGGTGATGGGACGTTTTAGGTTAAGAAAGGTCGCTGGTTATTTTTGGTGCGTGTTCACTGGGTTTGCTATTAACCCCATCTTATTTGGTGGTCGCGCTGAAAAGGAATTTAAGGGAAGAAAAGGGAAGAGACAAAGACAAGTGGTTTTATCATTTAGGCTTTATTCACGGGTCATGGCCACCACATGGCAAGGAAATATCTCCCTGGGCAGTAGTTGTATCTAGACACAGTTAATGCCTAAGTCAGAATGGCCAGGAGATTCTCTTCGGGGTTAGAAGTGAGTCCTTTTTCCTGCACATGCTCGGAGGGTTCTTCCGGTGAAGGCTCATGGGAGTTTGTTATTTTTTTTATTTGAATTTATTTTAACCTCCCACAGATTCCACACTCCCCAGAATTCCAGAATTGAAACCTGGCAACCGGATACAATTTGGTGTCATGCCCTAGACACTAAGAATAGCAAATACTATATGCAACTGTGTCAGACTAAACAAAGCTGAGTAAACAAATTAGTATTTTATTTTTATTTAGTCAGGAGGTTATTTATTTTGTTGCAAATTAGTCCTTTCAAATGTCTATTCATTCAAAAAATTATATTAATTTTCTATTAGTGATGTTTTCTCTATTTTACTATCGTAAAGCGGGAGAGATATTGTACGATGTCCTTTTAAGAAGATCTAATACATTGCATGTGATAGAGAGTATGAATGGAGGAAAGAGGTGAATGAACAGAAAAGAAGGAACAGAGTAAGTATTAAATTAAAACGACGGACGGACGGACTGTGGGTGGGGTGGAGGAAGAGGAGGAGAAGGCGGAGGAGGGAAATAGTTTAGTAACGAAGCAAGCAGAATAAACCTTATAGTTTCCCCCTATAATGAATAATTGAATGAAGCAACCTGTTGGATTGAATGAACATAGGAAGAGATTTGAAAAAAAAAGAAAGAAAAGAAAAGGGAGGCCGATATGTGGAGCAGTAACAGGGACTTATTGTGAATATGTTTTTAACAGGCATTTTGGCCATTGGTTCTTTTCGGATAGTGTCGTCCCTACTGGAATGTGTGGAATGTGGGTTGTTTTTATCACCCCCCTCTTTTCTGTGTGTGTATGTGTGTGTGTATGTGTGTGTGTGTGTGTCTCTCTCTCTCTTTTGTTGTTCTGTTTTTTATACCAATTATTTGTTCTATATTATATTGTTTATTTGAATTTTTTAGATGATGCTTGATTATTTGGATTATTCGAACTATTATCTTCATCTTTATTGTTATATACACATTTCGATCGATGTGCCCTCTGGCCTTCTTCAGGTGTTTCTTGTCGAACTCGGGAACCTTCTTGTCGAACTTTAGAGCCTTCATGTAACTTTGAACCGAACCTTTTATTCAATCCCACGGGGGTAGACAGTTCTTATTCGGTTAACTATAACATAGCTTAACACTTCTACCCAGTTAAATATTCTATGTTATTTTCGTCTTTGGCCAGGATTGAACGTGCAACATAGAGATGATTGGCCGAAAACGTTGCGTATATAACAATAAAGATGAGGATAATAGTCCGAATAATCCAAATAATACAAGTTACATTGTTCAATTTTTGCTTCAAGTTTCTTTGAATTGTAAAATTATATACAGGCTGATTGAAAAGTTATGTAGTTTAATTTTTCTCCTCCACGTTTTGCTGCCATTGTTCGTGAATGGCTGAATCACCATTTTGATGAGAAATGGATGGGTGGACGTGGTTCGCATCAGTGGTTGGCCAGAAACCCTGATTTAACACCCTGTGACCTTTTTTTATTTGGGATTGGTTGAAGGGGCAAGTCTACTCTACGAAACCAACGAATTTGCAAGAATTTGAATGATGAATACGAGAATTTATTTCTGCATTTCAAAGTGTTCAATGGAAGATCAGTTGATGCAATTCCCCGAGCAGCTTGAGAGGCTGGAGGTGAATGCTGGTGCCCATGTAGAATTTAAATAAAACTCCATGTTATGTGTGTTCTTTTCTTAATTTTTTTTTTTTGGTAAAAATAATGATTCAGAAATGAATTATAAGATTTTTAGAATAAGGGAGGAAGTTAATTTACAATCACCCGGTATATACTCGACAACCTGCGCCACGAGCAGAATATGAACACAAGTTAAATTTTAAAGCCGATTGATTGATTTTAACGGCATATAAACCCGTTTAGGGTTATTTTATGCCTAGAGGTTAAGGAATCATGTTCATTGTACATCTTTATTTACATTGTTTGTGTAGTTGTCTCTTAAGAGTTTTTTTTTTTTTTGCACACAGATATATGATATCAAGTATTCCTATCTAATACAAATAATTTGCACACAGTTGCATAATTTCAAGCATTTCCATCTAATACTAATAATTATTTGGTCTCAAGTAATTATCTTTTATCTAATGGTAATCATTTGTTTTCATATATATATATATATATATATATATATATATATATATATATATATATATATATATATGGCTTCAAGTAACTAATAATAATCCTTAGTAAACAATTATAGTAACTATTTTAATACAAATAACTTACAGCTATCTCTAAGAGCAGCGCCTATTGATGAGTTAACTCCACAGCTACCGATAGATATCGATGACCTCGACCGAAACCGAAACTATTCATGACAGTACACAAAGCCGAAAAATCATGCAGCATCGTGCTTCCTGCTATCACTAAAAGTGTCACCTGCCCCCCATCTCACAAACCATACGAGTAAGACGGGCTAGGCATGCAGGACACTGCTGGAGAAGCAAGGACGAGATCATAAGAGACGTACTACCGTGGAAGCCAGCACATTGGCACGCTAATGTGGGCCGCCCAGCCAGGACCTACATTGACCAACTATGTAGGGATACTGACTGCTGCGCGGAGGAGCTCCCAGAATCGATGAATGATAGGGAAGGTTGGCGAGAGATCGTCATGGATATCTATGCTAATTGCGCGACATGATGATGACATGGCACCAAACAACCGTGGAGTAGTAGTAGCTATTAGGACCCACTCTATGGGTTGAATAGAAAAATGAGTTTAAGAAAATTGAGTATCCATCAAGAATAAAATAAAACAAAACGCAATCGGCATAACCGAACAAGGGTTGACATGCCGTAAAAACCAACCAGCCACCCAACCAACTGAACATTTCTATAAAATAAGATTCATTTTCAAACAGGTTTATTTGATCCATAGATGTGAACTTAACATGTAGTACCACTCCGAGTCAGAGCGGACCTCGGAGTTATGGCAATGAAGGGATAGTCCACATTCCTAAGATCTCCAGAACTGGTGCCTCACCATCAGATGCAGTTTAGTGTCATGCCTAGGACCATTTTAAGCGGAGTACATCTAATTTAAATTCAGAATTGCGCTACTATTTACCCATAGCTGAGGGGAGAAGAGATGGATTCATGCTTTAATCAAAGGTTTTAGAGTGAAGTGAAACACACACAGCTTCGTCCAGGAGTTGAACTCGGGTCGCCATTACCATTTCCTATAATGATAATGATTGGCCTATAAGCAAACCCTCATGTATATCGGTGTATGCATCTGTAAAGATATGATTACACAAAATTTTAAGCATTTTATCTTTTGAGTTTCCTACTTTATATTTTCAGATATCCTGCATTTTTTAATAAGTCGTAGCAGTTGTTTTTGTTACTGTTTTTTTTAAATCTATATTTGCTTACCAAAATAAGGTTGCTGGCTGGCTGGTTGTATTTACGGCATGTCAACCTTTGTTGGGTAATTTTATGCCCAAGACATTTTGTTTTATTCATTCTTGTTGGGTATTCAATTTTTTTTTCAAACTTAATTTTTTAAAAAACACGTTTTTAATACTCATTTTTAAAATATATTTAACCTATAGATGGGACCCTAACAGGTACTACTATACATGTCATGGACTGCTTAGCAGCCAGGATTCCATCCTTAAGCATCACGGCTTCATGGGGGGATTTTACAGAGGTGGTCTCTACATATGGCGGGAATAGAATTGGGGGGAAATTTAATAAAATTGAAAAATTCTCAAATCATTAGATTTCCCTATTAGAGCAACTAGCAACAAAAAAAAAAAAAAAAATGCCCACAAGGCGATGTAAACATTTATTTTTAAAATATATTGCCTGAGGTGGGGGGAGGTAAAAATTCAATGTCAGAGGGTTTGTATCATAAGCAAGTAAAATTATCAAATTTATTAAAGGAGTAAAAAAAACAAACAATTGAAATGGAAACTTCATTCTATTCCTATCAATTATCAAATGTTGTGCATCAATCTATTAATTATCAAATGAATAATCATTTGGAATATTTTACACATAAATTTCAAACAAAATCGTAACTATTTATTTATTTGTAAATTTTTTAGTTAACTTCTTGTTACTGAAAAAAGTGGGAGATTAAAAAAAAAGTAATTCTAAAAATGTTTAAGGACAGAATCCTGGTGGCTGAGCAGTTATGACACGTAACAATCCACTTTTGCCCTTTTGCTAGACGGTCGGTCGGAGAGGCCCTCTCTGATCAATCTGCTAGTCATATCAGGTCCTAGCACCTATTTGATTGTCCCAACTCTATTGCCCTTATGGCAAACCCGCATATATATATATATATATATATATATATATATATATATATATATATATATATGGCTTCAAGTAACTAATAATAATATATGTGATAGAAGGCAGTGGCTGAGGGTTTTGGTGTCCTGGGTATATGGTTAAAGAGTATCTAACGGTGAGGTACCAATTCTGGAGCTTCTTTATTGCTATTACTCCCAGGACCACTCAGACAAAGAGTGGTATACCTGTTAGGATCACATCTATAGATTAAATAGAAAAATAAGTTAAAAAAATGTTTTTAAAAATTGAGGTTGAAAACATTTTTTGATGACATCAGAATGGATAAAACGAAACGTCTTCGGCATAGGATTCCGTCTTTAAGCATCACGGATCGTATCCCACGGCCAACACGCGGTCCTATTGGGGGGAATTTTACAGAGTTGCAGTCGGCGTATTCTACAGCTCCAGTCGACAGGGCGGATGGAAAGTGGAGTTAGTAACTCCACTTAAAAATTACTACGAGAATGTTTGAATTCAGAGTTGCGTAAGTTCTCGTCCACACCACCATCATATTCAGATATTTGGTCGAGTGCAGTCAGGTCAAGAGTCCGGTTTTGCTCAGTCGGTAGAGGATCCGACTAGGAATCGCAAGGTTCCGGGTTCGATACCGGACCCGCCAACTCAGCGTATGAGTAGCACAGGGATCTGTGCGGTAAAGCGAGAGCTGATGGTAGGTGTGGCTTACCACCTCAGGCGCTAAAACGATCTCCTTGGTCAAGAGGCCGGTTTCGCTCAGTCGGTAGAGCATCCGACTAGGTATCGCAAGGTTCCAAATTCGATACCGAACCCGCCAACTCTGCGCATTAGTAGTACAAATTGGCTAATCTATAATGTGCAATAAAGCAGGGGAGCTGAAGATAGACGTGCCGCTCCACCTCAGCAAAACTCAATCTTCCTGGTCTAGCGCTAGCGAAAAGGGGATAGACTACCTCACTGGCTGATACCGACAATAGGCCACTCCGCAAACTTTGCATTTGATTTGGTTTTGTTTGGTTCGGATTGGTTTGTTTTATAGTATAATAACCCCGTGGGTCATTTAATGCAAAAAAACCTTCAGGTCACTGTGAGGGTGATATGAACCAATTTAAACTGCTGCATCATTTCTCGCTCAACTGGCTTAATTCGACCTGCCCAAAAACAAATCAAATGATCGCCCATTTCGAGTATTGTCCAGTGTGTCGGATTTACTGCACTGTAACTTGAATAAGCTGGCGTGCGACGGATTCTTACGTCTCAGAACGTATCCTGGATATATATATATATATATATATATATATATATATATACCAACCCATCCACACGAGTAGGATGAGACACAAGGTCTATTTCTTGAGCGGAGTTTAACAGGTTTGAATTCAGAGTTTTCCTTCAGCTAGACTGATTATCTAGCCAGCGTTAAATAGCCCCAGTCTGCCCGACTATTTTATCAGTGGCTGTAGGGAGAGTAGTTGGATGGATACTTTTCCCACGAGTGTTAGCGCAATGTAAGCCTCGTCCAGGATTTGAACTCGAGTCGACGAGTCCATTTTCATACGACCTATTTGTAAACAAACGCACATATAAGAATTAACGGTTAATAACATCATATTCACACATTCACTATACACTTAACATTTTGTCCCTCACAAAAACATTCCTTAACAGTGTCCTGAAGATGGTATAATACCGAAATACTTAAGTATTGACACATAAAATTGTTTCCCCTGACCGTAACATCCTGTGTTTGTTATATTTTTGAAAATATTTTCTCCTCATACTGAAATATATAATGTTTCTGTATACTAGTACATCCAAATAAGGGTTCGCGCTAACAATAAATTACCCGCCCGTTAGAATGCATCGACTGCACCTCTGCAGAGGGGCAAGACTCTCCCAATGGGTCCACCTGTTGGCCGTAGGAGGCGATCCATGATGCTTAAGGATAGAACCCAGGTGGATGAGCAGTTCATGACTTGCAATACTCCACTTTGGCCCTATCTTGGGCTAGACGGGCGGTCGGAGAGGCCCCTTACGATCAATCGGCTGGTCACGTCAAGCCCTAGCACCTATATGATTTTCCCAACCCTACTGCCCTTATGGCAAGCCCCAACCCCTTTTTATCATATGGGTGCTAGAAGGCGGTGACGGAGGGTCTACATGTCCTGAGAATGACGTTAAACTCTATCTGATGGTGAGATTCCAGTTTTGGAGGTTTGGGGAATGTGGAGCACCCCTTCATCACCATTGCTCCCTGGTCCACTCTGACTCGGAGTGGTAGTGTCTGTTAGGGTCCTTTCTATGGGTTAAATAGAAAAACATGAGTGTATAAAAAAAGTTGAGTATTCATTAAGAATTGATTTATTTCAAAACTTAGTCGGCATTAAATAACCCACTGAGGTTGATATGCCGTAAAACAAAACAAACCAAACCAATAAAATACTTCGCAACAGAGGGCTAATAACTGAGGTCATAAGTAGACGGTTTTCATAATGATCTGCCACTGCTCTAAAGAACAGTACGCAAATAGTCTTGGGCTAAGATAGGATAAGCTAGTCTACAAAACCAACCAATTTGACAGAACACCTCATTAATTCAACATATTGTCTATTCATCTGAACGAAGTCCAAATTGAATTCATAGAGCAAACTTTTTCTGATACTATTTGACTGAAGTTTTGAGATGATGTAAATAATGACGTCATTGTTTTTTGCACGCCTATCAATCCGAGAAGCGTCACGTGTCCTGGGTATAACGGTAAACTACACCTAATGGTGAAGTTCCACTTCCGGAGGTTAATGAGATCTTCAAAATTCCTTCTCTAAAAGATGAGGACAACAGTCCGTAAGAATTCATAGGCTGAAACAGACGTTTGTTGGCACAATATTGGATATTGTTTTTCTATTTCTTTACTGTCGGATTTATTCCATTTTTATATATCTTTCATATATATTCTGTAGATAATATGGGTGCTTTATTTGTAAGTAGACAGTGCTCACTCTCATTGACAAAGCATATATATATTATATATATATATATATATATATATATATATATATAAAGTTAAGGTAGCGTGTGTATGCAGTCAACACCTGATATGCGATTTTCAGACCAAATGTCACATTTAGTCAGAAGAACGCATAGGCGAGAAACTCAATAACCAGGCGTTGACTCCATGTCCACGCAACCTTAATCATATATATATATATTAACGGACATTTTCATGGTTGAGCTCTTCTGGACAAACAAACAAACAAACATAACATTGTATTAATATTATTACATCTTTTGTCTTTGTTTACAATACAACTCATGATAGCTATTTTAAGAGGATGCGTATTTAAGGCTATATGCAGGTATGTGTACAGGTATAAATGACGAAGATAGAGAGGGGGAGGGGGAGATAGATTGAAAGAAAGAGAGGGGGGGGAGAGATGTAGAGGGAGAAAACGTTATTCATATAGCGGGCAACGCTAGATCAAAACTACTTCCATGTTTTTTCAGGTCGCATTTTGTCCAATGTAACACTCCTATTACCCATCTCCTTTGTGTAACTCCCCTACCAGCCTTACCCACTTCACCTATTTGCCTCGGCAGTCCATATCTCCCAGGTTGACTAAACTGGTATGCCCGGTATGCAGAGATAGTAAGTCATCAGCCCACTACCTTACTCATCCCTACCCCTTATTTTTCCCACAATCTCTCCCCCTCTCTCTCTTTCTCACATGCCTCTTAAATAGGCAGGTGAAGGGTTGGGTCGGGGTTGGTATTGAAGAGAGAGAGGGGGGGGCATCTCATCTACTTACTAGCTTACCTAACTCGTTGACTGGCCTGGGCTGAGTTGAGAACTACACGACCCTCGTCTTTTCTATTGGAATGTTGCCTATGGAATGTGCTGATACCGGCCTTGTGATAGTGGCGGTGGCGGTGGCAGCGGTGGCACAGTGTCACCTGCTAAAATTCATTCGCTGCGCTTTCTCACTTATTTGTCAGAAAGTTGACCAGGTAGATATTAACCAACACAGATATCTATACCATATTTATACGATAAAAACATATCACCAGCCTATCTTATGATAATGGAGATTCGGTTTCACAATACCCTCAAAAACGGCGTAAATTTATCAATGAGTATTTAATTTATAGTCAAAATCATTAATACACAGAATAAATTCTTATAATGGAGATTGCATAACTGTCTGTAACCGAAACTATGTCAGTGCTTACGTAAAAATATCTCCAGGAATTGCATAGATTTATCAATGAGTATTTAATTTATTAAAGTCAAAATCATTAATCTTATTTATTAACGAAGTCTTTATGAAAATCTGCGAAAAAATATATATTAGTACGTATCAAACCTGCAATGTGTTTATATATCATTGAGACATAAAGGTTTACATAATATATGGTGTGGTTAATTTGCATATTGGCTTTAACAAAACCGGGTTTAATAAATAACTACTTGGTGTTATTGATCCCTAATATTATTATTCTATTCTCCAACCTATTAAAATCAATCCTATGAAGGATGTTATGTAGAAACCAATTAAAATATAATTAAAATAAGTGTAATCTTTTTTATATTGCGTTCTTATTTAATTTCGTTAGTCTTTCTAATTTAGATTATTTAATTGCATTAAAACTTAAATATCTACGCTCGAGGGTGCATATTCTTGCTAGTGAATATAAGATTAAAACGGTCGATAGATTTACACTGCTCCTCCAGTATAGGCAGGGTGTGACACAAGGTCAATTTTAAAGCGGCATTTCTCTCTCATACCCTAACTCCGTTTAGACGTGGGGACGCTACTCATAGTACCACGTTTTAGGCGGGAGCACAACCCACTCCAGATCTACAACTGGTTTAAATTCAGTTTTCATTCTCCTAGATCGGTTGCCATATCAAAGTTTAAGAGCACAGCTTCCCTATAATTTACCCGTAGCTGGAGGGAGAATCGTCAGATTCATACCATTCCCAAAGGTTGGCGATCCATCGTGCTGTAATGGTTAGCAATCTAATCTCGACAATCCATTACTACTAAATAGCGAGTTTGATCTTCGCTGAATGTTCCATATTTGCGACCTTGTGTCACAACCTGCCCGTGGCGAACGGGTTGGATAAATACTTACCTTTATCAAAATGTGAAATACCGTTTCGTTCAGGAGTTGAACTCGGGTAGTCGGATCCACTTCCTACGATGATAACCGTTAAAACACGAGCACCTCCTAAGCGGAATACAGCTGGTTTAAATTCAGAGTTTTCCTTCTCCTAGACTGGTTGTCATTCCAATGCTAATGAGCTCAGTCTGCTCTACTAGAAGCGGTGGGTTCGTGCATTAGGGCGAAAGTGAAATGCAAAAGCTTCGTCCAGGATTTGAACTTGGGTCGCCATGTCTATTTTCTAAGACAATAAAAGACACGCGCTTCCGTACAAGGCGGGTATATATTTACCAAACCCCTCCGCACGAACAGGATGTGACACAAAGTCATAAGCATAAATTCAGTTTTTTTCTTCTCCTAGACCGGTTACCATACTAAGGTTAAAATGCCCTAAGGTAAATAACCCATAGCTGAAAGGAGAATAGCTGGAGTCATAACTTTCCCAATGGCATTAGCGCTATGTGAAATGCAAACAGCCTCTGGTCACCATATCCATTTCGATCGAAAGCTGAAATTTAGGGGTCAAAAGCTGGCATTAAAAAAAAAAAATTAAAAAATAGTCACATACCTCTTAAATAATTCTTAGAATGTAAACCCGAAAAAATCTTGAAGGATTGTTCATAAGTGTTGATATGCATTCCATCATCTTTAACTGCATCAATTTGATGTCATTGAAATTTTATGATTGATTTTTACATATAGTTAAATTTCATGGAATAAAAAATGAAATGAATTCAGAGTTTTCCTTCTCCTAGATAGGTTGCCTAACCAAGGCTAAATAACCTAGTTTGTCTTTCTATTTACCCATAGCTGGGAGAGAAAAGAGATAGATTCATGCCTTTTACAGACCCAGTCAATAGGGCAGAAAATGGAGTTGGAAAGCCAAGTTCCAATAAAGAGCGATACTGCCTTCACTTCGTGCTAATGCCCTTGGTAAAAATGTAAATCCACCCCTTCACCCACCCACCCCGTTGAAAATGGATAAAATAGACAGAATTGGGCTCTTTAATTTTGGTAGGTTGACCTGTCTTGGAGAAGGTCAACTGAATTGCAACACTCTGCTAACTCATCATGGTCCATCATGGCAGTGTAAGGTCTATTACACACTAGATTTTACAAACTTTTAAAAGAAAACCTGAATAGTGGATTGAAAAAAGGTAGATTGGCTAGGTTGTTTTGGTTTCTTTGCTTAATGGGATATCAACCTTCGTGGGTTATTCAATGCTAAAGCCATCCTTGTAGAAGAACGGTAGTATTATTTAACTCATAGCTGATGGAATGATGGGGGATTTATACATTTTCCAAGGATATTAGTCCGAAAGCGAAAGTAATCGCGAGACTGGAATTCGAACTCGCTTACTCCAATGTCAAAGTCCAGCACGTAACCCAGTAGGCCACAGTGATTCCCCTTGATTGTCTAGGGGACAGGATACATGCAAAATAGCATCAAATAGTTGAAGCTTAGTTTGGCTCAAGGCGTAAGATATTGAGCACCCAGTGAGTATCGAATACATTAACAATGGTCTGCTAGCTCAACTTGTTAACCATTACATCAAACGGGATGTCAATTAATTGAACAATTACAAAGAATCTTCTATATATCAACACTCTTGTTCTTTATTCTTCCGACCGTTATCATCTTACAAAACCCTCTGGTTAAAAATGAGACCGTCCAAATCGTCCAAGATTTAATGCAAATATGTAAATCTAGATTATTTGGTGTTGCTTATTCGCTAAAAATTTTATTTCTTATGAATATCGTTACCTCAGCTAAATAACGACACATTCCGTTTTTATTATAAAGAAAGAAAAAGGAGAAAAAGGGCATGCTACACAGAAAAAATATAATAAGAAAGAAAAAAAAGAGAGTGAGCGCACAGAAGCGATATCGCTAATTTGTTTCAATTAAACATAATCAAAACACGAAAAGAAGAAAAGAAAAAGAAATAAAAAGAGTGAGTGAGAGTTAAATCAAGTTATTATACTTTTTACATATTGAACTATTTAGCAATAACTCTTAAGTAAACATATCAAACATTGTAATAATTAAATTATCCTGCTGTGGTCTATCCACAGGTCCTGGCCGTAGGCAAAGATTGCTGGTGCACGTGGAAGAGAGAAAAGAAATCGCCTGTCAGCCACGTGATCCCCCCAGTTTCAGGGAGGGGGGATTGGAATTTACTAATGTTTTTTTAAAAAATTTCTTTTAAAGAATTTGAAAAAGAATTTTCTTTAATAAATAGCCACTTTAATCTGATTTTGATGATTAGGTAGAAGCACTTAAAATTTCAAAGGATTAAAACAATTTTTTTTTATTTCTTTATTTTCACTTAAAAAGATTTTTTTTAAATACCCCCCCCCAAAAAAAAAGAAAAAGAAAAAAATGGAGAAAATCAAGCAAATAAGAATTATATCATTTATTATGTGGAGAAATGTAGAACAAATACGGGAGAATTTTTCAAAACTTTTTTTTCAATACATAAATCTTTTTTTTTCTCCTTGACAAGTTACTAAAATGGTCCGAAGAAGGTTTCTTTATAAACCGAAATGTTTGAACATCGCTAATAAATGTCCATCCTTGTGACATCCTGTGTTTTGTTCTACATTTCTCCACATCCTGTCGGATTGATTTCCTTATTTTACTCCCATAATTTATTATACAAATTATTTTTACGTTTTTTGACTTCACAGTGTCACTTTCCTGGATGAAATTTTGCACGTGGAGGCCTCCATTAGATTCCCACCCCCACACCCACCCTCTGATCATTTGGACATACCTAGTGTATGAGAAAATACGAATCGACACGAATATTGGGCTAATACAGGGTGTTTTCAAAGTGGTCTACATAAACCCTAGGGGGTCTATACAACAACTCAGGGAGTCTAAGTATTCGAGGGGAGGGGGGGTCTCGAAAGGGTCTATGGAAACTACTAAGCCTTCTGAGCATTTCGAGAAAATTAAATCCACAAGAATCCTGAAGAACATGCTCTCATGTTGATATATTTTTCTAAAATTTAGTATCAGATTTAAAGACATCAAAAGTTATTGCTCTAATTCCTGAAATGAATTCCTACATTACAATTAGATTCGAGACAAAATATATTATAGAGTGTTTGCTTCTTTTAGTTATATTTTTATCGAACTTCCTCAGAGCATTCACAAATATCAATGTTTCTCTTTAGTTATAATTGGTTGCAACAAAACAACTGCAAGGTGGACTGGTGTATATAATGAGGGAGTTCATGATAAGTTGATCACATTTTGTAGGGGTCAACGGACTTTGGTAACAAATGGGCAAACAGGTTCAAATAGTTAAAAACAAACACACACACGGTTATTAAAACCTTTACATCAAACTTTAAAATCGTAAATAATTCTTATTTACTTATACTTGTATAGGTATTTATGAAATGAGGTTTGATATGAATATTTTTGGTATTTCGGACTGTTTGTTCTCATCTTTATTGTGTTAAACACAACGGTCAGGTCCCAGTTACCTCGGGCTTTGTTCAGATGTTTTTTTTTAATTATCTTAAATAAGTCATCTTTAGACGATTACCATAAATTCAATGGTGGTTTCAGAGCTAAAATCGTTACCCCTCATTCAAGGGAGCTAAGCCAGCAGACTTATTGAACAGATATGCGATTGGCAATAGAAAAAGAAAATGGACAACAACTTAAAATAAATAAGAAAATGACTTATTCGAAAATAGAAATTTCAAAATGTTGTAAAGAACGCTATCACTTACCTAACCACTTTAATCTGACCAGGGACATGAAATGAGAAGCTCCTAAAATTCACTATTGCATCTTACTATTTCCAGTTAAAACCTAGCATTCATGGAATAGTCTTAACTGGTTTCAGAAATCCAGGCGGAAATTCTAAATATTTCATTTCCGGTTTCTAATACTTCCGGTATTATACAGTTTGACTGCATTTTTTCTTCATCTACACAAATATGTTTACCTTTATTGGATTATCTCCCTCTTTTACCCATTTCATATACATTGTGACTTTTAAACGCTCTACCGGTCGTTACCTTTGAAAAGGCACCGGTCGAAAGGGTCCTTAAGTTTCTCCTTTTTTTTTCTTTTCTCTTTCGCTCTGTTAAATTGCTGATCAATAAGTATGTTATTTTTTAAAATTCTATATAAATTCAGCTGTACCAAAAATTTGTTTAGTTATTCGCCCATTTCATTCATAAAGGAGGAGAAGAAGAAAGAGAAGAAAAAAAAGGAGAGGAAAAGAAGAGAAATTGTAACCACACAAATAAAAACATAAGCACGTTCATTTCTGAAAATAAATTCTGATGATGAAGCTCTTGCTTCGAATCGATAAGACAAAATAACATCTTTTTGTTTTTTATTTTTCATACGCATTGTATTGGCCTTCAAATATTAATATATCATATATATATATATAAACCAAGTCTTAACTTGTGAGAAATAATTTGAATGTGCAATACGGACCGTAATCTGTTTTTCATTCCATTTAAAAATCAAGAACATCGAAAGGATGATATTGCTTGCAAAGAAACTCAAATCTTATCGGTACACTTAAGGGAAAATATATTTATATATATATATATATATATATATATATATATATATATATATATATATATCCTCACCTGGACATTTTGTAGTCCGTGAAAAACATTAAAGTCAAAGCTATATAGATAAGTGTATGCAGTTATTGAGCCACAACCAGGATGCGACACAAGATCATCATTTAAATAACTAGTTTGAATTCATAGTTTTTCTTCTCCCACTTTAGTTGCCTTACCAAGGTTAAAGAGACTAGCCTACCCTTAGTTGGAAGGAGAATAGTTGGATTCATACCTTTCTCAAGAATATTACCGCCATATGAAATGTAAACAGCTTCGTGCAGGTTTGAACTCGGTTTGCCGAATCCCTTTCTCACGACGATAACCAGTACGCTACGAGACTCTATAGAATTCCTTTAACGCCATTACTCCCAGGTCGACCCCGGTAGTACCTGTTGGGGTCCCATCTATGTGGTAAAGTGTTGATATGCATTCCTCATCTTTAACTGCATCAATTGAATGTCATTGAAATTTATGCTTGATTTTTACATATAGTTAAATTTCATGGAATAAAAAATGAAATGAATTCAGAGTTTTCCTTCTCCTAGATAGGTTGCCTAACCAAGGCTAAATAACCTAGTTTGTCTTACTATTTACCCATAGCTGGAGAGAAAAGAGATAGATTCATGCCTTTTAAGACCCAGTCAATAGGGCAGAAAATGGAGTTGGAAAGCCAAGTTCCAATAAAGAGCGATACTGCCTTCACTTCGTGCTAATGCCCTTGGTAAAAATGTAAATCCACCCCTTCACCCACCCACCCCGTTGAAAATGGATAAAATAGACAGAATTGGGCTCTTTAATTTTGGTAGGTTGACCTGTCTTGGAGAAGGTCAACTGAATTGCAACACTCTGCTAACTCATCATGGCCATCATGGCAGTGTAAGGTCTATTACACCGCGGTTTTACAAACTTTAAAAAGAAAACCTGAATAGTGGATTGAAAAAAGGTAGATTGGCTAGGTTTGTTTGGTTTCTTTGCTTAATGGGATATCAACCTTCGTGGGTTATTCAATGCTAAAGCCACCCTTGTAGAAGAACGGTAGTATTATTTAACTCATAGCTGATGGAATGATGGGGATTTATACATTTTCCAAGGATATTAGTCCGAAAGCGAAAGTAATCGCGAGACTGGAGTTCGAACTCGCTTACCCAATGTCAAAGTCCAGCACGTAACCCAGTAGGCCACAGTGATTCTCCTTGATTGTCTAGGGGACAGGATACATGCAAAATACATCAAAAGTTGAAGCTTAGTTTGGCTCAAGGCAAGATATTGAGCACCCAGTGAGTATCGAATACATTAACAATGGTCTGCTAGCTCAACTTGTTAACATTACATCAAACGGGATGTCAATTAATTGAACAATTACAAAGAATTTCTATATATCAACACTCTTGTTCTTTATTCTTCCGACTGTTATCATCTTACAAAACCCTCTGGTTAAAAATGAGACCGTCCAAATCGTCCAAGATTTAATGCAAATATGTAAATCTAGATTATTTGGTGTTGCTTATTCGCTAAAATTTTTATTTCTTATGAATATCGTTACCTCAGCGAATAACGACACATTCCGTTTTTATTATAAAGAAAGAAAAGGAGAAAAAGGGCATGCTACACAGAAAAAATATAATAAGAAAGAAAAAAAAAGAGAGTGAGCGCACAGAAGCGATATCGCTAATTTGTTTCAATTAAAATAATCAAACACAAAGAAAAGAAAAAAAAAGAAATAAAAAGAGTGAGTGAGAGTTAAATCAAGTTATTATACTTTTTACATATTGAACTATTTAGCAATAACTCTTAAGTAAACATATCAAACATTGTAATAATTAAATTATCCGCTGTGGTCTATCCACAGGTCCTGGCCGTAGGAAAAGATTGCTGGTGCACGTGGAAGAGAGAAAAGAAATCGCCTGTCAGCCAACGTGATCCCCAGTTTCAGGGAGGGGGGATTGGAATTTACTAATGTTTTTTTTAAAATTTTTTTTAAAAGAATTTGAAAAAGAATTTTCTTAAATAAATAGCCACTTTAATCTGATTTTGATGATTAGGTAGAAGCACTTAAAATTTCAAAGGATTAAAACAATTTTTTTTTATTTCTTTATTTTCACTTAAAAAGATTTTTTTTAAATACCCCCCCCCAAAAAAAAAGAAAAGAAAAAAAATGGAGAAAATCAAGCAAATAAGAATTCTATCATTTATTATGTGGAGAATGTCGAACAAATACGGGAGAATTTTCAAACTCAACGCATTCAACATCACATCTTTTTCATACATAAATCTTTTTTTCTCCTTGACAAGTTACTAAATGGTCCCGAAAGAAGGTCTTTTGTCTTTGTTTACAATACAACTCATGATAGCTATTTTAAGAGGATGCGTATTTAAGGCTAATGCAGGTATGTGTACAGGTATAAGTGACGAAGATAGAGAGGGGGAGGGAGATAGATTGAAAGAAAGAGAGAGAGAGAGGGGGAGAGATGTAGAGGGAGAAAACGTTATTCATATAGCGGGCAACGCTAGATCAAAACTACTTCCATGTTTTTTCAGGTCGCATTTTGTCCAATGTAACACTCCTATTACCCATCTCCTTTGTGTAACTCCCCTACCGCTTACCACTTCACCTATTTGCCTCGGCAGTCCATATCTCCCAGGTTGACTAAACTGGTATGCCCGGTATGGCAGAGATAGTAAGTCATCAGCCCACTACTTACTCATCCCTACCCCTTATTTTTCCCACAATCTCTCCCCCTCTCTCTCTTTCTCACATGCCTCTTAAATAGGCAGGTGAAGGGTTGGGTTGGGGTTGGTATTGAAGAGAGAGAGGGGGGGGGCATCTCATCTACTTACTAGCTTACCTAACTCGTTGACTGGCCTGGGCTGAGTTGAGAACTACACGACCCTCGTCTTTTCTATTGGAATGTTGCCTATGGAATGTGCTGATACCGGCCTTGTGATAGTGGCGGTGGCGGCGGTGGCACAGTGTCACCTGCTAAAATTCATTCGCCGCGCTTTTTCACTTATTTGTCAGAAAGTTGACCAGGTAGATATTAACCAACACAGATATCTATACCATATTTATACGATAAAAATATCACCAGCATATCTTATGATAATGGAGATTCAGTTTCACAATACCCTCAAAAACGGCGTAAATTTATCAATGAGTATTTAATTTATAGTCAAAATCATTAATACATAGAATAAATTCTTATAATGGAGATTGCATAACTGTCTGTAACCGAAACTATGTCAGTGCTTAAGTAAAAATATCCCCAGGAATTGCATAAATTTATCAATGAGTATTTAATTTATAGTCAAAATCATAAATACTTAATCTTATTTATTAACGAGGTCTTTATGAAAATCTGCGTTAGATTTGCGTCAAAAGAGTATTAAACGCTGCAATGTGTGTTATATATCATTGAGACATAAAGGTTTACATAATATATGGTGTGGTTAATTTGCATATTGGCTTTAACAAAACCGGGTTTGATAAATAACTACTTGGTGTTATTGATCCCTAATATTATTATTCTATTCTCCAACCTATTAAAATCAATCCTATGAAGGATTTTATGTAGAAACCAATTAAAATATAATTAAAATAAGTGTAATCTTTTTTATATTGCGTTCTTATTTAATTTCGTTAGTCTTTCTAATTTAGATTATTTAATTGCATTAAAACTTAAATATCTACGCTCGAGGGTGCATATTCTTGCTAGTGAATATAAGATTAAAACGGTCGATATATTTACACTACTCCTCCAGTATAGGCAGGGTGTGACACAAGGTCAATTTTAAAGCGGCATTTCTCTCTCATACCCTAACTCCGTTTAGACGTGGGGACGCTACTCATAGTACCACGTTTTAGGCGGGAGCACAACCCACTCCAGATCTACAACTGGTTTAAATTCAGTTTTCATTCTCCTAGATCGGTTGCCATATCAAGGTTAAAGAGCACAGCTTCCCTATAATTTACCCGTAGCTGGAGGGAGAATCGTTAGATTCATACCATTCCCAAAGGTTGGCGATCCATCGTGCTGTAATGGTTAGCAATCTAATCTCGACAATCCATTACTACTAAATAGCGAGTTTGATCTTCGCTGAATGTTCCATATTTGCGACCTTGTGTCACAACCTGCCCGTGGCGAACGGGTTGGTTAAATACTTACCTTTATCAAAATGTGAAATACCGTTTCGTTCAGGAGTTGAACTCGGGTAGTCGGATCCACTTCCTACGATGATAACCGTTAAAACACGAGCACCTCCTAAGCGGAATACAGCTGGTTTAAATTCAGAGTTTTCCTTCTCCTAGACTGGTTGTCATTCCAATGCTAATGAGCTCAGTCTGCTCTACTAGAAGCGGTGGGTTCGTGCATTAGGGCGAAAGTAAAATGCAAAAGCTTCGTCCAGGATTTGAACTTGGGTCGCCATGTCTATTTTCTAAGACAATAAAAGACACGCGCTTCCGTACAAGGCGGGTATATATTTACCAAACCCCTCCGCACGAACAGGATGTGACACAAAGTCATAAGCATAAATTCAGTTTTTTTCTTCTCCTAGACCGGTTACCATACTAAGGTTAAAATGCCCTGTACTATTTACCCATAGCTGAAGGGAGAATAGTTGGAGTCATAACTTTCCCAATGGCATTAGCGCTATGTGAAATGCAAACAGCCTTTGGTCACTGTATCCATTTCGATCGAAAGCTGAAATTTAGGGGTCAAAAGCTGGCATTAGAAAAAAAAAATAAAAAAATAGTCACATACCTCTTAAATAATTCTTAGAATGTAAACCCGAAAAAATCTTGAAGGATTGTTCATAAGTGTTGATATGCATTCCATCATCTTTAACTGCATCAATTTGATGTCATTGAAATTTATGCTTGATTTTTACATATAGTTAAATTTCATGGAATAAAAAATGAAATGAATTCAGAGTTTTCCTTCTCCTAGATAGGTTGCCTAACCAAGGCTAAATAACCTAGTTTGTCTTACTATTTACCCATAGCTGGGAGAGAAAAGAGATAGATTCATGCCTTTTACAGACCCAGTCAATAGGGCAGAAAATGGAGTTGGAAAGCCAAGTTCCAATAAAGAGCGATACTGCCTTCACTTCGTGCTAATGCCCTTGGTAAAAATGTAAATCCACCCCTTCACCCACCCACCCCGTTGAAAATGGATAAAATAGACAGAATTGGGCTCTTTAATTTTGGTAGGTTGACCTGTCTTGGAGAAGGTCAACTGAATTGCAACACTCTGCTAACTCATCATGGTCCATCATGGCAGTGTAAGGTCTATTACACCCGCCGGTTTTACAAACTTTTAAAAAGAAAACCTGAATAGTGGATTGAAAAAAGGTAGATTGGCTAGGTTTGGTTTGGTTTCTTTGCTTAATGGGATATCAACCTTCGTGGGTTATTCAATGCTAAAGCCACCCTTGTAGAAGAACGGTAGTATTATTTAACTCATAGCTGATGGAATGATGGGGGATTTATACATTTTCCAAGGATATTAGTCCGAAAGCGAAAGTAATCGCGAGACTGGAGTTCGAACTCGCTTACCCAATGTCAAAGTCCAGCACGTAACCCAGTAGGCCACAGTGATTCTCCTTGATTGTCTAGGGGACAGGATACATGCAAAATAACATCAAATAGTTGAAGCTTAGTTTGGCTCAAGGCATAAGATATTGAGCACCCAGTGAGTATCGAATACATTAACAATGGTCTGCTAGCTCAACTTGTTAACCATTACATCAAACGGGATGTCAATTAATTGAACAATTACAAAGAATCTTCTATATATCAACACTCTTGTTCTTTATTCTTCCGACTGTTATCATCTTACAAAACCCTCTGGTTAAAAATGAGACCGTCCAAATCGTCCAAGATTTAATGCAAATATGTAAATCTAGATTATTTGGTGTTGCTTATTCGCTAAAATTTTTATTTCTTATGAATATCGTTACCTCAGCGAAATAACGACACATTCCGTTTTTATTATAAAGAAAGAAAAAGGAGAAAAAGGGCATGCTACACAGAAAAAATATAATAAGAAAGAAAAAAAAGAGAGTGAGCGCACAGAAGCGATATCGCTAATTTGTTTCAATTAAACATAATCAAAACACGAAAAGAAAGAAAAAGAAAAAGAAATAAAAAGAGTGAGTGAGAGTTAAATCAAGATTATTATACTTTTTACATATTGAACTATTTAGCAATAACTCTTAAGTAAACATATCAAACATTGTAATAATTAAATTATCCTGCTGTGGTCTATCCACAGGTCCTGGCCGTAGGCAAAGATTGCTGGTGCACGTGGAAGAGAGAAAAGAAATCGCCTGTCAGCCAACGTGATCCCCAGTTTCAGGGGAGGGGGGATTGGAATTTACTAATGTTTTTTTAAAAATTTCTTTTAAAAGAATTTGAAAAAGAATTTTCTTTAATAAATAGCCACTTTAATCTGATTTTGATGATTAGGTAGAAGCACTTAAAATTTCAAAGGATTAAAACAATTTTTTTTTATTTCTTTATTTTCACTTAAAAAGATTTTTTTTAAATACCCCCCCCCCAAAAAAAAAGAAAAGAAAAAAATGGAGAAAATCAAGCAAATAAGAATTCTATCATTTATTATGTGGAGAAATGTCGAACAAATACGGGAGAATTTTCAAAACTCAACGCATTCAAAACATCCACCATCTTTTTCAATACATAAATCTTTTTTTTCTCCTTGACAAGTTACTAAATGGTCCCGAAGAAGGTTTCTTTATAAACCGAAATGTTGGAACATCGACTAATAAATTTCCATCCATTGTGACATCCTGTGTTTGTTCTACATATTCTCCACATACTGTCGGATTGATTTCCTTATTTTACTCCCATAATTTATTAGACAAATTATTCTTACGTTTTTTGACTTCTCAGTGTAAATTTCCTGGATGAAATTTTGCACGTGGAGGCCTCCATAGATTCACCCCCACCCCCCACACCCACCCTCTGATCATTTGGACATACCTAGTGTATGAGAAAATACGAATCGACACGAAATATTGGGCTAATACAGGGTGTTTTCAAAGTGGTCTACATAAACCCCTGGGGGGTCTATACAACAACTCAGGGAGTCTAAGTATTCGAGGGGAGGGGAGGTGTCTCGAAAGGGTCTATGGAAACTACGAAGCCTTCTGAGCATTTCGAAGAAATTAAATCCACAAGAATCCTGAAGAACATGCTCTCATGTTGATATATTTTCTAAAATTTAGTATCAGATTTAAAGACATCAAAAGTTATTGCTCTAATTCCTGAAATGAATTCCTACATTACAATTAGATTCGAGACAAAATATATTATAGAGTGTTGCTTCTTTTAGTTATATTTTTATCGAACTTCCTCAGAGCATTCACAAATATCAATGTTTCTCTTTAGTTATAATTGGTTGCAACAAAACAACTGCAAGGTGGACTGGTGTATATAATGAGGGGGTTCATGATAAGTTGATCACATTTTTGTAGGGGTCAACGGACTTTGGTAACAAATGGGCAAACAGGTTCAAATAGTTAAAAACAACACACACACGGTTATTAAAACCTTTACATCAAACTTTAAAATTCGTAAATAATTCTTATTTACTTATACTTGTATAGGTATTTATGAAATGAGGTTTGATATGAATAATTTTGGTATTTCGGACTGTTGTTCTCATCTTTATTGTGTATAAACACAACGGTCAGGTCCCAATTACCTCGGGCTTTGTTCAGATGTTTTTTTTTAATTATCTTAAAATAAGTCATCTTTAGACGATTACCCATAAATTCAATGGTGGTTTCAGAGCTAAAATCGTTACCCCTCATTCAAGGGAGCTAAGCCAGCAGACTTATTGAACAGATATGCGATTGGCAATAGAAAAAGAAAATGGACAACAACTTAAAATAAATAAGAAAATGACTTATTGGAAAATAGAAATTTCAAAATGTTGTAAAGAACGCTATCACTTACCTAACCACTTTAATCTGACCAGGGACATGAAATGAGAAGCTCCTAAAATTCACTATTGCATCTTACTATTTCCAGTTAAAACCTAGCATTCATGGAATAGTCTTAACTGGTTTCAGAAATCCAGGCGGAAATTCTAAATATTTCATTTCCGGTTTCTAATACTTCCGGTATTATACAGTTTGACTGCATTTTTTCTTCATCTACACAAATATGTTTACCTTTATTGGATTATCTCCCTCTTTTACCCATTTCATATACATTGTGACTTTTAAACGATCTACCGGTCGTTACCTTTGAAAAGGCACCGGTCGAAAGGGTCCTTAAGTTTCTCCTTTTTTTTTCTTTTCTCTTTCGCTCTGTTAAATTGCTGATCAATAAGTATGTTATTTTTTAAAATTCTATATAAATTCAGCTGTACCAAAAATTTGTTTAGTTATTCGCCCATTTCATTCATAAAGGAGGAGAAGAAGAAAGAGAAGAAAAAAAAGGAGAGGAAAAGAAGAGAAATTGTAACCACACAAATAAAAACATAAGCACGTTCATTTCTGAAAATAACTCTGATGATGAAGCTCTTGATTCGAAATCGATAAGACAAAAATAACATCTTTTTGTTTTTATTTTTCATACGCATTGTATTGGCCTTCAAAATATTAATATATCATATATATATATATAAACCAAGTCTTAACTTGTGAGAAATAATTTGAATGTGCAATACGGACCGTATCTGTTTTCATTCCATTTAAAAAATCAAGAACATCGAAAGGATGATATTGCTTGCAAAGAAACTCAAATCTTATCGGTACACTTAAGGGAAAATATATTTTATATATATATATATATATATATATATATATATATATATATATATATATATCCTCACCCTGGACATTTTGTAGTCCGTGAAAAACATTAAAGTCAAAGCTATATAGATAAGTGTATGCAGTTATTGAGCCACAACCAGGATGCGACACAAGATCATCATTTAAATAACTAGTTTGAATTCATAGTTTTTCTTCTCCCACTTTAGTTGCCTTACCAAGGTTAAAGAGACTAGCCTACCTTTAGTTGGAAGGAGAATAGTTGGATTCATACCTTTCTCAAGAATATTACCGCCATATGAAATGTAAACAGCTTCGTGCAGGTTTGAACTCGGTTTGCCGAATCCCTTTCTCACAACGATAACCTGTACGCTACGAGACTCTATAGAATTCCTTTAACGCCATTATTCCCAGGTCGACCCCGGTAGTACCTGTTGGGGTCCCATCTATGTGGTAAATAGATTAAAAAATGAGTATTGAAAAATTGAGTTTGAAAACAAAAATGAATACCCAACAAGAATTAATAAAACAAAATGTCTTCAGCATAAAATAACCCAACAAGGGTTGACATGCATAAATCCAATCAAACAACCAACTAGCACCTTTGTGATATTGAAAATTTGGATGCTAAAAAAATAATGTTTATTTTGAATTCAGATACTTACAAAAATTATCACTCATTTAAAAATTGAACTGGAAATTAGTTTGGTTTATTTTACGGCATATCAACCTCAGTGGGTCATTTAATCCCGACTAAGTTTTGAAATAAATTCATTCTTAATGAATACTCAAGTTTCTTTATACATTCATGTTTTTCTATTTAACCTGTAGAAGGGACCCTAACACACACTACCACTCCGGGCCAGAGTGGATCAGGGAGCAATGGTGATGAAGGGGTGCTCCACATTCCCCAGACCTCCAGAACTGGAACCTCACCATCAGATCGAGTTTAACGTCATTCATAGGACACAAAGACCCCAGCCACCACCTTCTAGCACCCATAGGATAAAAAGCGTTGGGGCTTGCGTTAAGGGCAATAGGGTCGGGCCAATCATATAGGTGCTAGAACTTGACGGGACCAACCGATTGATCGGAGGGGGCCTCTCCGACCACCCGTCTAGCTCAAGTAAGGTCTAGAATGGAACGTTGCATGTCATGGACTGCTTAGCTACCAGGATTCCGTTCTTAAGCATCACTGGTCGCCACCCACGGCCAACAAGTGGCCCCATTGGGGGGGGGGGGGTCTTACTCCGCTGCAAAGATGCAGTCGGTCTATTCTAAAGCCCCAGCTGACAAGGCTGTAACTGGAAATTGCTTTATTCTTTAAATTAGAGGATTTTAAGTTTAATGCTCTGATAAAAATCGCGCTATTGAGTTCTATTTTTGCTGGGTTATGGTTACAGTGTAACCTGCAAATAAATATATCACGACAAGTTATATTTTCTTCTCGTTGGCATCCATCTATATACTAGGGGCGATGGCATAGTGTCCAAAAAAATGTGTAATGACATAGCTTGGTTGTTTTCTTCTAAAACAAAAATATCAGGATTTTATTATTTCTAGCCAAACAATGAATACGGATATAATTAGGTGTTATCAATTACTTATCTCTGCAGCACTGAAACTGTAACTAATATGAATATGTTGTATTCTAGAAATTTGTATACTCCTACGCAAAATGATTAGTAGACCATTATTAGTGAGTTCGCTTCTTACTGAGTGTCCCATACTTTTGGCCTTGTACCAAAGTAAGGCTTAGTAAATGACTTCTACAGAGTAAGATGTTAGAGAGAGAGAGAGAGAGAGAGAGAGAGAGGGGGGAGGGGAGAGAGAAAGAGAGATAGAGAGAGGAGGAGAGGGGGAGAAGTGTAATGAAAAGAGAGGAAGAGATCTTTCTCTCTAGGATGTAGAAAGAGAGTGTAATGTAGAGAGAGAGCGAGGAAAAGAGAGAGAGAAATGGAGATGAAGAGAGAGGAAGAGAGATAAAGAGCAAGAGGTAGAAAGACAAAGGGATGAAGTGTGTGTGTGTGTGTGTGTGTGTGTGTGTGAGAGAGAGAGAGAGAGAGAGAGAGAGATAGTTTGATGGATAGATAGATAGATAGATAGAGAGAGAGAGAGAGAGAGAGAGAGAGAGAGAGAGAGAGAGAGAGAGAGAGAGAGATAGATAAAGAAAGAAGCTGAATGAAAATATTTAAAGTGTATCTTCAAATAAACGTATTTTTTTTAATTCATAAAATCACGAAAGATGTTAAAAATGTCCATAAACTATTAAAAACGGAAACAAGCTCTCGGGGGGGGGGGGGGAAGCTCTTCTTAGAGGGGAGAAATGTCTATTCTATTCTAAAATGCAGTTTTCAAGAGAGAAATAGGTGGACAGAATATCAGTTGATAAAGTTGGATTGTTAAAAGTCATGCTTAGTAAGGCCACCTGAAAAATCGGAGTCTAAAACGGGGGGGGGGTGAGAGGGGAGGTGAGAGGGGGAGAGGAGGAGAGGAGAGGGGGGATGAAGCACCGAAATAAATACTGTGAGAATGCAATAAAAAACAATGTCAAGAATGCGGTTAGTATTTCTTACTTTTGTTTTGTTATCTTCGCTATGTGTTTTTTGTTTTTTGTTTTTTTGTTCTTCTTCATCTCCTGCCCCCCCCCAAATACACATCCCATCTTTTTTTTTTTTCGTTCAAGCTGGTCTTTATTTCCTACCTCTCATTCCTCGCCACCTCTTTCATTAAGCTTCCCACTCTTTTTCTTCTTTTTCTTTCATAAAGGTTTTGTTTTTATTTCTTTATATTTTAATCTTCATCCTCAAACTCCTTTTCTTCTGACTCGTCGCATTTTGAACCCCCCCTCCTCCTCCTCCTCCTACCTCCTGTTTCTCTACACCTCACCCACACACGCCCGATTTCTTTATCTAAATCCCCTATTTGGTTTTCATTTACTCCAATGAAGCCCCCCTCCCCTTGAGGGGTTGGGTGGGTGTGTCCAGGTGGGAATGAATGGACAAAACCATAGTAACCAGCAAGTTTGAAAATGAATCGCCACAAGGCCTACTCGGCACATTTTTCAAATAACTCCATTCATTTTATTGGGTACGTCGTCGTAGCAAATTTAGTCTCGCATAACAACAGGGGGGGGGAGTCAAAGTTTAGGTACCGGATATGTATGCCGAAAAAAAGGGGGGGGTCCTTAATGAAAAATTGTGATGTTGTGAAAAGTACGTGGTACCTATTAATTAAGCATAACATTAATTATCTAGACTAGCAAAAATAAGTGCCCTCTGGGCACAAGTATTTAAGTTTTAATATAATTAAATATTATATTGAATTAAAAAGATTAATGACATTAAATACGAACGCAAAAAAGATCCCACTTATTTTTACTTTATTCTAATTGATTTCAATATAAAATTATACACAGGATTGCTTTTAATACGTTTGAGAATAAAACAATAATATCAAGTAATCATTTATTAAACACGGTTTTGTTAAAACTAGTATGCAAATTATTCACACAATATACTATGCAAACATTTAATTCTTAATGATATATAACACACATTGCATGATTTAAACACATTAATAATATGGGCTGTTTTGAGGCAAATCTATCTCAGCTAGACATTTAAAGAGTCATTATTAATAACCAAGATTCTAATTAAAATTAATTAATCACGATTTAATAACCATAACATAAATTACTAAGGAAGTGTGATGTTGGTGGTGACGCAGTTTTGGTTACAGACACATAATCTCCATTATAATAAAAGATGTACATATAATATAAATAATTCATTTAGATATTTAGATAAAAATCAAAATAATCTATAATAAACTATTTCAATTTTTTTTAAATGCATGTCATCATGTCATTGTTTCTATTCACTTTTAACTTAACTAATCAAGTCATTTTAGAATTAATAAAGATATACAACTCATTGAATTGTGTCATATGGAAATCTAATCGTTTGCAATGGAGTTATCAGAATAATAATTAATCAGAATTATTTATCTATTTTGTTATTGTCTAAAAAGAACGACAATAGTTAAATTACAAAAATACTAATAATACCATGTACTCGCTTGGTTACCTCATTTCAGAAATGAATAGAGATACCAGATACTTTTTATAATATCACAAACTTTTTTTAGGGGACCAATGTCTATTACCTGAAGTTTAGGTACATTTTGACCCCCCCCTCACCTGTGAGTTGGAGGCACGTGGTATAATGGTTACGGTCGTAGAAAATGGACACATCGTAAACGAGTTCAAATCCTGGACGCGGCTGTTTGCATTTTACATAACGCTAATACCCATGGGAAAGGTACGAATCCAACGATTCTCCCTCCAGCTATGGGTAAATAGTGAGGCAGACTGACCACTTTAACCTCTGTATAGGAACTGATCTAAGAGAAGGAAAACTATAAATTCAAACCAAAGGGCCCTTTTATCGTTAATGAAAACTATTTTGAGAATTTCCACTTCTCCTAAAATCCACACTAGGTGACCTCTAATTGTGACCTTGTGCTAGCAGTGGTGGAACAAATGGGTTTTTAGGAAGGGGCAGCTGTCCCGGGGCATAGCTACAGGGCGAGACGCAAAATCTGAAAAATTTGAAAAATCTGAATCTAATGGCCACTGGAGGGGGTACCGGGCCGAACTCTTTCACCCCTCCTGGATCACAAGGTTGGCTCATCACGGTGTGCTAGACTTATTACGGATGTCACGCTGAAAGCACCGGTTCTCGCTAGATCACCGAAGTTAAGCAACGGTTAGTCTGTTTAACATCTAATTGGGTGACCACTTAAGCAAAAGCTGACACTGTAAGCAACCCGAGTCCTTTGTTGATCAAAATGACTTAATTCTGCATTAAATAACCCGAGAAGGGTTGATATGCCGTAAAAAAGCAACGAACTTATACTATATTTAAGCTACGTTTAGCTTTTAAGTGCACGAATGATTAGCAAGCTACGTTACGGGCCAGTGAATTCGATTCTCACTGGGTGTCTCCCCAAAACTGTGACCTTGTGCTACGCTTTACTTCTTAGCTTTTAAAAGAGTGTAGCGTAGTGAAACGATGAGCGAGCTACATAAGCAGACCATTTATACTGAGTTCGATTCTCACTGGGTGCACCATATTCACGGCTAAACTACACTTGATTCTTCGCGCATTGCGTGGTGAAATGATGAGCAAGTTACATTAGCTGACAATTTCTAGAGAGTTCGATTCTCACTGGGTGCTTCATACTTGCGTCCTTGTGTGACACTTAGTTCTGGAGGGTAACTCGTGTAGTGCAAACATGAGCAAACTACATTGACAGACCATTTCCAGTGAGTTTGATTCTCACTGTGTGTCCCATACTTGTGGCCTTGTGCTCATATCCCAAATTTTACCTCTCAATACAAAGCAAAAAATCGACCGGATGACAACTCGTAATTCGGAAAACTCGTAAATTGGGACAGTCGTAAGTCAAGGTACTACTGTACCCAAAAAACCTGCTCCACTGACAAGGCTCCTACAAAAGCTAATCAACTAGGATCGTTTAATCAGATCTACACACGTTAAACTGCATCTAGTAGGGAGGTTCTGATTCTGGAGCTCTGTGGAATGTGGAGCATTGCATCACCATTACTCCCAGGTCCACCCTGATACAAAGTGGTAGTACCTGTTAGGATTCCATTTATGGGTTAAATTGAAAACAATGAGTTTATTAAAAATGTGTTTTTTAAATAATTGAGTTTAGAAAAATGAGTACCCATCAAGAATGAATAAAGCAAAACGTTTTCGGCATAAAATAACCCAACAAGGATTGACATGCCGTAAAATCAAACCAACCAACGAAGCTACACTCGTCTTTGTCTGATTGCCATTCAGAAATTCCCAGTGTTCCAAATTGTACATCTACCCCCACCCTTCACCCCACACACAACTAAGTCTTTATTTTCTAAATAAGCCCGAAAATTGACCTTGCATCTCTTATTGCAATTGTCAGACTGTATTTCATTTAATGTTCTCATTTGTTCTGTGTTGACACTAAACTGTATCCGGTGGTTCTCGATCCACTCTGACCTGAATTGGTAATACCTGTTGATCTCTATAGGACAATGTTTGACAATCATATCTATTAGATAGAATGACTTGAAACCAATATAACGGCGGGCAGATAGTTACTTAAAACTATAGTTGTTTATAGAAGGATTATTATTACTAGCTGGACCTGTGGATATACCACAACATGATACTTTGATATATTTACTTAAGAACTATTACAAATACTTCAATATGTAAAAAGTATGATAATCTTGATTTAACTGTCTTTCAGCCTTTTTTTTTTCTTTCCTTCTTTTCATATTCTCCTGGTCAGTTCCCCTCTCCCACTGGCCTTTAACCAATCAGCAAGCAATCAATGTCTAAGTCAGAAAAGTAGAACTACCTTGTCAATCTTCCTACAACGGTCAATGGTAACTTTCCATTAAAAATACCATTATTTGAATTTAACTACACTTACAGACATAATTCGTAGGATACCCACAAATAACATAGCTCCGATATTAAAGAACTAGGTCTACCCTGCTATTTACCCATAGCTGGAGGGATTATAGTTGGATTTGTATCTTTTCCAAGGGTATTAACACCATGTGAAATGCAAACAGCCGCGTCCAGGATTTGGACTCGTCTCGCCATATCCATTTCCTATGACGGTAACCATTACATCACATGACTCCACATTCAAGTGGTCCTTACATTTATATATTTTTAAAACCATGATAAAAGTTGTCATTAAAACCTGTTTTAAGTACGCAAAATTAATTTTCATTTATGTTGTGTTTTTTAATTAAAACCAATTAAAAACTTCAAATATATTTGAAATATTGCAAGACGTTTGAAAATTGTTTTTCAAATATTTCCTATTTTATTATAATAATTGGTATAAACATTATTACATAATAATGATGCAATTTTATTTCTAAAAGTACCCCCCCCCCCCAAAAAAAAAAATCACAAACAACAAAAAAACGATAGTAATTTCTGATTTACAGTCCCAACCGAAAGAATAGAAAATGAGTCATTTGTCTGATTTTTTTAAGATGAGGCTTGATAATTTGTATTATGAGACGAGGTTGCTTTAAAAAAAATAATATGAGAACACGCATAACATGGAGTTTTATTTAAAATTCTATATGGGTACCAGCATTCGCCTCCAGTTTCTTAAGCCGCTCGGGAATTATAATTAAATTAGAATTAAACGTCCTGACATCTTTATAGAGGTTCGAATTTTGAAAACAAAAACAAATTTGAAAAGAAAAACAACACAGATTTACTTGCCATATATTAAGGAACATACATTAAAGAAGTGAGAAAAATGAAACTGCATATAAAAATTATAAATAGTTTAAAATAAGGAGTGATTACCCAGTAGATAGAATAAAACACCCATCTAGATTTTTTTTTTTTGGGGGGGGGAGGGGTGACGTTACTGACAAAAATTGTGAAATTCACCAGTGGGTAAAATTAGCAAAAGAGACCCACACAAATACTTACATGTCACAGAATAACAATGTTGTTAGTGTACAAATAAGGAAGCATGTTTTTTTTTTAATGCTGGGAAAAAACTTCAGCGGTTAATTGGGGTCGCCGCTCATTAAGAATTTCTTTCAACAAAACAAAATTCAGCGTAGCACAATTAATTACATATCTTGAATTTCTTACTCATAAATCGTTAATATAATTTGTTTCCCGGAATAAATGAGACGGCGAAGAGATTGATTGGGTGGAGTTAAAACAGCGGGAAAAAAAAAGAAGAAGTCATCATTATAATGAGAATAGAGAGGAATAAATATGGCCGAAGAAAATAATTATGACATCTTATTATAATGGAGATTATGTGTTTGTTTGTCTGTAACCGAAACTATATCACTACTCAAGTCACTATCCATTTAGTTATTATACATCACATTCTCCATGAATCATTTTTATTTAAGCCTCAATTATTAATAAAATTGTTTTTCATTATTAATACTGCTGGTCATATCTACGTACTAATAACATGCAATTGTATTTATATGTACAACAAAAAGCGGTTTACTGTGTGAACGGGAAGGCTAATTTGCATGTTGATATTTTAAATTTGATTTTAATAAATATGTGCTTGGTATTGTTGATTTCTAATTATTTGATTTTATCTCAATGAATATGAGCAAACAACTCGGGGATAAATCTTAAAAGAAACCAATTAACAAAAAGTAAACTGTAATTTTATTCTTTACTTTCTTATTTAACTAAATAGTTAAATTAGAAAAGTTTAGCAAGGAGAGACGGGGGGTGGGTGGAAGAGGAAGCTACAACTGTTTTATTTTTCGATTATACCCCTCTCTGTTTCAAATCATTTTATCTGCATTCTTATTTAGTTTATTTAGACTTTCTAATTTAATATGATATTTTCTGACATTAATACTTGCACCCAGAGGGTGCATATATTTGCTAGTTCTAATCATTTCAATAACATATGCGACAATGATCGTGTAACTAATATCTAAAAAAAGAAAAAAGAAATTTATTCAGGGTAAAATAAGGAGTAAGATTAGACATCTCCACACTCGATGGTAAACTCCTAAACTCAGTGAAACAATTCACATACCTAGGTAGTAATATCTCATCAACAGAAAGCGACGTTAACGCGCGCACAGGAAAAGCATGGGCTACTTTAAACAAATTGTCAGTGATATGGAAATCCGATCTCACTGATAAGTTAAAGCGACAATTCTTCCAAGCCGTAGTTGTATCAGTACTACTGTACGGCTACACTACTTGGACCCTAACAAAGCGCCTAGAGAATGAACTAGATGGGAGCTGCACAAGAATGTTGCGTGCAATCTTAAACAAGACATGAAAACAATGACCCCACAAGAAAACAGCAGTACGGCCACCTGCTCCATATAACACAAATTATCCGTGTGAGGCGAACAAGACACGCTGGGCACTACTGGAGAAGCAAGGACGAACTCATAAGTGACGTTCTTCTATGGAAGGCATTACATGGGCATGCCAGAGTAGGTCGTCCAGACATACATAGACCAACTCTGCGCGGTTACTGGATACTGCGCAGAGGACCTCCCAGGGGCAATGATTGATAGGGACGGCTGGCGAGAGATTGTTATGGACATCCATGCTGCTACTGCGACATGAAGATAATTATATGGATACGTTTGATAATCTGCAAACATTAGCTTCAATAGCATCGAACAGTAAAGCTGTTATCGTACACAGAAAGGTTCGAGCTTCACCTCAAGATTATTTTAGAGACAACGAGATCGCACGGTACTTGTTAATCCAACCTAGCAATTTTTAATTACTCTATTCACCTTGTATTTTTACTTAGTAAACCCCTTTCTCCCTTCTCCTTAATACTCGTTGTGTTTCTTCCTATTATTTCTCTGTTAACCCTGATACTCGAGTTACAACACTATTATATAACACAAGGTATCCGTTCGTAAGACTGTGTAACTAGACCAATTGTTATTTTTTACGCTATGGCAAAAAGTTGTAATAGTTAATGTAAAGAGGTTCAGGTTCTAGCTCAGGTAAACACGTTCAGATAACTGGGCTTCACAGTTGCCACCAAGTACAGACTCGATGCAGAGCTTGATCCCCGAATGTCAAATGCTTCCAATGCCTTTGGCCGGCTGAAGAGGAGAGTCTGGTTCAACAGAGACATCTTCTTGAGAACTAAATGGGCAGTATATCGTGCCATAGTTAAGCCTCCTGTACAGTGTGGAAGCCTGGACGATATACAAAGCGGATGCCCACAGACTACATGTGTACATGATGCGGCACTTGCTCAGTATATCAAATGTCAAGTGGTGGCAGCATGGTTCAAACAGGACCATCCTAGAGAAAAATTGTCCAGCGCAATCCGAGATGGGCTGGCCACTTGAACAGACTTAGAGATGATAGACTCTAGATTCTGTACTCTAAACTGAGAGAAGGACCACGTGGAATCAATAGACAAAGCTTAGATAGAAAGACCACGTCAAGAGACATCTGGAGTACTTGAATATCCCCATAGGCAGTTGACAAGACGCAACCAAAGATCGAATCAAATGGACAAAGCAGATTCGCATGGTGTCATCATTGGATACAATAGACAGCTAGTGTTGGTATCCTTCTGTCTACGAGAGACGATGGAGTAGTGTTCAATTTTTTTAAAAAGTGGAACTACGTAGCCTGGCCGGGTTGATATGGAGGATGAACTGTTACCCTCGCAGCAAATCCCCTCTCTCCACACTACCGCAGTAATCCAAAGGAAAGGTAAGAAACCAATGCAGTTTGGCAACGGTAGTGTCGCAGGAGTTGCTGGGTAGCACTGGAGTTCAGCATCACACCACCTTAGGGACTCCGGCTCCTGATTTATTTTCGGGGTTTACTCCCCTAACCTTTCCTTGGGATGAACAGCGGAGGTTTTAAATAGGACCTTTCCTTGTTTTAGATGGATTGCCGACCAAAGCTAAAGAGCTCCTTCTAACCCCATTTGGGATTTATGCGAGTTATGGAAGTACCCCAATCCTACAACAGCTAGTATATAGCATATAAAGAGAAGCTGAAGAGAATGATGTTGTCCACGGTGGACTGTTACATAATTCATGGGTAGCCTATGAATTGTGCAAGTAGTATAGATAGAATTTGAATTGAGCTCGTTGAAAATTCAAAATCGGAGGGAGTTGAATGGAAAGTTATAATTGGCTGATGGTGGCCTCTACTTGACCCCTCTGAAACCCGCCAATAGAAGCGTGACAGAAATCAGTTTTAGTTAAGCAGTTGCCGGCAGTAAGTCACCGGGGACGTTATCGTCGCTCTCAAGATGCCGATTCTCATCCACGTGGTTCGAGAATTCTTTTGGGCTGGGGTTGTTTAAGTAAAGGGCTACAAAAAAAAAACAACAACAACAAAGTCTTGCTTGATTATTAAACAAGAGACAAGCAGATATTCAGTCAGAACAAAGAAAGAAATTAACCCACAGAAAAAAGCCCAAGGGAAGATGGTGGCTGATGAAGTAGAAGAAGCAGACAACTAATCTCTTCATTCTACTCTCTCTCTCTCTCTCTCTCTCTCTCTCTCTCTCTCTCGCCGCGCGCGTGGCCAATTATATACCTGTTATGATAAGGGGTATATAACAGGATGAAACTAACCGAATGAAAAGTTGTCAAGATAACGCCTGCGCTGGCTTGGTCACGTCATGAGGATGAACAAAGGCCGCACTCCCGAAGACCTACTGTATTGCGAATTAGTAGAAGGCACCCGACCGGTAGGGAGACCACGCCTGCCCTTTAAAGACGTCTGCAAGAAGGACATGAAGACATGCTACATCAACACTAACACATGTGAGGTTGGTGCAGAAAACCGAGCGGCCTGGTGCCTCTTGTCAGACAAGGGAAAAAAGGAGTGAAAAAGAGAGGAAAAAAGCCGCCAACGAAAAAGAGAGCCAGAAGAAAGGAGAGACAACAGCAACTCCATTAAGCATCACTGTTCGTTTGCAGTCACTGCAACGGAGATTGTCATTCAAAAATTGACCTGTTCAGCCACTCGCGCAGATGCAGTTAAAAATGGACACTATCCCATCGTCTTTAACAGACGGAAGGATGCTAACAATATAACCGGATGAAAGTGACTGAATGAAAAGTTGTCAAGATAACGGTTATGATTAGACTTGATTGAAAAAAAAATGAGAGAAAAAAATGAATTTACTGATCGATTGGCTAAAAATGGAAGCAGCTGTTGTTGAAAAAGAAAAACTATTTTGTAGATGAAAAGAATCAGACAAAGAAATAATCGATTAATTATCAGATCAATTACAAATAGTTGTTGTTGTTGTTGTTGTTTGTTGTTGCGTCATCGTCGATATTCAAACTGATTGAGAATTTTTTCCAGCACAGATAGCGGATTAGACGAGGCAACAGATGCAAGATAAATCTATTTATAAAACAAACGAAATAAAAATGATAATCGCGCCAAAAAGAATCATAGTAAAATATTTTTTGTATTATTTGCATTTTTCGAACTATTGTCCTCATCTTTATTGTTATATACACAACGTTTCGGGCGATGCGCCTTCCGGCTTTCTTCAGGTGTTTCTTGTCGAACTTAGGAACCTTCTTGTCGTAATCTGACGCCTTCACGGAACTTCGAACCGAACCCTTTTTTCAATCCACGGAGGTAAACTGTTCTCATTCCGTTAACCATGACCCGGTACAAGTGTTAAGCTATATTAAATATTCCATGTTGTAATCGCCAGGATTGAACCATCAGATGATTGTTACTTAAAGCTGTATTAACTCAACCCTTATATCTGTTGCGCCATGTGTCCAACTGTATATATAACAATAAGGATGAGAACAATAGTCCGAAAAATCCAAATAATACAAATTAACAAATCTCATCTAAAAAATATCAGGCAAATAGTAAAATATTTATTAGGATTTAAATAAAAACCGGAAAAAAAAGTAAAGTTGGTGGAGTGGCCTATTGTCAATGAGGAAGTCTATCCTCCTTTCGCTAGCGCTAAACCAGGGAGATTGATTTTGCTGAGATAGAGCGCCACATCTACCGTCAGCTCCCCAATTTACCGTCAAGATCACAGATCAGATTACACAATCTGTGCTAATCATGTGATAAGTTGGCATAGGACCCTATTATCATTTTATCATTTTCCTGTGACTCCCCCCCCCCGTTCACTGGAAAATAGAGAGTTAAACAATTGTCATATTGTGTTTACATTTATAGTACAAACATTGGCCACCAGGAGGCCATAAATGTTAACCTATTTTTATTAGATTATAACTCCTCGCAAAGGTCCAGTGTTATGACTGTATTTATGGCTGTAATAAAAACAAAACAAAATCTAGGACGGATCCATTTATGAGCAGTTTACGTAACGTCAAATATAGAAATCATTGACTTTTTCTTACGTAGCTTTAATAAAGTATGATTCAGTAGATAGAAGCAATCTCTTATTTGGGACAATCACTTCAGAACTTGGTTGTTGCTTGCTTGGTTGGTTGGTTGGTTTTTACGACATGCCAAACCTTGTTGGTCTATTTTATGCCGAAGACATTTGTTTCATTCATTTTTTATGAGTATTCAATTGTTTTTAAATTCAATTTTTTAAAATGCATTTTAAACTCATTTTTCTATTTGAACCAGATGGGACTCTAACACGTACAGTGCGAACCTGGCAGTAATGGCGGCGAAGTATTACACACTCTCCAGAGTTACAAAATTGGAACCACTAGATGCAGTTTAATGCCATACCCAGGACACTAAGACCCCCAGCCACAGCCTTGTAGTACATATATGCTAAAAAGGGTTGGAGGTTTTCCATAAGGGCAATAGGGTCGGAACAATTACATAAGTGCTAGGGCTTGACATGATCAGTCGATTGATTAGATGAGGTCTTTCCGTCTGCCCCTCTCACCTAAAATAAGAGCCAAAGTTGAGTGTTGCTTGTCACCCATAGCCAACAGGTGGTCCCATTGTGTGACAGAGGTCTAACCTGAAGTGTTGGAACTTCATCATTAAATGCAGTTTAATATCGTACCTAGGACACACAGAATTTGGCTGTATGACCTTCCACAAACTGAAAATCATGCTCGAATGGTAGGGTTTTAGCTGTTGGGTATAATTGCTCATCACAGAAATTTATACAATTTTACTCGGCTCAATAAAAAAATCACAAATATCAAAATGCATCAGAGTCTTTTTTATAGGTTTTCAAAATATCAGTTTTTTAAAGGTAGACATTATTTATTTTCGAAGTAAACATGAATTGTTTTAAGTTAAAATGTACAACAGCTTTCAAGAAAAAGATACAATATAAACCGCAACAAACAAGAATGGGAAAAACGTTCTTTGATTTAATAAAGCTTTTCTCAAAGAAAGGTACGATGCAAAAAATATTTACCCTATATACAGTAAAAATTATTTACAGCTCAATGGATATCATACACCGAATAATGTAAATAAATAAAAGATAATTAATATTTATCGTGATGCAATAATCGTTACTTGTAATTGGACTAGATTGAATGGTTGTCTTTTAAAAGGCAAATGCTTCACAAAAAAGTTAAATCGACGATATGAAATGAAATGGAATCAGTTTTTGACGATAATAAGGTTACAAGTAAAGGGCATCCAGTGAGGATTAAACTCGCTTTTCAGAAGTAACTGATCTGCGAGACTAGCATACTAACCATTACACCACGACAGGAAGCGGTGAGTTATGGTTTCCAAAACGACAAACATACAAAGACAACTTTCAGTCGTCGAAGCTATAGGTCGTAAAAATCACTGGACAGAACGAAATCAATGGATTCCTGCTAGATCACCGAAATTAAGCAGCGATGAGCCTGTCCAATACTTAGATGGGTGACCATTCAAACAACTGCAGGTAAGAAACCGAATATCAAAATGATTTGAAGCGGCTTTAAATGACCCGAAAAGGGTTGATATGCCGTAAAACAACCAACTTAACCAAACCAATTAATGTGCTAATATTAAAGTAGAGGCTGTGTAACTGGTACTGTAGGAAACCGAATATCAAAATGACGAATCGGCATTAAATGATCCGAAAAGGGTTGATATGCCGTAAAACAACCAAACCAAATCAATGTGTTTATATTAAAGTCGAGGCAGTGTAACAAATATCTCAACTAATTTTTATTAAAGTCCGTTGGTCTATCTAATAAGGCCGTCGTAGATAAACATGGAATTTGAGATAATAGAGGAATTTAATGAATACAATAACAACAGTGAGGGCAGCTTTATTTGTGCGAATGTCACATTGGCTCGATGGTGTGAAATTATTTTAACGACTTGAACTAAGAAAAGGGGTGGGTGTAGATGGGTGGAGTGGGCGTTGGTCCCGTGGAGCAAATCAAAATTTGCTTCGGTGTTCAATGCACAAAAATTCGTGAAGTGGGAATAATCAAGTATTTTGTTTTCAAATAAAATATTACCACAAACAGAAGCAGTGTATAAACTGGCATGAATGGCATCCGTGTCATCTCTGCAATGTGGGTTTTTCAATTTTTATATTAAAAATCATCATCATCATCATCATCTAGTAGCTAGTAGCACGGATATCCATGACAATCTCTCGCCAACCGTCCTAATCATTCATTGCTCTCGGGAGGTCCTCGGCGCAGCATCCAGTATCCGCGCAGAGCTGGTCAATGTTGGCCTTTGCTGCACAACCCACACTGGCGTACCCATATGCTAGTTTCTATTGGACAACGTCACTTATGTGTTCGTTCTCTCTTCTCCAGCAGTGCCCAGTATGTCTTGTTCGTCTCACTCGGATGGTTTGTGTGATAGGGGGTAAGTGGCCGTACATCTGCTTTCTTGTAAGGTGCTGTTTCCATAATTTGTTTAATAGCTTATTCTCTACGTGTTTTGTTAGAATCCAAGTGGTACTGTCAAACAGTAGTGCTGATACAACTACGGCTGGAAGAATTGTCACTTTAAAAATATTAAAATAAACATACAAACATATGTTCTGGTTGAAAGGGTCAAACGAAAATGATGTATAAAAAAAAAACTCTTAATAATGCCCTCTGAATTGTTTTATGGGACAATAAGAATCTACCAGAAAATCGAGAGTTCAATTCCTGGACTCAACTTCAGCGGAAAGAAAAGTCGAAATTTCAAAGATAAAACAACTAATGCAAGATATTCCAACCCATAGATGTCGTCCAATCACGGTAAATGGTTAGCAAGCTAGTCTCACAGAGCCATTGGAATTCTTCTAAAGATCTAGATCCTTCTCTTGGGTAGGCTGATCCGTTTTTTTATATAAAAATCCTAGAGAATTTTATGTCTCATTTTTCAGTAGAAATTGTATTTGTACATACAACTTTGGTCTGTAAGAGAGCGTCCCATCGTGGTGCAATAGCTAGCAAACTATTCTCGCAGAGCCATTACTATTGAAAAGCAAGTTCGAACTACGCTGAAGGCCCCCGTATTTGTGACCTTGTGTCACATTCTAATCGTAATGTACGCGTTGGTTAAATAGCTATTTGACTCATAGAGGAGACAATAACAATTACAACCAAATAAAAAAAAATCATCCACCCTACAGAGAGAATTTGACACTAGGTCAAATGTATGTGGCATCCAGCGAGGATCGAACTCGCTTATCAATGGTAACAGATCTGCGAGACAAGTTTGCTAACTATTACACCTCAACGGGACGCTTAAGACATGTGGAATGAGTCTACTCTTGCGGGCTGGATGAAGGGTTTCTATTTGAGATTTGTTGTAGTTAGTAAAATTCAAGAAATCTAAAATAGAAAGCCTTCATCCAGCCTGCAAGAGTAGACTCAGTAGTAGGAGGTGCGTACGAACATGGTTATTGTTCAAGTCATGAAAGGGCTGTTTGCTTTTTATTTCGCGCTAATGCCCATTGCGAGGCAAAATCTATCTGTTCTCCCGCAGCTATGGGTGATTAATAGGTTTGACTGGGTTCTTTAGACTTGGTAAGACAACTAGTCGAGATGAAGTTAAACGCTAAATTTAAACCAACTTTACTCTACTTAAAAATGACCTTGCAGAGGGGTTGGGTAAATATATAGATTAAAGCAGCTGTCCACCACCACCACCAGCAACACCACCACTATATGTTCATGTGCATAAAAATTCAACATAAATTTAACTCTAATGATATAATAACTAATCATCATCATCATCATCATCATCATCATCATCATCAAGTCATGCTGACAGAACTGACTCCCATGAATCTCTCTCGCCATCCGGCCCTAACGGGCATCGCCCATGTGAAACCCACTTGACGGCATCCAGTGTCCGCATAGAACTGATCAATGTAAGGTCTTTCTGATTGGGCAACAACGGTGTATCTATGTGTTGGTATCCTTTGTAGGATAACGATTTAGATGAAGATTAATTTAAATTTGATAATAAACCGTCTGAAGACAAAGAAACTAAATTTTATTCGCTTGATATTTTTGTAATAATTATACGTGCGACGTTGTTTCTGTCCCGCATTTTTATCCAGAGTTTTTTAAAAATAATTGTTTTACTTCTTCATTTCCTGATGATAATGTCATGAGCATCACCAATCAATCAATATACATATATAAAGAGCAGCTGTACGTATGTATGTATGCATGTCCGGATGAAACTACGAAAATAATACAATTAACAAGTAAATATATATATATATATATATATATATATATATATATATATATATATATATATACATTCCCTATCACTAGAGCTTGCTTTTGCAAAAATAATGAAGATTTTATTTATATTTGTGAAGATATTTAAAGATTAGAATTTGAATATTAGGAGTAGGGAAAGTCATTGGTGGCGTTCGTGATTAAACATAAACAAATGAATTATGGAGACCAAAACAATCAATGGATCTGCGAGACTAGATTTTTAAAATCCCTCCCCTCTATCCTGGCAACGCCGGGTAGTCGCTTATTGTCATTTCATATTTCATACTCAGTTATTAACCTCCATATGACAGTAAATGCGCAGTTGCAGAAATTTTAAACGGTTTCGTTGCGCAGGACATGCAGACTAGAAAGCCAGTTTCATTATTTCAAAAAATAATATTTCCTCCTTCCTGCATTTGAGTAAAGTTCGCGGCTGACAACTGACGCCATGCTTCAATCACCTTTCTCCTCCTTGACGTTATGGGAATATTTTTCGCCCACCACATTACCAAAAAAAAAAAAAAAAATCACGTATATATCTTCTATACATATATAAAGGGTAGCTGAGTGTGTGCATGTATCTATGTGTGTATGTCCGGCTGAAACTACGAAAATGAAACAATTAACGACAAAGTAAATACATATACACATTCACTATCACCATATCTTGCTTCCTGAGCAAAAATAATGAAGATTTGATTTATATTCAAGAAGATGATTAAAAAAATCAAAATCAAATAGTAACTGCATGGATTTTATTTTTACATTTGATATTTGAAATAGGAAACATTAATTTTTGTTTTCACAGTCTGTGCAATATTTTTTTCTGACGTCACATTAGACCGAATCAACGCAACGGTAATTTTTACGTAGGGGTTTTCATGGGGCATCCTGTGAGGACCCATATCACAATTCACTTTTTACAC
>CM042150.1:117770126-117882626 GCA_023376005.1 Doryteuthis pealeii
TTATATATGGGACAGAGAGAGAGAGAGAAAGGGGTGAGAAGAGAAGGGGTGAAGAGGAAGTGAAGAGGGAAGAGCTTAATATAGGAAACATTTTTGAATAATTCATCAGAAAACAATGCGTGCCATTTGTCTTTACGGAAAGGAACGTGGCTGCTCCTGTTAAATGAAAGATGACGATGGTAAAAACAACAAAAAAATAACCCCAACAATGACGACAAGCCACTTGATGATCTGTCAGTCTATATTTAGATTGCTGCTTCTAAAATTAGAAAAAAGATCGTGAACCTTATTGCGATCTTCAGCGGATTTTGTGGGGGGGGGGGGGGGGATGAGGAAATACGCACAAATTGTTACGTCCATATATGTAATTAGGAAAAATATCTTTCTCATTCCAATCATTTCTATCTATCTATCTATCTATCTATCTATTTATTTACCTATCTATCTCATTCTATTTAATCTATCTATCTATCCATCTATCTATCTATCTATCTCATTTTATTCATCTCTCTCTCTCTCTCTCTCTCTCTCTCTCTCTCTCTCTCTCTCTATATATATATATATATATATATATATATATATATATATATATCATTCTATTCATATCTATTTTATTCTATCCATATCAATTTATCACAACCACGGCGACATAAACATAAACCCACGTTTGTCGAAATGTTAACATGTCCATATTCCAGATTCGTGGCTGAGGGTCTTCATGTCCAGGGAATGACGTTAAAAAAAAATGTAAAAAAAAATGAGTATCCATTAAGAATGAATTTATTCCAAAACTTTGTCGGCATTAAATGACTCACTGAGCTTGATATGCCGTAAAACAACACAAACCATGAACATGGAATTCTTCATCTTTTGGAATGCCGGCCATCATAGAAAAATAAGCAGAATATTTTGTTGATGGTTAATTATACAAATAATAAGTAAGTCGTCGGAGTGGCCTAAAGTGGATATCAACCAGACATCGAGGGAGTCTATCCGTTTTTTACTAGCGCTAGACCAAGGAGATTGTTTTAGCGTCTGAAGTGGAGCACCACACCTTCCATCAGCTCCTCATTTTACCACACAGATCCCTGTGTTACTCATACGCTGAGTTGGTGAGGGCCGGTAACAAACCAGGAACCTTGTGGTTCCCAGCCGGACGCTCTGCCAACTGAGCTAAACGAATGATAGTATTAATTAACTAGTTTTAATAGAATAAACAAACGCTGGAAACCTTTGCACATTCTTTATAAATATAAGCCCAACATGTAGTCATTTGGTTCTAATTGAGGATCAGATTACTATGAAAAGCTTGCAAGACTGGCTTTGAGAAATTGAAAATATAAACTCGACACTTCAGGAAGGTGTCATTTATCGAGACAACAATAAAATAATATAACCTTGTCAAGAAGAAGAAGAAGAAGAAGAAGAAAGAAGAAGAAAAGAATGAAATGAACGAAGAGAGAAATGAATGAATGAATGAAAAAGAAAGAAGAAGAAGAAGAAGAAGAAAGAAGAAGATGAATGAACGAAGAAGAAGAAGAAGAAGAAGAAGAAGAAGGAAGAAGAAGAAGAAGATGAATGAACGAAGAAGAAGAAGAAGAAAGAAGAGAAGAAGAGAGAAGAAGAAGAAGAAGAAGAATGAAGAAGAAGAAGAAGAAGAAGAAGAATGAACGAAGAAGAAGAAGAAGAGAAGAAGAAGAAGAAGAAGAAGAAGAGATGAATGAACGAAGAAGAAGAAAAGAAGAAGAAGAAGAAGAAGAAAGAATGAAGAAGAAGAAAAAATGAAGAAGAAGAAGAAGAAGAAGAAGAAGGAAGAAGAAAAATGAATGAACGAAGAAGAAAGAAGAAGAAGAAGAAGAAGAAGAAGAAGAAGAAGAAGGAAGGAATGAATGAACGAAGAAGAAGAAGAAGAAGAAGAAGAAGAAGAAGAAGAAGAAGAAGATGTTTATTTTTTACACATTACATTTTTTACAAAAAAACACAAGTAATTAATGAATGTATTAATGTGTGGATGATGATCACTATTTAAGACTGAACCTATTCTAGTAGTGACCACTTCACTTTAATAGATTTTTAGATTTAAATTTGAAGAGATTGAAAGAAGTTTTAAAATGTTTTAAAAGAATCGAATGTCTTAAAGTAAATAAAATTGAATGGATCATTGTTGTTTTTTTTCTCCCTTTTTCGGGATAGATCCATTTTGATATTTTTGTGTGTGTAAAAAGAAAATAAATTCGTAGACCACCTTTTGGAGTGAGACATTTTCTCTTTTACAAAAAAACAGAACATTGTGTTTGTTTAAAGAGCTTTCGAGATCTGTTAAAAATATTTTCTTCTTTCTTTCCCGTGAAACGGTTCAAAACATTTAATAAAACTTGGCAACCAATTTTTAGAGTTGGGTCTGATATTTGTTTTTGATTATTTTTTGACCTCTTAATTAAAAAAATGACCACATCAATGTTTTCAGCTACAACATTTACCCTCGATATTTCTCAAAAACCCTAAAAATACAGCATCTAACAAATCTGTGCATATTTAAGGAATGTTTTAAAAAGTTATATATAATCGAAAATAATAAAACATTCACTGGGCAATACAGTTTTAGTAAGTTTTTGACTAACCTTTGGCTCTGAAACAAAAATTTACCCACGTTTTTTCTCTATTACATGGTTGGCACCTTCCGTCTACGATGGTGTAGTTTCCTCTCTCTCTCTCTCTCTCTCTCTAACACACTTACAGCTACGTGAGTGGCTGAACAGGATCCTCGAATGGCAGTCTCTGGTGCAGTGGCTGCAAACAAAAGGTGATGCTTTCTGTAGGTGTTGGGGGTGCTGCTGTTTCTCCTTTCTTTTAGCTCTCTTTTCTGTGGTGGCTTTTTTCCTCTCTTCTTCACTTCTTTTTGTTCTTTGTTTGACGAGGAGGCGCCAGGTTGCACGGTCTTCTGCAAAAGCCTCCCACGTGTCTATGTCGATGCGGCATGTCTTCAGGTCTGTCTTTCAGGTCTCTATTACATAAACTTTTTAAATAACCGAATATCCTCGCTTGATCTCAAAAACCATTAAAATAAAGCATGTAACAAATTTGCGCATATTTCATGGGATGTTTTTTTAAAAAAATCTACATATGATGGAAAATAACAAAACATTAAGGAATCAAGTTTTGTAGATATTGTACTTACGTCGATCGAAATATATATATGATGAGATCATTTAGATCGAAACCATGGTAGACTCATAACTCTTTTCCACTATAACTATTACTACTATTAATATTGCTCTATGTTTTTGATATATTGAGCAATTTTAAATAATTCACTAATGCCAGTGCAACGGAAAAGTTAAAGCGGTAATTGCATACTATATATATATATATATATATATAATTGTTTTAAGCGATCAAATAATCTATTCATGAAACAGCGATTTCCTCATGGTCATTCATTATTGGTCATGCATTATTAGTCATATGGTCAATATGTTCATTATTGCCATTATGGTCATCCATTATTGAGCTGACCCAACGTCAGGTGGATAATGCAGAAATTATTGAACTAAAAGAAGTTTAGTGAATATCAACAACAAATACGGTTGAGATCAAAATTATGTGATTATCTGCCCCTTGATACGAGTTCAACACTCGAATGGTGAAATGTTTATGAAAGAAAGTCATTAGCATTGGTTGGTTGGTTTGGTTGGTGTTTGGGTTTTACGGCATGTCAACCCTTGTTGAGTTATTTTCAACAGGAATTACGGGGTCGTAGGGAGCTCTTAATCTCCTGGTGGTCGGCAATTGTTCCGGACGAAAGAAGAAAAGCAACACAAATGGAAATTACACACATATATTAACAAAGGTACAAAATTGTTGCAAATTTTGATGGCATTTGCTACGAGACTTATCTTGAGAGATGAAATTACAGTTCGTGGGTGAATTAGCGCTAGAAAGGGATTCTACTCGCTGTGGTTGTAGAGTCCTGTAGAGACGCGTCCGTCTTGGTCGGTTCTCCTCCGATAAGTAAAAGTTTTGGGGAGTGCTTTTTTGAGCGACTCTCCTAGTTAACTGCCCTTTTAAATGAGCGGTGGAAGGGGCACTTGTTAAGGTGACTTCTCAGGTCGACAGCCTTCAGATAAGTATGCTGTTGAGACGCCTCCGTCCTGGTCGACAGCCTTCAGATGAGTATGGGGTTTGGTTTTGCCGCCAACATCGTAAATTGGCGATTCGCCCCCTAGCGCCAGGGGAAGATAATTCTACTATCGGTTATATTTTATGAAGACGTTTGTTTTATTCATTCTTCATGGTACTGAATTTGAAAAAAATTGAATTTCTTTTTTAAACACATTTTTTGCAAACTGAATTTTTTCTATTTAATTCATAGATAGAACCCTAGCAGGTACTACCACTCCGGGTCAGAGTAGACCTCCAAGCAATGGTGATGAATGGGCACTCCAGATTCACCAGAGCTTCAGAATTGGGACTTCACCATCAGATACAGTTTAACGTCATACCCAGGACATTAGAGATCCTCAGCCACCACGTTCTAGCACCTATATGACAAAAGGGTTGGGGCTTGCCATAAGGGCAATAGAGTTGGGACAATCATATATGTACTAGGGCTTGACGTGACCAGCCGATTGATCGGAGGGGGCCTCTAAAGTTGAGTGTTGCATGTCATGGACAGCTCTCAACTACCCACGGCTAACATTGGGCGGGGTTCTTACCCCTCTGCAGAGTTGCGGTCGGTGTATTCTAAAGCCCCAGCCGACTCTGAAAAATTGATCATCAAAATTCGACCAATACACGAATGTACACGATTATCTTTCATTTCGTTGAGAGTGACGCAGAACTTCTTTTTTTCTTCTTCATTCTTTCTACAATTATTCATTCTCTATTGACATATTCATTATTGAAAGAAAGAATCAATTGCTTAGGTCAAGTTGATAGATTCCATTACATACCAAAAAATAGACTGGGACACACACAGACACACACACAGACACACGCAGACACACACACACACAGACAGATACACACACAGAGACACCACACACACACACAAACTCTCACGTACGTACGCACATGCACAAATGCACAAATGCACAGACAGACGCAAATGTGCGACATACTCACATACACACACACACTGACACATACACGCGTGCACGCACATGCAACACACACACACACACATACAAATGCTCACATACGCATGCACATGTACAAGCGCACATACACTCAGACTCAGAAGCGTGCACGCACACGCACACACACAGACACACACACAACCACAACACAAACCAAACACTAACCAGACGCATTGTAAATGAATATCAGGCATTTCTGCGAGGACTTCAATCCAAAATATATTCGCATACCTTCCTGTTTTTGACAAAAGGTTTTGGCATCAGGTCACGCGCCTTGGGCATTGTCTAAATTATTAGAAATGTTCTCTTTGCAATATATCAAGTATTTTGTCAACACTTTAACGACTAATGTTGACTCATAATTGCTCGGATTGAAAAGAAACAAAAACAAAAACAAAAACTTAAGAATATAAAAGCAATAAAATATCGTTACTATGACAGATTATCACTCATTTTTTCTGAAAGTTTTCAAGTTTTTAAACGGTATCCCCCCCCCGGTGTTTGTTGGCGCAATATAATCTAACTAGCAGGAGCCGTGGATATACCACAGTGTGATAATTTAATTATCAAAACGTTTGATATGTTTACTTAAGAGCTATTGCTAAATAGTTAAATTTATGAAAAGTATGATAATCTTGATTTAACACTCATTCTTTTTTTCTTTCCTTCTTTTCATTATGTTCGATTGAAAAAGATTAGCGTCATCGCTGCCGTGCGCTACCCCCTCTCTCTCTCTCTCTCTCTCTACTTTTCCACTCTCTTTTTTCTGTCTTCTTCTTCTTTCTTTCTTTCTTTCTTTCTTATTACATTTTCTGTGTAGCGTGTCCTTTTTCTTCCCTTTATTTCTTTATAATAAAAATGGAATGCTCCATTATTTAGCTATGGTGACGACACTCATAAGAGATAAGAATTCGACGGATAAGCAACACCAGATAATCAGGATTTACATTTTTGCATTTATCTTGGACGATTTGAGCGGTCTCATTTTTAACCAGAAGGTGTTGCAAGATGATAACGATCGTACAATTGAAGAACATGAATAATATATATATAGATAAAAGATTTCAGGTTGTGTTAGAATGGGTAACGCCTTATAAAATCTTTGATATCTTTCTGTGAAAATAGTCAAACCCTCTTAAAAAGTAGTCTAATTTGTCCATCTACGAATGAATAATAATTATGCCTATGTTCGATCAAACCGAAACGTCCGAACGTAGGCAGATATTATCTATTAATTCATAAATAAACACAACCTCTGAATTTTTTCTTCATATTTTCCACGAGCAGGGCGTAACACAAGGTCAATTTCTAAGCGTTATAAAGCTGCTTTAAATTCAGTTTTGCTTCTCTTTGATTGGTTGGCTTATCAAGACTAGAGAGACCAATCTGCCCTACTATTTATCCATAGCTGTGTTGGGGTGGGATAAATCACATGGACCCATATCTTTCCGAAGTGAAACGCAATCAGCCTCGTCCAGGATTAGAACTCTCATCACCTATTCCATTTCCTACGACGATAACCGTTACAGGAGGCATAATAATTTATTTATAAAATAAAGTTGTTCCGTAATGGTATACTTAGCACACAGCACACACACACATATATATATATATATATATAATATATATATATATATAGTGCTAGGTATACCATATATATATTATATATATATATATATATATATATATATATATATAAGGGGTAATTTGATATGGGGGTAATAATGCATTCCTAATAAACTTGTTCTGTAATGTTGTACTTCTAATATATATATATATTATATTATATATATATATATATATATATATATATGTGTGTGTGTGTGTGTGTGTGTGTGTTGTGTGTGTGTTCTACAACATTGTTCAAAATTACGGAACAAGTTTATTATACATTATTGCCGTATATCAAGTTACCCCTTTTTATTTTACGACAAAATATTTTACTAGAAAAAAAAACAAACTCTTTTCTCAACGACCTTCGCTTCAAGTCCTTTGAATAAATAATTTCATATTAAGATCTGGGGCGGTGCGAGGAGAGGAGATTGCACGGAATGGCACCGAATCAACTGTAGAACACCTACCCACCCCCAAGTAAGTTGCACACACATGGCATCAACCGGAAATTTCCTTACCAAAGAAATTAAGTCTTTACGCGATTTGTTCCCAAAATTTTGCTTTGATGTTCTTTGATTTAAGTAATTTATTTTAAAGAAATTAATCCAATTTCTTTTCGTAAGAGGTTTGAACGACCATGACATCTAGAAATTATTATTATTATTATTATTATTATTATTATTATTATAGATGCATTTATCACACCAATTTGAACTGGTGGTCTCTTACTGGAGGCTGAGTGACAGCAAGGTCCTCTGGCCTCCAGGACTCTTCTGAGTATTCTATCCAATCTGAAGAATTTTGTGGTCTGTATGGTCTCGTTTCCAATTCCTTTAGCTTTTACTCCAAGCCCTTGGGGACCGTTCTAAGCGCATCAACTACAATTGGTATCAAGGTCTATTATTATTATTTCGCCCCATTAGAAGGTTTTCACATCCGCCTTATCCGGTGGTTCGCTTGAGGTTGAGTGATTGCGAGTCTCCTCAGGTCTCCAGAGTATTCTAGCTGATCTTAACAGTGCTGTATTTTGGATGGTCTCAATTCTTTCTCTGATTTCTAGTTTATCCAGACCCTTTTCAGACCCTTGGGAACCATTCCAAGGGTCCCAATTACAATTGGTACGACCTTGACCTTCATGTTCTACAGTTCTTTCAGCTCTCTAGCCAGGTTCAAGTATTTATCTATCTTTTCGTTTTCTTTCACCTTCACTCTGTGATCCACCGAGACGACAACATCGACGAGGTGACAAGTTTTCTTATTATCAATAATTAATACTAGGTCTGATTTCCTGGCCGGGATTAGGTGACCCGTCTGTATCTCAACGTCCCAATTATTATTATTATTATTATTATTATTATTATTATTATTATTATTGTTGTTGTTATTTCACTCTTCGCAAGTATTTCACACCAGCGTTAGCTGATGGTCTTTCACTTGAGTCTGAGTGACAACATGTCTCTTCAGATCTCCAGAACTCTTCCGAGTATTCTAGCCGATCTTAACAATACTGTTGTATGGATGGTCTTGATTTTCCTCTGATTTCCAATCCCTCCAATCTGTTTTCTAAACTCTTGGGGACCGTTCCAAGTGCACCAACTACAATTGGTATCACTTCCACCCTCATGTTCCTCAGCAACGTCTAAGTATTTGTCTATCTTTTTATTTTCATTCATCTTCACCCTGTTATCTGCTGGGATTGAAAAATCTACCAGTTGACAAGTTTTCTTTTTCTTGTTAATCAATACTATTTCTAGTCTTCTTGCTGGGATAAGGTGACCTGTCTTTATCTCAAAGTTCCGGAGAATTCTCTCCGTTTCATTCTCAAGAACTGATTCTGGTTTGTGCAATGTATAATGTGCATATACCATTTTGGTGTATGGTCAAAATTTAGTTTCTTGCAAAATTTTCAGTGGATCACCTTTCCCACCCAGTCGTGCCTAGCCTTGTATTCTCGTTATGCTAGTTTGATGCATTCGCTTAATTCATGGTTGGGTTGATTGTCTCATTTCTGTCTCCACACATGCTGTGATTTTGTAAATTTGTAGCCCTCTGTATAGTATAATACAGTACATAATTGAGTGGCATCATTAATATAACAAATATCAATGGCGAAAGTGACTCTCCCTGGAAGATGTTTATTTGGATTTTCATCTTTACTAAGATTTGTCTTCCTGCTGCAAATTCCGCTTACTAGTTTTCCCTGATTTTCATGATTAGTTTTGGAGAGAGAAAGAAAAGAAAACACTAAAGAAAGAGTTTTGAAAATGTACGAGGGTGAGTAAAAAAGTAATGCCATTTTTGTTTCATGTGAATATTTTTTAATAAACTAAGGCCTACATTGAAACCGTAACGAGGCTCAGAGCAAGTATCTGACGAGTAAGAGCCAACTTGGCAATGTCCTCCTTCTGCATAACAATGCTCGACCACACACAAGCATCAGGACAAGGGGGAGAATCGCCTCATTCGGGTGGACAAATTTACAGCCTCCTCCATACTCACCAGATTTAGCACCTTCGGTCCCATGAAAGAGGGTTTGAGATGCAAACATAACTCCACTCACGAAGAAGTGAAATCTGTAGTGAAGAAGTGGCTCAAAGAACAGTCAACAGAATTTTACGAGACAGGGATACATGCTCTCATTCGAAGGTGGAACGTTGCTATTGAGAGAAACGGTGACTATGTGGAACAGTAGGGATTATATCCACAAAGGACTAGTTTCATTTTGATGTATGATGCATGTTCCTGTGTTGGTAATTATACCTGTCCTAAACAAAATGGCATTACTTTTTGACTAACCCTTGTAGTTAAAATGTGGCAAAGAAAATGTTGCAGTAATTTGGAGTTCCCTCGGATCCTAGTCCTTCATTGGGTCGTTTCTCCTTCTCAGTCACGACTGTCGAAAGGACAAAAATAAACTCGGTATATCCAGTTTCTATTTGGGTAAAACTTGCATAGGCGCTGCTACAATCACGCAACGAACAAGACAAAACGAGACCACACCCATAAGTCCGCCTGTCAATGGTGACCACGTTCTTTTTCAGCGAAATTTAAGTTGCACCTTATATAAGGGTGCCTTCACCCCGAACAGTGTAGCCTAAGAGTTGAGTTTATTACCCGGTGCCTGACGCATCTATCAAGGGTAAAACCAATGGAATCTGCGCAGTTTTTCTTACATCGTTAGATTCACTTCCTTATACAATGTATAATAAAATCTGACATTAATAAAACAAATTATTATCAATTAAAAATAAAGGCTTTATATAACCCAATGCTCACACGATTAATTGCTAATAAAAAAAAACATAAGTATATCCGGAATATATAAGTACTAGCAAGAATATGCGAACTCAGGGCGGGGGTAAGTATTTAAGTTTTAATATAATGAAATATATTAAAATAGAAAGACCAACGAAATTAAATACGAACACATATAAAAACATTACACTTATTTTAATTATATTTTAATTGATTTCTGTATAAAATCATTCATATGTTTAATTAATACGTTGGAAATAAAACAATAATATTAAAGATCAATAACATCAAGTAATTATCTATTAAACCCAGTTTTGCTAAAACCATTATGCAAATTAACCACATAATATATTATGTAAACTTTTATTTCTTAGTGATACATAAGACACATTGCAGGATTTAAAATGGATAATAACAGGGGCTGTTTTGAGATAAATCTACCCCAGATTTCCATAGCGGCATCGTTAATAAATAAGATTAATTCTATGCATTAATATTAATGATTTTGACTATAAATCAAATACTCATTGATTCCTGAGTGTATTGTGACGTAAGCAGGGTTCGAATCGCGCACAAAGCACTGCCCTGTCTATAGCTCTGCTGATGAGGCCTAATGGGCTGAAATGTACATACAGAGATCGACTTTTTCTCGAGTTGTTTACGCTTTACATTTAAACCGATATGCATGCCTAATTCATTTAATTATAATTAATTGATTAACAAATTAGGTATGACTTTATTTAAGCACATCATCTCCCTAAAAATTGTCGGCCTTCGCCATTTCAAAAACATCGTTTGAACACTTCATATATATATATATATATATATATATATATATATATATATACTAGCCCCTCCGCACGAGCAGGATGTGACACAAGGTCAATTTCTTAAGCGGAGTTCAACAGATTTGAATTCAGAGATTTCCTTCTCCTAGACCGGTTGCCTAACCAAGGTTAAAGAGCCCAGTCTGCCCTACTATTTACCCATAGCTGGAGGGAGAGTAGGATTCATACCTTTCCCAATGGTATTAGCGCTAAGTGAAATGAAATTATCACGTCCAGGATTTGAACTCGAGGCGATGCGTCCATTTCCCATGACTTTAACCATTACACCACGCGCTTCCTATACCTATATCTATATATCTATATCTATATATATTGAGATGGATAACATTGAGATGGATAAATAGATAGATGGATAATGAGCTGATTGGGATTGATAGATAGATGAATAGGAACAGACTGATAAATAATAGATAGATAGATAGATAGATAGATAGATAGGAACAGACTGAAATATATATATACTCTTGTTTATTCTAATCTCTCTCTCTCTCTCTCTCTCTCTCTCTCTCTCTCTCTCTCTCTCTCTGTCTGTCTCTGTCTCTGTCTGTCTGTCTGTCTCTCTCTATATATATATATGTCTAGAGAGAGAGAGAGAGAGAGAGAGAAAGAGAAGAGAGAGAGAAGAGAGAGAGAGAGAGAGAGAGAGAAATTAGAATAAACAAGAGTACGTGAGTTCTGCAAGATTTCTGTATCTGAAAAAGGACATTTTGCAAGTGGGTCAGTAGATTCTAATAAACGTGTTGCGGGGGGGGGGGGTGTGTGTCTTGATGGCCTTTAAAGATTTTTTTTGTTCATTTATTAAAGAGAAAATCCTTAAAGAAAAAAAGAGGAAATGGAAACGTAGAAGTAAAAAAAAGAAAAAAGTGTCTATTTAAATTGTGTCGCTGTTGCTTCTCCAGTCGCTTTTCTTTAAAAGGCTTGGATAATTAAAAGAAAAAAGAAAAAACAAAGAAAAACAAAGAAAAAAAGGGATCTTGAAACTATTGTACAATGTGGATAAATTGACAGTGAAACTAAAAGGAAAGAAATGCTGACATAAGCCAACACAATTGTGTTACTTTTTATACAAAGGAGGTGCGTGGTGTAACGGTTATAGTTGTAGGAAATGGTTGTCGACCCAGTTTGAAATTCTGGACGAGGATGCATTTCATATAACGCTAATACCTTGGGAAATGTATGCATTTAACTACTCTCCTTTCAGCTACGCAATCGGTAAATCAGCTTTCAAATTCTGGAACCAAGCGGTTTGTGTTTCACATCACATTAATGCTTTTGGGAAAGGTATGAATCTGTTTTCCAACCCACCCACCTTCCGGGCATAGGTAAAATAGTAGGACAGACCGGGTTCTTTAACTTTGGTTAGGCAGAAAGTTTAGGAAAAGGAAAACTCGGAATTCAAACCAGCTGTACTCACTTTTTGCTTTTCTTGCATTATTGCCAATTGAAATTCTATATTAAAATGTGCTCTTTCCTCCCCCCCTATATATATATATATATATATAATTGTGGAAATGTTATAGGTTTACCGTGGTTTCAATCCTTGTGATCTCTTCAGGCCCCTGGTTGTACGATATAAGTAATTGTACAGATAATCGCATAGGTGAGAAACTGAGAGTAACCAAGCACCGTGAAACACTCTTTATAAATATAGTCAACTACCACAACTGTGTGTGTGTGTGTGTATGTAAAAAGTTTTTTGTTGGTACAGAATTTTATTAAGGAGCGAAAAAGCGTATACATTGTAAAATATTGAATTTCTAAAAAAGAAAAGCTAGGGAACCCTTATGTTTAATTCTATTTTTTTTATTTTTTCCCTTTTTTTTTCGGTCAATCTCTTCAGAGGGTGAAGACATGAGTTTTTTTTTCCTCCTCTGATCCTCCCTTGATTCGTTCGGTTATTATCCAATTTGTACGTCTTTCAACATTTGTCAAGTGAATTTCTCTGAAGAGATTCACCGAAAAAAAGGAAAAATAAAATAGAATTAAGACATAAGGGTTCCTTAGCTTTTCATTTTTTTAGAAATTCAATATTTTACAATGTATACGCTTTTCGCTCCTTAATTATATATATATATATATATATATATATATATATATATATATATATATATATATATATATGAAAGAAAGTGATGGTAAATTTTGATTCATAATTTATGGCAGACTCCAGCCGGTATAAACCAAGTTAGAAAGAGTAATTTCTACCGTTTTAAATTAGTATTTGAACTTCTGTCATCTTCTTCACAAGATCTTTTGTACCTCACACAATGAAGAGTTCAGTTTGACGCTATCCGAAAATTTTAAAAAAAGAAAAAAAGAAAGAAAGGTTCCATTGTTCCTAATTAATTACGAACAAATAATGAAAAAAAGTATTTAAGGGTACTAACCCCCGTTTATTTCTTATTTATTTTGTTTTTAAAAAGTGGGTCTTTAAAAACACCGTCAGCTGACAAGGGGATAAATCGGATCAATTTCCGCTTTAATAACCAGTCATAGTCAAAAACGCGCCACCGATTGTTATGTTAAACACTAGTCAAAGCTTTCGAATTCTACATGAGTGAATATCATAACAGATGGTGGCGTCACGGAATGTGCAACCATCTGCTGATATGATAGGTTTGTTTACGAATTGACGTGCCACAAATACCGGACATAGTTGCTTGTTGAAAGCCTCACCGAGTGTCAAGGGGACAAGAGGTGAACTAGAGACAAAAAAAAACAAAAAACAAAACAGACTACTAGAAGAGTAGAACAATTGAAATGGACTCCATAATTAATTGGGTTGGAAATGTTGAACGTTAACAGTCGACAACAGTTTTCGAATAAATAAATAAATAAATAAATAAATAAAAACAAAAAACAAGAAAAAACTTGTTGTAGCATATAGAAATTTAGCATTTGAAATTGAGAGAGGGTGAAAGGAAAGGTCTCTGGTTCGATCCTAGCTAAAAAGAACATCTATTTTAGAAGCATGAATTAAAGGAATAAATAAAAAAAAAACAAAAAAACAGCAATTTGTAATATACAAGGTGTGTCAAAAAAGTATCGAGATTTTTTGTACTTTTTGGAAAGTTCCATTCATTAATTTTTTTTTTTTCAGAAATAAGGTGTGTCAAAAAAGTACCAAGTTTAAGGTGTATTTATCAAGATAGAAATGAAGAATGAATGGAACGTTATTTTTCTTCAGAATATAAATTGTGTCAAAAAGTACAAAAAAATCTCGATACTTTTTGACACACCTTGTTCGATTAGACATTGTCAAGGTTGACAATGGTTGTAACACCGCCCTGTTGGTGGGTCTTACAAGAAGCTGTCTGTTTTCCTTGCAGAGGGAAAACAACCTCTCCCCACAAAAAAGGGGTGTCCTGAGTATGACATTAAACTACATCTGATGGTGAGGCTCCAGTTTGTAGTGTAACCTCTTCATTGCCATTACTCCCAGGTCCACTGATCCAGAATGATATTACCTGTAAAGTTGTTGATTGAGTGATTTATTTTAAATGGCATGCCAACTCGTGTAGAGTTACTTTGTGTAGAGATTAGATAACCACGTTCATTGTACGTTCACATTATATTTTTTTAGTGGCGTTTCTTAATATATATATATATATATATATATATATATATATATATATGAGGTTAAGTAAACAAACAAATGTTTATTTAAGCCGACAATTTTTGGAGGATATGTGCTTAATTGAAGTCTTACCTAATTTTGAAAATTAATTAGTTAATAATTAATGAATTTAGGCGGGCATATATGTTCAAATGTAAGGCTAAACAAATCGAGAAAATGTTAATCCCTGAATGTACATTATATATATATATATATATATATATATATATATATTATATATATATATTCTTTTTTGCATAATATTTTAAACAGATTTATTTGACCAATAGATTTGGTACTCCACACTCCCTAGAGCTCCAGAATTGGAACTTCATTATTAGATGTAGTTAAACGTTATAACCAGGGCACTAAGACCCTCAGTCATCACATTCTAGCACATATATGATAAAAAGGGTTAGGGTTTGCCATAAGGATAATAGGGTTGGGACAATCATATAGATGCTAGGGCTTGACGGGACCAGCCGATTGATCGGAGGGAGTCTCTTCTACCGCTCGTCTAGCCTAAGTAAGGGCCAAAGTAGAGTGTTGCATATCATGGACTGCTCAACCACCAGGATTTCGTCCTTAAGCATCACCCATGACAAACAGGTAACCCCATTGGGGAGGGTCTTACCCCTCCGCAGAGACGCAGTCAGTATATTCTACAGCCCCAGCCGACAGGGTGTCAAACAATCTCAGTTTCTGCTGTGGACTAGCCTAGCGTACCTGCGTAGAGAGTAAATGCACTGACCCAGGACTGGCTGTCTGGAATATGGGAGTAATTGCTTGAGCCTGCTTCAAAGCGCTTCGGCCTCTGGAGCGGCTAAGTAAAATTAACAGCATTGATTCCAGGGGGTTACCCCCCCACCAGGCAATACCAGCCCCTTGATTTAAAGGGACAGGGCTGGGTTTATTGCCCAGTGCCTGAGGCGCCTCCTTTGAGGGGGAATGCCGACGGGATTAATGTATTTTTGTGCCTACCACCCATGAGCTTCGGTCTGTGAGTGGGCCTACATAAAAATGTCCTTGTGTCACGCCCTCATAAGAGCAAATACCATGAGACTGCAAAGGTTACGCGAACCGTCTATCTCTTGGTTTTAGCACTCTGTTACTATATTTCTGGCACCCACATAGTTGAATGTATTAGAGTACTGAATATTGTAGGATCCAGTTTCTGTGAACGTTTTTTTAGGTAAAAAAGAATATTCTTGTGAGATCACGTGGTCTGTTATACCATTTTTGCCCCCTTCAACCAAAACCCAATTCTATGGAGGATATTTTGGAACTGTTGAAAAAAATGAAACAGGTTGTGTCGAACCAAACTAAAGGTTGAGTATGGCCAATAGGATTTGATGTACGATTAAGCTTTGCTTATTCGGTGCGTGTTGCTAATTTCTTTTCTTAAACCTTTTCTTATTGGCGGTTTTCTTTCTTGTGGGTTGGTTGGCTGAAAAGGAATTAGAGAAGAAAAAGGAGACGAAAGACACGTTGGATTTGTTTACAGTTAAACTTTTATTGTTAGGTTCACAACTATTTCTTGAAGAGAGACTTTCTCCCTGAAACCAGTTAATAGCATGTGCACCCAGCGACGTTCCCGGTTTAAAAGAAAGAGATTCATTTTTTAGCGCCAGGAAGGTACTTTTTCATTGTGCATGCCCAAAGGATCTTCCTGTCTGAAGCCTCCTTGGAGATTGTTACTTTTGGTGTCATTTTGAAAAAAAATTAATTTGATTTGATTTGGTTTTATTTATTTTTATTTGATTTTATTTTATATTTTAACCCCTACAAGTGTCGGTGCCGGATTAACCCACGAGAGCGCCCCCCCCCCCCACACTTAAGGCTTCGAACTATTTATCGACATTTCCTTCCTCCTTTCACGCCTACCTTTAGTGGGACCCTGCACCTTGTGGGCCCTTATAAATTCAGCTGAGTCAGCTTAATGGATAATGTGGTATGGGGTAGGTATTTACCCAACGCGCTCACCACAGGTAGGTGTGACACAAGGTCACAAGTATGAGGCATCCAGCGAGAATCGAACTCGCTATTCAATAGTAATGGATCTGCGATACTTGCAAACCATTACACGACGATAAGAGGCCTTCATTTGTGTTGTGGAGTAAGTCTTAGAAGGGACCAGCAACTAAGAATTAAAAAAAATGACCTATTAGACACCCGATCGGCAGACCAAATTTTTGTTCTATGTTTTGCAATGGCTGATGGCGGGGGAATATGTTCAGTAGAGTCACTCTCACAAAGAATCAATATTAGCATATATCCGTGATATACTAATACTAAACACAACAGACTACTTTTCAGCAGTAATGGGTCTGTAAGACTAACTTGCTAACCATTACCCCACGATGGGACGCCCTTATGTGGCATTTGGCTTGTGTACTTTTGACAGATGAGAGAACAACGTTTTCTTTCGCCGAGGTTTCTCAAAGGAATTATTTTGAAGGTGATAAAGTTGATCGGTAATTAAGTTGATAAACATTTTTCTTTGTGACCCACTCGGCCTTGATTAGTTTTTCTAAAATATCAACTGGGTTTTAATCCTTTTTTAATTTTCTTGTCATTAACAATAAAGAATTTTGATCTTTGTAACTTTGTCATCATTCCGCTCGACTGGAATTTGGACGTTGACTTGTAGAAAAGATCAAAGGAAAAAAGGAAATACTTTATCGGTTTTAGATAAGATGAAAGGCTAACGGGGTTTGTTGATTAACAAAAAAATGATTAACGTCCTTTGTGTTTGTTTGTTTGTTTGTTTGTGTGTGTGTGTGTGTGTGTGTGTGTGTGTGCTGATTGTTTAGTTCTACGTTTGTTTGTATGTGACTGTTTGTGCCTATGTGTGTGTGTGTGTTTGGTTGGTTGGTTGGTTCTACGTTTGCCTGTGTATGTGGGGAGTGTATGTATATGTGTGGTGTGATTGATTCTTTAGTCCTACATTTGTTTGTTTGTTTGTTTGTTGTGTATACGTGTGCATATATGTATGTATGTGTGTGTGTGTGTGTGTGTGTGTGTGTGTGTGTGCGGTGCGATTGTTCAGTTCTACGTTTGTTTGTGTATGTGCTTGTGTGCGAGTGAGTTTATTTGTTTGTTTGTGCGTGTGTATGATTTTGCGTGTGTGTGTTTATGCATGTGTCTTTATGTATGCGTTTCTTCGTGTTTGTGTCTTTGTGGGAGTGTGGGTGTATTTCGATTTCTGTCTGTCTGTGTGTGTGTTTGCCGATATGACTTGAGCATGTTCGTGTCCATGTATGTGTGCGTTTGTTTGCTTCTGCTTTTGTGTGGGAGTGTGTGTATGTATCCGTGTGTTTTTCTGTATGATTGTGTGTGAGCTCGTGTGTATTTGTGAATGTGCAGGTTTGTGCGTGTGTGTCTACGTTTGTGTGTATTTATGTATGTGTGTGTTTGTGTGCATGTCAATCTTCGTGCGAATATGTGTGTTTACATTTGTGTGTCTGTGTATTTGTGTGTGTAGGTGTGGGTGTTTGAGTATGTGCGTGTATGTTTAGGGATGTGTATATGTCTGTGTTTGTGTATCTGTGAGTTTCTACTTGTATGTGTGAGTATGTGTGTCTTTGTGCGTGTTCGTGTATATGTGTTCATGCGTAGGGAGTTGTTTGTGCTCGTGCGTTCATGTATGTGGGTATTTATGTATATATATATATATATATATATATATATATATATATATATATATATATATATATATATATATATTACTCCCCCAAACAGAGAGAAGTTAAATACTTATGTATATATATATACACACGCATGTAAGTATTCATTTTCATATTATTGACTAAAGCCTGAAGAAGATACCAGAAGATCTGAAACACTTGTTGCATATGTAAGATAAAAATAATAATTTTTTTTCTAAAAATAATCCATTTTGCGGACCTCTTTTTAAAAAAATAATTTATTGAATTTTCTCCCATTGGAACCAGAACAACACGTTCTCTCTCTCTCTCTCTCTCTCTCTCTCTCTCTCTCTCTCTATTATATATATATATATATATATATATATATATTATATATATATATATATAATTAATAATTCTTTCCTATCGACTGTGCTAAAAAGTGTGGATGGTCCAACACAAGCCTTCACCACTATAAACAAATCACTGTGTGGGTGTTCATTGTGTGTATGAACCCTCATGCGTCGAAAATCGACGAGAGAGTCCACAATATATATATTGGTTTGGTGGTTGGTTTTGAAGGCTATCACAATGCAAAGAGTATCTAGTGAAACTCCATTGTTTTCTACCTTTGGATTTCATGGTATACAACAGACATTTTTCAACAAAGGAACTGAATTAGGGATTTGCCAACAGGGGAACTAAACGTCTAAAATGGTGACCAGAATCGTAACAGACAGATAAGAACGGTTGGCAAAAGAGAGAGAGAGAGAGAGAGAGAGAGAGAGAGAGAGAGAGAGAGAGAGAGAGTCATGGATATTCGTGTTGTCAGCGTGACCTCATCATGATGATGATGATGACGATAATGAGAATGATGATTACTTAAATAAACTCATTACATAATACCAAGAAATTATTTTAGAATGTTGACGATATTTACAGGATTTTTTTTAGTTTGTTTATTTTATTTTATTTTATTTTTGTTTAAATATTGCCGGGTTTTGAATTTGTGAAACCACTTAACATACCAGGTTAACAAGTGCTACACTTTGACCAAATAAATAAATATTTCAGATATGTGTTGGTCTCGTAAATGGAAAATACGCAAGTTATTTGCCGGGGATTAATTCGCTCGTATTTCGAGCTGGATGAATTGGCTCAAGTGGTAGAGGATAGGACCAAATATAATGAGGTCTAGGTTCACACGCTAAATTCTGTCTTGTCTGGGTTGGTTGGTTGGTTGGTTAGTTTTTACGGCATGTCAACCCTTGTTGGGTTATTTTATGCCGAATACATTTTGTTTATTCATTCTTGATGGGTATTGAAAATTCTTTTTTTAAACTCACATTTTTAAAACATATTTAAAACTCATTTTTTTTCTATTTAACCTATAATGTGACCCTAACAGGTAATACCAGTCCGGGTCAGATTGGACCTGGGAGTAACGGCAATGAAGAGGTACACCACACTTCCCAGAGCTCCAAAACTGGAACTTCACCATTAGATGCAGTTTAACGTCATACTCAGGACAATCTTGTCTGGGCTCGTTACCACAAGCTTATTAAACGGAAGAAAAACTATAATTTCAAACCGGTACAAATGCTTAACCCTACCCTGTCGGCCTCTTTGCATCTATTTATATTTATTTTGTTTTGTCTGGAATAAAAAAAATTGACTTGTTTTAATTTTTTTTTTTACTTCTTTCCAGTACAATTTGTTGTTCTCTGCGGTGGTGGGATATACGTCTGAGGGAGAATAGACTTCATAATCCTACATCAGTATCCCCTCCATTGCACTAAAGCCGGAAGGTCGGAATAGTCTGATGGAAAGATAACAGTGGTCAGGATGACCAGTTCTACTTTTGGCGTTCGTAGGTGTTTTTGAATGGATGTCTTTCTCCTAGACTGGTTACATACCAAGACTAGAGAGTCCAACCAGCAGTACTTTCTTACCTATAGCTATTGTGGGAATAGATTGATTTATACTATTTCCAACGGGAATTGTGTGAAGTAAATGCAGCTAGTCTTGTTATAGAACGATAATTGGTTGGGTATCTCGTTCCACATAAGAACAATTCACGACGAAAGTGATAACATGGATATTTTATTGCCTGAGCAAACTTAATAGAGTGAATACAAAACATGAGTGAAGATACAAAGAAGAATTATACATATATGTATAGAATAAAGGTCCAAATTAGATAATAACCTTTTATAGATAATGTCTTGAGGCTGCTGGTAAAAGATGAAAGTATAAACATTTAGATGTAGACCAGAGTTTTTCCACCTTTTTCATCTCACGGCACAGTGCGCTGGGCAATAAATTGATCGAGGTACACCCTCAGTATAAAACCATATAATTATTTTACCCTTTAAATTTTAAAAGAAAAGGAATAGTAAAAATGTGCTACAAGTGTAGCATAATTAAAACAAAACAATATTCAATTAAAACAAAAAATATTAAAATAATAGAATAAAATATAAGAGAATGACCCAACCGTCCTCAACACTCACAGTACACCCTTGGAAGCTTCACGGTACACTAGTGTGCCACGGCACACCGGTTGAAAAACTCTGATGTAGACCATGTTCTCGTGGGCTTTGTGACACGAGGTTAGGGGCTTAAAGCTCCCCTGTCCTGTAGATAGGAGATGTAACTAGTGCGTGTTCTTCTCTCAAAGATAGAAGTCAAAAGCGACTTTTGGCTTTGCCGCTTTCACATTTATAATCATGCTGTTTTCCATCTAGAGCGTGTTTTGCAGACAATGGCGGTAATTACCTTTCGTGTTCCCTAGCGTCAAATAGGAGAACCGTGGTATCTGCCAGGTTTATATCGCCCGATTTGAACTTCCTGAACCATCTTTCAATTTTGTTTTTGCTGATTGTTCCTTCACCAAAAAGTCCACTGAGATCGCAAAATGACTGTGTTGCATTACAACCTTTATCGAAGTGGTAGAGCATAATATCACAAATGTGGATATGATTTTCGATACGCATTCTGAAAAGAGAGGATTGTTTTTATGAAACAAATTAAACAAACCGCAAATTGTTATTGTTTTTGTTGAATAAAATTTGTTTAAAAAAAGCCGCAATAATTATGCACCCCTAAAAATAAGGAATGTAATATTCCCACAGCCGTGTCCAGGATTTGAACTCTGCTCACCGACACCATTTTCTGTGTCGATGACCATCACCCCACCTACACCAAAGCACCCTCATTTTAAGAACATTATTTCAGAAGAATTGGACGACTTATATTTACACCTATCTATTTTTGTTCTCCTAAATTCCCTAATGAATTAACAGCAAGAAATATTTGAACTCGGGCACGCACCCTGGATTTTATTTCGGGTTTGGATTTCGCTTTTTAAAAAGGGGATTTGAATTCAATCAGAGACAACCCTTAACCCAAAAAAACAAACCCGACGTTGCTGAAAAGAAACGCTGGGATTTCATTCATTTTTTTTTTTTTAACTTTGGGACTATTTTTTTTAGCAGATACTTGCATACATTTCAGTGATTCTTATTGAAAAGCGGGAAAAATTAGGAGAAGAAGGAGAAGAAGAGATAGTCAAGAATCTGAAGGATAAAAAGGAAAAGGTAAGGAAAGAGGAGGAAGTAAAGAAGAAAGTAAAAGAGTTGGATTGAAAGAAAGAAAGAAAGAAAGAAAGAAAGAAAGAAAGAAAGAAGAAAAAAGAAAGAAAACTGGGAAACTAGAAAGAAACTAAGAGATTGTACGAGAAAATGGAAATGACAAGAGAAGGGGAGGAAGTAAAAGAGAAAGTAAAAGAAAGAAAGAAAGAAAGAAGAAAAATAGAAAAGAAAGAACAAAGAAAAAAAAGAGGAGAGAAAGAAAAGAAAAAGGTTGAAAAAGAAGAAAGGAGAAAGGAAAGAGAATGGAGAAAGGAAAAGAAATAGAAAGAAAGGAGAAGGAAAGGAAGAAGAAAAGTAGGAACGAAAGATAAAGGAAGGAAATGGAAGAGAAAATAGGAAGTGAAGGAAGGAAAGGAAAAAGAAAGGAAAAAGAGAAAAAGAAGAAAGTGTTAAAAAAAAATAGGAAAGGAAAGAGGAAGGAAGAAAGGAAGGAAAGAGGAAGGAGAAGAAAAGAAAAAAAATCAGAAAGGAAACACAGAATGAAAAAGGAAAAAAGAAGGAAGGAAATGGCGGGGGGGGATAAAATAAAAACAATAAGAAAGAGTAAACAGTTTGAAATTAATGAATGAAATGGCAAGAAAAAATAATAAGAATAAGAATAAAAAGAAAAAGAAATGAATGAAAGACGAAAAGAAAAGGAAAACATTGTAAAATAGAAAGGGGGAAAATAAATAAATAAATAAATGAAAGAGAACTGAAAGAAAAAAAACGAATGAAAGAAATAGAATTTAAAGAAAGAGTGAAAGAATGAAAGGAAGAAAAGTCAAAGAAAGAAAGAAAAAAAAAAGAAAAAAAGAAAAACTCAAAGAAAAAATAACTCAAAGAAAGAAAAAAAAAAACAGAGAAAAAGAATCCAAAGAAAGAAAGATAAAGGAGGAAACTGCAAGTGTGTGGAGGTAGTGGTCGAGGCTGTGGATTTAGCCAGCCAGACAATCTCCACCTTGGCCCCAGGGTAAAGACTTTTGAAAAGAAATTATTTGGGTTATGGGAGATTAGGGTGGTGTGGGGAGGGGGGCAGCGTTTTTCGAGATTGTTTACCTGCTGCATGTGGCTGTTTTGTTTGCTTTCGGGTGTGCAATCATGAAAGAAAGAAAGAGAAAGAAAGAAAGAGGTTAGCCAATACAAAGGGAGAAGAAGAAAAATACAGTTTCAACAGGGTTTGTTTTTTTATTTTCATCAATGGGAAACACGCAAGGAGGTCCGTCGGGTGGTGGGTGGGAGATAGATAGATAGATAGATAGATAGATAGAGAGAGAGAGAGAGAGAGAGAGAGAGAGAGAGAGAGAGAGAGAGAGAATAAAGACGTCAGATGTTAAGGCAAAGACATATAGACAGACGGAGCGGAAATGCGTGTTATGGCAAGGGGTGGGGGAGTAAGAAGACAACTGCTGTGGCATAGATAGATAGATAGATAGATAGACAGATAGATAGGGGATAAATAGGGAATCAAATTTGACAATATGTAGAAAATAGAAAAAACACGAAGTATTCCAAAATCCTTGATGGTGAAGTCGACGTTATATCGTTTCGGTGTTTTTTCTTCAAAAGTCACCTGCCTTACCCACACAACACTTCATCCATCTTGTGTCCTCATAAATAACATAGTTGGTTAATGGAAGAACAAGAGTGAAAAGACATTAGTTGTTGAGCATATATATATATATATATATATATATATATATATATATATATATATATATATATATATATATATATACGTAGTTATTTAGTATTGTAGGATTGAAAATAAAATGCTCGATTACGATGTAAAAGCTGTATTTATTTACTTATTTGTTGTAGAGTACAACACATTTAAGGTGCAATTGTTACCAGTGGTTTAATGCAGCGTATGAGTCACTTATCATCAAGACAACGCGTTGTCTTGATGATAACTGGCTAATACGCTGCTTTGAAACCAATAGTAAGAATCGAACCTTATATATACTAGCAAATTTATGCCAGTTTTTAAGTTTTAATATGATAAAATATCATGTTAAATTAGAAAGGCTAATAAAACTAAATAAGAATGCAGATAAAAAGACTTGGAACAGAGGGGGTATTATCGAAAAATAGAACAGCTTTGAAACTAACTCTTCCATCATTTTCCATTACTCCCGTCTTTCATTGGTAAATTTTCCTAATTTAACTCTTTACTTAAAATAGGAAGTAAAGGATAATATTACAGTTATTTCTTCTTCTTAATGAATTTCTTTTAAGATTTATCCCAGAGATTTTTGTTCATATTCAATAAGATAAAACCAAACAATTAGAAATCAATAATACTTAGCATATATTTATTAAAATCAATTTTTTAAGATCAATATGCAAATTAGCCTTCCCATTCACACTGTAAACCGCTATTTTATTGTATATATAAATACAATTGCGTATTATTGGTATGTATATATGGTCAACAGTCTTAATAATGTAAAACAATTTTATTATTCATTGAGGTTTAAATAAAAATAAAATCATGGAGAATGTGATGCAAATAACTAAGGGAATTGTGACTTGAGTAGTAATATAGTTTCGGTTACAGACATACAAACACACAATCTCCATTATAATAAGATATATATATATATATATATATATATATATATATACAGAAAGATAGAGTAGGGGGAGAGAAGATAAATGAGTGAACATAAGGTAGAGGAGAATAAGACATTAGGTGTTGAAGCAAATATAGATATATATATATAGATAGACATTTAGTAAAAGGGAAAAAAGAAAGAAAGAAAGAAAGAAAGAAAGAGTGTATATTGCCGAATGTATGTATCTACACAATCCCTTCTCACGGGTGGAATCTGACACAAGGCCAAATTTTCTGTGTTCTGGGTATATATTTACCAACCCCTCCGCATGAGTACAATGCGACACAAGGTCAATTACTTAAGCAGAGTTTAACAGGTTTGAATTCAGAGTTTTCCTTCTTCCAGACCAGTTGCCATACCAAGTTAAAGAGCCCAGTCTGCCCGACTATTTACCCATCTCTGGATGAATGTAAAGTGAAAGTACGAGCGATGAAAGGATTTGGATATACACGTCATATTCCCCCCTCTCTCTCTCTCACATTATATATATATATATATATATATATATATGCATTTCACTTAGCGCTAATACCCTTGGGAAAGGTATGAATCCTACTCTCCCTCCAGCTATGGATAAATAGTAGGACAGACTAGGCTCTTTAACCTTGGTTAGGCAACTGGTCTAGGAGAAGGAAAACTCTAATTCAAACCTGTTGAACTCCGCTTAAGAAATTGACCTTGTGTCAATCCTACTCGTGCGGAGGGGTTGGTATATATATATATATATATATATATATATATATATATTATAGAAAAGAGAGAGAAGAAAATTAGATAGATAGATAGATAGATATTATGTGTACTATATTAATAGTAAACAGTGCTCAATATCATGGATAGAGCATTTAGTCAAGGTAGCGTGGACATAGAATCAACCGCGCCTATTTACTGACAGTTTCTCGCCTATGCGATCTTCAGCTTGGGAAAAGAAAAAAGTTACGATTTGTCCTGCCAAAACTATCGTCCCTTCCAGCGCACTTCCCAAACTGAAGGGGCACGTCAAGGGGCCTGTTTTGAATGCGTTGAGGCCACCAAGAGGTCGGTAACGACGGAACTGAGGGTCATGTCAGAAGAATGTTTCCAACAGGGCAGAGAGTGTGACATAGAAGATGGGAAAGTGCATTAGATTTAAGAAGGGACTACTTTGGAGGAGAAAACATTTAGTTTGCTGTTTGGATTTTAAATGAATTGTTTGTGACAAGAATCTCATTACTTTTCAGACACACCTCGTACTTTCTCTGTTATCATCAATAAAACATGTCTAAATGAAAAATTGCTGCGTAATATATATATATATATATATATATATATATATATATATATATATATATCTTCGCAGGATACCCCATAAAAATCCCCACGTAGAAATGACCTTGTGAGAGGTCTTCGTAACTACAAATCAATTCTTCGTAAATTTTTCCACAAAAAAGCAAGAACCGGTGATATTTAATGTGTATATATATTTACTTTGTTGTCAATTGTTTTATTTTTGTAGTTTCATCCGGACATACATACACACCAACTGCCCTTTATACACACACACATATATATATGTGTGTGTTGTGTGTGAGAGAGAGAGACAGACAGACAGATAGACAGACAGAGACAGAGACAGAGAGAGAGGATAGGGGAGCTTTTGACGAAAAGTGGATGGAGAAGGAATACAGTAAAAAATATATAAAAGGAAGACACATGTGCTACGAGAAATGGAAAGAAAGAAAGAAAGAAAGAAAGAAAGGAAGAAAGAAAGAAAGGAAGGAAGAAAGAAAGAAAGAAAGAAAGAAAGAAAGAAAGTGGTAAGAAATGAAATAAATAAAGAAACAATGTGGAAGGAAAGGAAAGGAAAGAAAGAAAAAAGTGAATGAAAAAGAGAGTGAAAAGGAAGAAAAAAGAGGAAGGAAAAAGAAAGAAAGAAAAAAGTAAAAAGTAAAAAGATAAGAAAGAAAGCGACGGTAGAAGAGAAAGGTGTATTGATAAAAATAAAAAAAAATAAACTAAGAAAAGAAAGATTTAAAAGAAAGAAAGAAACAGAAATTATTTTAAAAGAATATATATATATATATATATATATATATATATATATATATATATATATAATATATATACTTCTTGTTAGTTTCCTCTTTAGCGCGTACTTGTTTATAAATTTACAGGATTTTTTTTGGGGGGGGGGTGTTGGTTGGTTAATAATCCAAAGTGTGTTTCAAGGTCAAAGGGTCAGACGTTATCTTCCTTTGTTTTCTCTTTTAATCTCTGATTACGTCAGCATTTCTTTTGGAACTCACTGAACGTGCGCCATTGTCTGAGTGCAGATATTTTATTATTATACAGAACTCAGAGAATTAAGAGTTCTTCGTCCTTTCGGGACAACAAAAAAATATTTGCTGAAATCTGCTATATTTCAGGATGAAGATAGAAAAAAAGGGAGAAAAGATTTGCACATGAAAAAGGGTGTTGTCTTTGTAGATACAAACGTCATGATAAAATCTTTGATATGAAAATTTAAAGCACCCGTTGAACTCACGGAAATTCCAGGGTGGATTTTGAAGTTAATAAAAAGTAAGTAAAGTTGGCGGAGTGGCCTATTGTAGGTATCAGCCGGACAAAGAGGAAGTCTGTCCCCTTTTCGCTAACGCTAGGTTAGGGAAATTGTTTTGCTGAGCTGGAGCACCAGACATACCGTCAGCTCCCCACTTTACCACACAGATCAGATTACTCAATTTGTGCTACTCATGCGCTGAGTAGGCATGGACCAGCATCGAACGCGGAACCTTGCGATTCTGAGGCGGGTATTCTACCGACAGAGCTAAACCTGCCCCCCTTTTTTTAATTTGAGGGGGGGGAGGCCAAAAATGGCGACTTTTTGTAACTTACTTTTGTCTGTAAAATGAGTTCTAGAGCTTCCCTACTCCTAAAAATTGGTTTATAAAAGCATTTTTTGCCCAAGGAATCCGAAAATGCTATAAAAAAGTCTTAAAGTCAACCAATTTTAAGTTATTGATGATTTCTGATTTTTTTTTCGAGGAAGACTAGCTTGTTAATTACTACTACTACTACTACTACTACTACTACAACACTACTACTCTTTCCATATATATAGGGCTGTTGTGTGTGTGTGTGTGTGTGTGTGTGTATGTATGTAAACGTAGGCTGGTAATCCCCACGTCAGACACTGAAGTCCTGCAACAAGCCAATGCGTCCAGCATAGAAATGCGCACATACATATGAAACCAGATGCGCTAGACTGAGCATTTTGCTAGAATGCAAGACAGCAGACTCCCGAAGCATTATTATTCTATGGAGAACTGCAATGTGGGAAGCGTCCGAGGCACAGGCCCAAAAAACGTTTTAGGGATGCTATCAAAACAACATCAAAACTCTCAACATAAACGTTCATGAGTGGAAGAGAACAGCTACGAATCGTACGGCTTGGAGAAAACTTGATTATGATTGCTGCAAGGGGTTTGAGGTAAGACGGCTCGAACACTCCACCCTGAAGCGGTCTCTACGTAAGCGGTACATGACGGACGTCATGGACACATTTCCTACATTTAAGCTGAACTATATATGTGACGTGTGCAGCAGGCCTGCCTGTCGAAGGCTGGGTTTCTCAGTCACGTACGGTCGCACACGAGAGAAACCCGGGATAGGGATTCATATGTATGACAGTGAGTAAAAACAAAGCTGAACGCCTGGGCCTCGCGTGCTCACAACCGAACTTGTAGAAATGGCCTTATTCTGTGAAGAAGTGGCAATCACCATGTCCGGTAGTAACTACAAAATAAAACAATTACCGACAAAGTAAATATATATACACATTCACTATCACCAGTTCTTGCTTTTAGAGAAAAAATAATGAAGATTTTATTTATATTTGTGAAGATAATTATAAAATAAAATTTAAATTACAACAGCGTGGATTTTTTTGCATTTCATATTTTAAATAGAAGACATTAATTCTTCATATCAGTGTGTCTGTGTACTTTTTGTTTCAGACACCCCAACAGGCTTTATCACCGCAAGGTCTTTTTTAACTTAGGGATTTTAAAGGGTCAACCTGTGAGGATCCAACTCGTGATTTAGTAATAATGGATATAAGAGTCTAACTTTTTGCCCCCTCCCCTTCTACCAAGGCGATGCCAGATAACTGCTTCTAGTTTAAAATAAAGAAAACCATGCCATGCCCAGTCTCGATACTTTTTGATAACATCACGCATGAGTTTCTCATTTCTACAGAGACGCCAGTATAGCGGGAATGACATCCAACAGGGATTTTTTTATTATTATGAAAGCTACACATATCGTGTGGACGAGGAATGACATTTTTGTTGTCGCTACCACTGCGCCTGAATGAGTCTACCGGATGTGGACCGCATCCAATTGTGTGTAAAATCGATAAAGCCGATTAAAACCCCTTAAACGCAAAAGGGCACCGGAGAATGATGGTAAACTGATCCCGGCCAGCCGATCACAGCAGTAAACCATTTATATTTACCGGGGAACAGACAGATGACAGGCGCCAAGGCCGACAACGATTTGGTCTCCCTTGGTTATACAGAATACACCAAACGCTTAACGCATGGTTGTGCCACAAAACAGCACAGTGTGGTATCATTAATAACAGCTTTATAGATCTACCTACATTCCCATTTATTTATATACCTGAGGCACCTACCCCCACCCATATGCCCGCCCGCTGGGGCTGTAGATTTGTTTTCTTTGTTTTATGGCATATCAACCCTTTTTGGGTCATTTAATGCTGAATCAAGTCATTTTGATAAAAGTTTCTGTTTCAAGTTCATAATATCTTCAAATTGATATAAATACTTTTCATTAACTTCGTTTGGTTTGGTTTGGTTTGTTTAATGGTATAATATGTTAAGTATCTGGCAGCCATCCTTAGTTCCAGATGTAGTGAATAAGTAAGCAAGCCAATAAGTATCCAGTGTTATAGTATTCTTTGTAAGTCCGTCGTCCAAGATGGTCCGAGTGTTTAGAATCAGGCCTCTATTAATACAGCAGCAGCAGCAGCAGTGCCAGTGATTGGACAATGGGAATCTTTCTCGGGTCACGTGTTAGGCAACGAGTCTATAAGTAGAAGTGACCATTTGCCCATGCCTTATATCCAACAATATTGCAACATAATAATCCTGTGGTTATACAAAAAAAAAACTGTTAGTGTGAGATAAAAATTGGTACTTATGTTTAGTCTACAGGTGTAATTTTGTAGATATATTTTCGTCGACTGAACCTCCGCAGAGGGGTAAGACCATCCAGCACAAAGGAGTCACCTGTTGGCCGTAAGGTGGCAACCTGTGATGTCCAAGGTGGAATCCTCGTGGCTAAGCTGTTCATGACATGCAACATTACACTTTGGCCCTTGCTTAGGCTAGACATCCGACCGGAGTGCCCTGTTCCAATTACCTGGTTGGTCACATCAAACCCTAGCACCTATATGATTGTGTCGACCCTATTGCCCTTATGGCAAGTCTTCGATCCTTTTATCATATATGTACTAGAGGGCGGTTGCTGAGGGTCTTAGTATCATGGGTATAACATTAATCAGCATCTATTAGTTAGATTCAAATTCTGGAGATTGGGGGTGTGGAGTACCCCTTCATCACAATTACTACCAAGTCTACTCTGACCCAGAGTGGTAGTAGGTATTAGAATCCCATCTCTGGGTTAAATATATAAAAAAAACATATGTTTCAAAAAATTGAATACCCAACAAGAAGGAATAAAACCAAATGTCTTTGGCATAAAATAACCCCAAATGGGTTGACATGCCGTAAAATCCAACCAACCAATCAACCAACAATCTTCTTGCCTATTACCACTCTGTCAGCGGGGCTTAGAATACACTGCATACCTTGCAGAGGGTACCCCCCCCCACACACACCAAAAAAAGAAAAAAAAGAATGTCCTGAATATGACAATAAGCTGTATCTAACCAAGAGTGGTAGTACCTGTTAGGGTCTCATCTACGAGTCAAACAGATACGTCTGCAAATTATTGGTATAGGATACGAATACTTGATAACATATTATCATCAAGTCGTGCTGACAGCACGGATTCCCATGTTTCTCTCTCGCTCTCACGCAAACCATACCTATCGGTCATTACTCATAGCGAGTCGTTCGCGCGGCATCCAGTATCCGCATAGAAATGATCAATGTACGTTTTTGCTGATTGGCCAACGCTGGTGTGTCCATGTGTAGTAGTCCACAGAAGAATGTCACTTATGAGTTCATTACATTAATCAGCTCTATACGAATACTGGATGCCGCGCAGAGGACTTGTCAGGGACGGGTAAGACAAACAAGAAATGCTGGACACTGCTAGTGAAGTAAGTCATAAGTGCTGTTCACCTACGGAACCCAGTGTTGACAGTCCAACAAAAACACGTTGATCGGTTTTGTTTAGATGCCGTGAAGAGGATCTGTAAAGAACGATGGCCAATAGAAACGAATGGCGTGAGAGAGAATCATGGGAATCCGTGCTATCAGCACGACCTGATGATGATGATCATGATGATGATATAATATATATATATATATAATGACTGTTCAGAAAAATTTGGTCGTCTTAGAAGCATGCAAAATCTATGTTGAAATGGAAAGATTAGAGTAAAATCAAAATGATGAATATTGTGTTCTTAATCTTATTCATTTTTCTTATATTCGGGACACCTTTCATTTTCTCAACATTTCTCTCTCTCTCTCTCTCTCTCTCTCTCTCTCTCTCTCTCACACACACACACACACATATATATATATAATATATATACTCTTTGTTGAGGTACCAAGTTTCTTGATACAAGGTGATTCTAGGCTTCGTCAAAAACGTGGTCTGACGAAGCTCGGTGGGCCCCAGATACCCACGAGTGGAAATGGTCCATAATCCCGATACCCATGGTATTTAAGACCTTTTTACATTACATAAACACACACACACACACACACACACACACACAATATATATATATATATATATATATGGTGTGTGTGTGTGTGTGTTAATTTTCTTTGTGGTTACAGAATATTTCACTGTGGTAGAGTTTTCTAGTAAATAATATCCGTGTTCATTGTATGTTCAACTAAAAAGACTCAAATCCTGGCATCTTTTTGTCTAGAAGTTAGAACAGACTCATAAGTGACATTCTCATATGGACACTTGCACATGGACACACCAGAGTGAGCCGACCAGCCAAAACATTGATCAGCTCTGTGCGGATGCTCGATGTCCTGAGGAGGATTTCCCAGGAGCGATGAACGATAGGGAGGGTTGTAAGAGAGAGAGAGAGAGAGAGAGAGAGAGAGAGAGAGAGAGAGAGAGAGAGAGAGAGAGTCATAGGAATCTGTGCTCTCAGCGTGACATGATGATGGTGATGACGACGACGACGATGATGATGATGATGATGAATTTCATTATCATCATGTGGTGCTGGCAGCATGGATAGCCTTGACAATCTCTCGCCAACTGCCCCTATGTTATCGCCCCTGGGGGGTCCTCTTTGCAGCATGCAGAATCCACACAGATCTGATCGATGTAGGTCCTTGCAAGGCGGTCCACAATGGCGTACCCAACTGACGTTTCTACAAGAGAACGTCACTTATGAGTTCGTTATTGTTTCCCTAGCAGTGTCCATCGTTTTGTTCGTCTTACTCGGATGGTTTGAGTGATAGGGGGCAAGTGCCGTAGTGGCTTTCTTGTGGGATGTTTTTTCACGATTTGTTTAAGACGCGCGCAGCATTCTTGTGCAACTCTCATCTAGCTTATTCTCTAGGCGCTTCGTTAGGATCCAAGTTGAACAGCCGTACAGTAGTATTAATACAACTGCGGCTTGAAAGAATTGTCGCTTTAACTTATCATTGAGATCAGATTTCCATATTATTGATATTTTGTCTATTGCAGTCCAAGCCTCCCTTATGCGTTCCGTAAAATCGCTTTCTGTGGATGAGATATTACTAAGTACGTGAACTGGTCTAATAATTTTAGGAGCTTACCATCGTGAGTGGAAATATCTCCATCCTTTTTTAAACACACGAACTCAGTTTTATGGGAGTTCACAATGATTAGTTTTATCTAGATTAAATATTGGTAGTTTTGTGTTCTGGGTAGAAATTTATCTGCAATATAGCCAGTTTCACACATAAGACTCAGTAGATATTTTGGGTCATTTTTGGAGAGATTTGAAGGGTCTTATATACAACCAAACTGGTTGGTTGCTTGGCTGGCTGGTTTTACGGCATGTTAACCATTGTTGGGTTATTTTATGCCAGTCAATTTAACAATTATCGCCTCCAATTGTATACGGTAAAAATGTATCTTCACAATCATTTTAAACAAGTAAACATTTCACTATCTTAAACAAATCTATTTGGTTCAAAGATGGGACGCTAACTGGTACAGCCACTCCGGGTCAGGGTGAATGTGGGAGTAATTGAAAAGAAGGCGTTCCTGCATACATGCCAAATCGTCAGAAATTGAACCTCATTACCAGATAGTTTAGTGTTATACCAAGGACACCTTTATTTTTGGAATGGGATATTACCCCCTCTACAATGAGTGCAGTGGGCGTAGTCAAGGCCAGGACGATCGACCGATCGGCGCGCATGTCATCAAATACCGTGAGCTAAGCAGAATGGGTTGAAATTAATCCATTGGATTGGGTTAGTATGTGGAGGTTTCACATTAAAATCCATGGCTCAGCACATCATTCGATCGGATGGATTATTTTGCTGATTCACGTTCTCTTTTTTCCAAAATTCTAATCTTCAACGCTTAAAAGTATTTGCATATTTGATCCTAATATTAAACACGAATTTCAGAAAATGAAAAATTAGATGACACATTATCAAGCATTCATCTTTCATCTTTTCCCTCTGATCAATCGGCTGGTCACGTCAAGCCCTAGTAACTATATGATTGCCTATTGCTCTTATGGTAAACCCCAACCCTTTTTATCATATGGGTGCTAGAAGGCCGTGGCTGAGGGTCTACATGTCCTGGAATGACTTTAAACTCTATCTGGTGGTGAGGTTCTAGTTCTGGAGGTTTGGGGAATATGGAGCACCCCTTCACCACGATTGCTCTCTGGTCCACTCTCACCCGGAGTGGTAGTACCTGTTAGGGTCCCATCTATGGGTTAAATAGAAAAATGTATTTATAAAAGAAATTGAGTATCCATTAAGAATGACTTTATTTCAAAACTTTATCGACATTAAATGACCCATTGAGGTTGATATGCCATAAAACAAACCTAACCAAACCAAACCAAACTTTCATCTTTAATTTTAATTGTTTTTTTTTATTTTTATTTTTTTACATTTTCATTTAAAAAAAAATCTCAGTTCCCTCGAAATGTCAGTTTACGACATTAAGGAACAAACAAACAAAAGTCCCTTTGCAACTAAAAAGTAAAGTCGGTGGAATGGCCTATTGAATAAAAACTCTGAATTCAAATCAGCTTTACTCCGTGGGCAATTTTGGATTCCACGCATCCAAAATTTTTATAAACAAATTTTTAGAAGTTGGGAAGCTCTAGAACTCATTTTATAGACAAAAATAGATTACGAAAGGTCGCGATTTTTCACGCACCTCTCCAAATTTGAGAGTTAAAAACCGACGTAACACAACCGATTTTTGGAATTAGAAGCTCAAATTTTGGAGACTGTCTTACTTTAACATAGTCCACACCTGGACAAAGTTTCAGATGATTTTGAAGGGGGTGGATGACAATTTTCCTATTTTCTGGATGACATGCAATTACCCTTTTGTAAAATATGTAAATTAGGCTAAGCCACGTGAGTTCGTGTTTCTGTATTATATATTGTGAGGGCCGTTTGCATTTCACATAATACTAACACCCTTGCGAAAGGTAGGAATTCAACTATTCTTCCTCCAGCTATGGGTAAATAGTAGGGCAGACTGGGCTCTTTAACCATGGCTAAGTAACCAATCTATGAGAAGAAAAACTCTGAAATCAAACCTGTTAAACTGCGCTTAAGAAATTGACCTTGTATCACATCCTACTCATGCGGAGGGGTTGATAAATATTGTTGGCCGTGGGTGGCGACCTGTGATGCTTAAGGATGGAACACAAGTGGCTGAGCAGTCTATGACCTGCAACATTCCACTTTGTGTATTTCATTTTTACCTTCCGCTTAAAAAAATTATCTTGTTTTGCATTCTGTCCATTGTGGAAGGGTTGGGTAAATACATCTACAACAAGTTAAGTGCATCTTGATAGAATAGAAAATAAAAACAAAAATCAAATTAAAAAATGTCAAGATTTAAGAGTTTGGCTTAAAAAGATAAACTCCTGATTACATGATTACTCCTGATTACAACTAGCCAGCCATTCTCAACCGGGGTCATGTGGCCCCTGGGGACAATATAGCATTTCCTAGGGTCCAGGGAAGCAACATATATTTAATTATAAAAATACAACAGGACTTTTAAACATCGAATGATTATGTGGGTTCACAGGAGTAAAACAGCAATCAAAGGGGTCCACGAGTGTAAAATATGAATCAAAGGGGTCCACAAAGGTAAAATAGGAATTGAATGGGTCATCCAGAGTGAAATATGAATCAAAGGGGTCCACAAAGGGGAAATAGGAATCAAAGGGGTCCGCAAGGGTAAAATAGGAATAAAAAGGGGTCCTCCAGAGAGAAATGAGAATCAAAGGGGTCCACAAAGATAAAATAGGAATCAAGAGAGAAATAGGAATCAAAGGGTCCTCCAGAGAGAAATATGAATCAAAGGGGTCCTCCAGAGAGAAATAGGAATCAAATGGGTCCACAAGGGTAAAATAGGAATCAAAGGGTCCTCCAGAGTGAAATAGGAATCAAAGGGGTCCACAAAGGTAAAATAGGAATCAAAGGGGTCCTCCAGAGAGAAATATGAATCAAAGGGGTCCTCCAGAGTGAAATAGGAATCAAAGGGGTCCACAAAGGTAAAATAGGAATCAAAGGGGTCCTCCAGAGAGAAATAGGAATCAAAGGGGTCCACGAGTGTAAAATAGGAATCAAAGGGGTCCTCCAGAGAGAAATAGGAATCAAAGGGGTCCACAAAGGTAAAATAGGAATCAAAGGGGTCCTCCAGAAAGAAATAGGAATCAAAGAGGTCCACAAGGGTAAAAATAGGAATCAAAGGAGTCCTCCAGAGAGAAATAGGAATCAAAGGGTCCACAAGGGTAAAATAGGAATCAAAGGGGTCCTCCAGAGAGAAATAGGAATCAAAGGGGTCCACAAAGGTAAAATAGGAATCAAAGGGGTCCTCCAGAGAGAAATAGGAATCAAAGGGGTCCACAAAGGTAAAATAGGAATCAAAGGGTCCTCCAGAGAGAAATAGAATCAAAGGGTCCACAAGGGTAAAATTGGAATCAAAGGGGTCCTCCAGAGAGAAATAGGAATCAAATGGGTCCACAAGGGTAAAATAGGAATCAAAGGGGTCCTCCAGAGTGAAATAGGAATCAAAGGGGTCCACAAAGGTAAAATAGGAATCAAAGGGGTCCTCCAGAGAGAAATATGAATCAAAGGGGTCCTCCAGAGTGAAATAGGAATCAAAGGGGTCCACAAGGGTAAAATAGGAATCAAAGGGGTCCTCCAGAGTGAAATAGGAATCAAAGGGGTCCACGAGTGTAAAATAGGAATCAAAGGGGTCCTCCAGAGAGAAATAGGAATCAAAAGGGTCCACGAGTGTAAAATAGGAATCAAAGGGGTCCTCCAGAGAGAAATAGGAATCAAAGGGTCCACAAGGGTAAAATAGGAATCAAAGGGGTCCTCCAGAGAGAAATAGGAATCAAAGGGTCCACAAGGGTAGGAATCAAAGGCAAAGGGTCCTCCAGAGTGAAATAGGAATCAAAGGGGTCCGCGAGGGTAAAAATGGGAATCAAAGGGGTCCACGAGTGTAAAATAGGAATCAAAGGGGTCGATAGGTAAAAGAAATGGCTGTGAACCATTGAAATATACAACAATAGTCAGTTTATATTATCTCTTGCTCTCATTATCAAATGGAATGTATTGAAATCAAATAACACACTGTACTATTCATATAACTTGTTATTTACTAAACTTACCTTTGTACGATTCAATATCAAATAGGAGGAAACAGAACGTGAAAGATATCATGTTATCGCAGTCAACCGAGTGGGACGAGTCTGTCTGCTAAGAAAATCAGCATTCAAAATGTTGGCTTTTAGCTAGGATCAAACACTGATCTCAAGCCCCAATGTAGGTATGTATCGATCTATCTAAGTCAGTTGTTGTTGATAGCTAGCTAGCGATCTCTCTAAGTGAAAAAGTGACAAAAAAAGAGAGAAAATGTAAAACTAAATAGAAAAACCACGAAAGAAAACAAAAGAAGGAAAGAAAGTGATCAAGAGAAAAAATGAAATAATAGAAATAAAGAAAATATTGGAAAGAAAAAAATGAATGTATGAATAAAAAGAAAGAAAGAAAGAAAAAGAAAGGAAAGAAGGAAGAATGAATAGAGCATATAAAAGAGAAATATAGTCTAAAAAAGAAAGAAAAACAGAGTGAAAAGAAAGAAAGAAAGAAAGAAAATGAAGGAAAGTGACCAATAGAAAGAAAAAAAAGAAGAAAGTAATAGAAAGAAAGAAAATATTGGAAAGAAAAGAAATTAATATATGAATAAAAAGAAAGTGATCAAAAGAAAAAAGAAAGAATGAATGAATGAAAAAGAAAAACGTAGTATAAAGAAAGAAAGCGATAAAAGGGAAAGAAAGAAGGAAAGAATAAAAGGAAAGAAAGTGATAAAAAGAAAGAAAGAAAGAAAGAAAGAGTGAAAAGAAAGAAAATCATCAAATGAAAGGAATGAACCAATGAAAAGAAAAAAATAATATAACGAAAGAAAGAAAGAAGAGAGAGAGAGACAGACAGACAGACAGACAGACGGAGAGTGTGTGTGTGTGTGTGTGTTAGTAGAAATAAGAGTACTAAGCTTTTTCGAGATTCGAACCCGCCTTATGTCAAAGTTTTGAATTCCACCAACTCATTGTGGTTCCCAACATGGATGATAAAACCCAACAAACCATTTTGTGGCCGTAACGGAAATGTAAAGAATTTCCTATTGATCCCCTCATAGCAATTAACATTTCTTCCTTCTGGTGTCTAAAGAATGCGGTAAATAAAAATAAGAAGGTAGGCAGGTCACTCAATTACTGATGAGAGTGACAAAATATTCACACTATTTACTTATCAATGAGCTGTTTATGTCATTCAGGGGTAACTGGTGTTTGTCACTGGAATCCGAGTGACAAGACTCTTTCAATTGTACTTGCCCGATTTCAAAAGTATTTTGGTCTAGATCAAACATATTAAACATGCAGCCCGCGGCCCGCATGCGGCCCTCACCAAGCACAGGTATAGCCCGCACGCAAACTACGCTCATACGGCACTTTTACAGCACCTCAAAGTTCTTTGGCGAAAAGCGTCGTTTATTTTCATCAGGGCAATGTGTTATTAAGAAACAGAATCTGTTATCCACAGGGTTGGGGCTTGCCATAAGGGCAATAGAGTTGGGGCAATCATATGGTTGCTAAGGCTTGACGTGACCAGCCGATTGATCAGAGGGAGCCTCTCCAACTGCCCGTCTAACCCAAGTAAGGGCCAAAGGGGAATGTTGCAGGTCATAGACTGCTCAGCCACCTGTGTTCCATCCTTAAGCATCACAGGTCGCCACCCACGGCCAACAATATTATCAACCCCTCCGCATGAGTAGGATGTGATACAAGGTCAATTTCTTAAGCGCAGTTTAACAGATTTGATTTCAAAGTTTTTCTTTTCATAGACTGGTTACCTAGCCAAGGTTAAAGAGCCCAGTTTACCCTACTATTTACCCATAGCTGGAGGAAGAATAGTTGAATTCCTACCTTTCCCAAGGTGTTAGCATTATGTGAAATGCAAACAGCCTCGGCCAGGATTTGAACTCGAGTCAATGAATTCATTTCCTACGATTCTAACCATTATACTACACACCTCCAATTTGCATATATAGGCTTCTGTGCTACACATGCGCTGAGTTGCGGGCACCGGTACCGAACTCGGTACCTTGCGATTTCTATGCGTGTGCTCTACCGACTGTGCTAAATATTATATGTGTGAATGATAAGAACCCGGATGATGATGACGTATTATGCAATGAGTGAAACTCGGTCAGAATTCTCATTTGCATATATCAACAGACTTTTGTAGAACGTCCTTCCATCTTCACGAGAGATAAAGGACATTTTTATTTCCCGACTATCTTAAGAAAATAAAATCAGAATCTTTCCCGCTGCGTTTAACTGAATGAATCGTTCACGGACAGAAGACAAACACTATCAAACGTTTGTGCCAGATTAGATTTTGAAATATTGGTCGGTAATTTCTGTAAGAAATGATCTATGTATTAATACTCTTGTTCCTTTAATTGTACGACCGTTATCGTCTTGCAACACCCTCTGGTTAAAAATGAGACCGTCCAAATTGCACAGATGAAATGCAAAAATGTAAATCCAGATTATCTGCTGTTGCTTATTCACCAAATTCTTTTTTTTTTTTTAATGTCGTCCCCCCCCCAGCGAAATAATGGACCATACCGTTTTTATCATAATGAAAGAAAGGGAATAAATAGAACATACTACGCACAAAAACATAATAAAAAGAAAGAAAGAAAGAAAGAAAGAGAGTAGGGGGGAGATATAAAGAGGGGTGAACGCGTACGGAAGCGATAACGCTAATCAGATTCAATCGTACATAATAAAAAGATGAAAAGAAGGAAATAAATAAAAAAAGAATGAGAGTGTTAAATCATGATTATCATACTTTTTACATATTGAACTATTTGGCAATAGCTCTTAAGTAAACATATCAAACGTTGTAATGATTAAATTATCATGCTGTTTTATATCCACAGGTCCCGCTAGTTTTAATGAATGAACGGATTTGTGAACGACTTTGCCTGAAAAGCGGCCATTGCATAAGAATAAATGATAGAGTTTCTTTCGTCTTAAAGAAAAGCCGCCAAAAAAGTGCCGGTGGGTGGATGGGTGGCAAACACAGAATGTTTGAACGTTCAGAAATAGAATCTGTTTACGACTTTACCAAACAAGGCTCATAGCTATGAATGAAAAATGGAGCATGCTGGGAAGGGTGGGTTCAAGGGCCGAAAAGTTATCAATGGAGCTTGCTTGTGGCGAAAATTTGGCTTTAAAAATAAAATCTTAAAGAAAGGCTGGACTGTTCTCTCTTTTTCTTTTTTTTAATCTATTAATGCTGAAAGACACTCATAATCACATACATAAACAAATACCTGCTTACTTATCTATATATATACCCCCCCCATATATATATATATATATATATATATATATATATATATCACTCCTCTTTAGCTGTCTCATGACTGTGAAGTTCATGTATTTAAAAAAATACAACGCTTCTTTGTCCTTTCGATTCGTAAGTCTCATTTAATGATTATATATATATATATATATATATATATATATATATATATATATATATATATATATATATATATATATATAATTTATATATATAAATATAATTTATATATATATAATTCGCATCAATGAGACTGACACAAGATTCCTTTCTTATACAGATAATTTGCACACAGTTGTATGGTACCAACTATTCCTATCTAATATTAATAATTATATGGTTTCAAGTAATTATTCCTACTAGCAGGACCTGTGGATATACCACAGTATGATAATTTAATTATTATAACATTTGATATATTTACTTAAGAGCTACTGCCACAAACAATTCAATATGTACAAAGTATAATAGTCTTGATTTATCTCACTCTCTCACCTTTTTTTTTCTTGTTTTCATCGTTTCATTATGTTCAATTGAAACAGAGAGCATTATCGCTTCCACGCACTCATATTTCTTTCTCTATTCTTATTATATTTTGTCCTTTTTCCCTTTTATTTCATTATAATAAAAACGAAATGGTCCATTATTTAGCTGAGGTGACAACACTCATAAGAAATAAGAATTTGGCGGATACACGACACCAGATAATCAGGATTTTCATTTCTACATTATATCTTGGATGATTTGGACAGTCTCATTTTTAACCAGAGGGTGTTGCAAGACAATAACGGTCGTACAATTAAGGAGCATGAGTATTAATATATAGATAGTCATTTGTTTGCACATAGTTATATGGTTTTAAGTAACTAGTAATAAAAAGTAAAGTCAAGTTGGTGGAATGTCCTATTTATCAGTATCAGCTGGAGTCTATCCCCTTTTCGCTAGCGCTAGACCAGGGAGATTGATTCTGCTGAGGTGGTGCGTGCTCTGCCGACTAAGATAAACCGGTCCCTAATAATCCTAAGTAAACAATTATAACTTCAAGTAACTATTCTTAATCTATTAATAATGGAGATTCGCTTCCGGTTTTTGTCTGTAACAAAAACTACACCACTGTTTACGTCACATTACCCAAAATCGTCATAACATAGAATAAATACACTCAAAATTTGAACATGCAACATAAGACAGTCCTCATTGTTTTTTAAAACAAGTTTTGACAAATACATGACTGGTATTATATATCTATATATAGTTTGTTTTATTTTAATACATATTTAAAGTTTACATTTCAAATTGTTTTATTTTTTAATCCTTTAAAGAATTTGATGATTTTACTTACTTAGGGTACACACTCGCTGACATTAAATTTTTAACTCCCACCCCTCAGGCAATATGTTTCAAAAATCTATTTTTACATCGCCCGGAGGGTGTTTTTTATTTTGCTAGTACAAATAATTTACTGTTATCTTTCTATATAATGGTGATTCGATCTCTTTTTCTCTGTAACCTAAACTACGTCACTGCTTACCTTCAGGAATTAAGCAAGTTTAGCAATTCATAGTCAATATCAAGTACTTCTTAAAAACGTAAGAACAACTGAACTATATATACACTCAGGCTAAGAATGAACTAAGATAGTCTAATGAGTCATTTAAAACAAGTTTCAATAAATACGTGACCGATATTATTGATTCATATATAGTTTTTTTCACTTTGATATATATTTAAAGTTTATATTATTATTTATATTTTTGCTTAAAGGCAATTACAATGCGTATATCGCATAAAATTCGATAATTATAGAAGATAATAATGACAAGTGAATTTCGGATACAGCGATGTATAACGATTTCCCTCCGACAGAAATCGAAACCGAGACTTCAGCAGGATAGTCAGAAACCATACTGCCTCGGCCACGATACAACACGGGACAATCCTTGCGAAATTAACCTGTCAATGATACTGATACGTCTCTACCATATGAGGTAAGGGGACGTATACATCGCTGATGAGACTTAATAAAGTTGAAACAGTCTGTACGATGTTCTACACACCGAATAATTCTTTACCGAAATTCACTTGTCATTATTATCTTCTATAATTATCGAATGTTATGCGATATACGCATTGTAATTGCCTTCAAGCAAAAATATGAATAATAATATATGCTTTATTCAACAATGCTTCTAAAAAAACAAACATCCAACAATCTTATATATTTAAAGTTGTCTAACTTTTAGAGTTTTACGAAAAAAAAATAGTTACAAACATTAGATTTTCATATATTCTCCTTTGATATTAAATTTGCAAAGGTTTGTGTATTTAATTGTATCCGGTTACGTAACTGTCTGCGCATGTCCGAAACTAAGGCTTGTTTATATTTTGTTATGAAAAAAAAACGTTTTTTAATGTCGATAAAACCAAGATAAAATTTAACAGAATTATATTCGATGTGTAAAATCCCCCCCCCCCCTATATTTAACATAATAAAACTTGAATGAATGTTGATATAATCGTTTTTGGACGTTCAAAAGAAGAAACAAAAAACCAAAATAACAAAAAAAAAAAAAAAAACAAAAAAAAAAACCCTGATGACTAAAAAAAAAATGTTTTTCATCCTGCGAAAATTATGAAAATAATGAACGAAAAACCATGTTTATATATTCGCACCATTAAATTTTAACGTGGCCAAACTACAGACTTTAAAAAAAAATCAATTAAGAGTCAAATTTCCATGACAATTCCGATACTTATTCACCTTTTAGATAACTTTCACCTTTTAGATGAATAGTACATCTACTGTTCTTCAACAAAGATGGTTTTGGCTAACCCAAGAAAGTTAATATGCCGTTAACGAAAGTAAAGAAACACATGTATACACACTCACATACACATACACTCAAATACAAATACACATATGCATACATACACACAAATACACAAGCAAACATACATGCATACACATACACACACACACACACACACACACACAGACACACAAACAGATAGATAGACACATATACACAGAAACACACACACATTGACGAATAAACACACAAATAATACACACATAGACATAAACACAAATACATACATATATACGCGCATAAACACACACAGAATCCCACCCACCTACACATACATACACAGACACACAGGGAGACACAGAAGCACACACACACACACACACACACACACACACACACACACACACACACACACACAGACAGAACGATAAATTGTCTGAATCAGACTGAAAAAACGAATACAATTTGAATAATTGGGAAATTCCCCCGAAAATATTCGCGTCAATTCGTCTGTGACGGAAGTTTTCAAATAGAAAACCAAAAAATGTACAATTACTAATAATTATGTCATTTCCGAATAAGTCTGTGGGGCGGGGGGTGTTATGTGATCTGTTTCGTTGACCCAGACATTGGGGGTGGGGGTGTTATCAAAGATTCCTGTAGTGACTGAAACAGACGCTTTTTAAGCCAATGAGGTTTGTTTTGAAAAAATACAAGAAAGAGAAAATATTGTTTTTTTTTTTTTGTAGAATGGTCATTTGTCAAGTATCGGTAGTGCAAAGCGACACAGACACAGAGATCTGATGAATTGCAATTAGAAAAAATATTGAGTTGGATTCTAAATTATATTTTTCGTAAATCATATTAAAAATATGAGCCCAACTAACATCTATATATTAATACTCGTGTTCCTTATTTGTACGGCCGTTATCATCTTGCAACACCCTCTGGTTAAAAATGAGACCGTCCAAATAGTCCAAGATGAAATGCAAAAGTCTAAATCCAAATTATCTGGTGTTGCTTATCAACCAAATTCTTATTTCTTATGAGTGTCGTCACCTCAGTTAAATCATAGACCATTCTGTCTTTATCATAAAGAAAGAAATAGGAGGAAAAGGACATGCTACACAGAAAAATATAAGAAAAAAGAAAAAAAGAAAGTAAAGGGAAAGATAGAGAGAGGGAGCGAGCGTGCGGAAGCGATAATACTAATCCGTTTCAATGGAATATAATGAAAAGAGGAAAAGAAGGAAAGAAAGAAAAAAATAAGAGAGAGAGAGAGAGAGAGAGAGAGAGAGAGAGAGAGAGAGAGAGAGAGACTTTTTACATATTGAACTATTTTGGCAATAGCTCTTAAATAGACGTATCAAACGTTACAATAATTGAATTATCATACTGTGGTATATCCACACGTCCTTTTAGTATTTTCATATTTTCTGATGAAATCATTAGTAAACATTTATAATTATTGACACATAAATGTTGTGTTGAGGAGTTGTGGATTTCATGTCCTTCCTTCGGGCATTAGTGAGAATGGATTTGATGTGTGCGATTTAGACTTTAAGACATTTAGGTTGTTTGGTACACGTTCGATGGTTGTTTCTTTTATATCCGATTATTATATGTTGTTACCCCTGGAGGCGAGTGGTGTAATGGTTAGGGTCGTAGGAAATTGTCTCGTCAACCCGAGTTCAAATCCTGGACGAGTCTGTTTGAATTTCATGTAGTGCTAATATCATTGAGAAAGGTATGCATCCAACTACTCTCCCTCCAGCTATGGGTAAATAGTTGGGCAGACTGTGATCGTTCACCTTGGCTCGGTAACCAGTCTAAGAGAAAGAAAACTCTGAAATCAAACCTGTTAAACACAGCTTAAGAAATTGGCATTGTGTCACATCCAGCTCGTTTACGGAGGGGGTGATATATATATATATATATATATATATTATATATATATATATATATATATAGTTCTTCCTTCTTGTGGGTTGTCAGTCTGGAATGGAATTAAGGAAGAGAAAAGAAGAGACAAGGACAAAAGATACTTTTAGGTTTCAGACTTTTATTCTAGATTCATAGCTATTTTGTGGAGAGGAAATTTCTTCCTGTGCCAGTCGTAGCGTCTTTTCCTAATCAAAGTCTGAGTTGGAATGGCCAACGGTTCTTCTTAACGCCAAAAGAGGTCTTTTTTCTGCGCATGCCCAGAGCGTTTTTCCTGTCTGTTGCCGCCTGGGAGATTGTTATTTTCTATCTTAATCTTATTCTATTTTAATTTCAATTTAATCCCCACGCATATTCTGGATTTGAACTCTTTTTTTTCTCTCGGAAACATGCGTCAGAACAATTGGAAAATGCGTCAGGGTTTATATATTTCTGATATTGCTACGCCAAAATAATTTCCGGTAAATGATTTCCTTTCCAACCATTATTTTTAAAATTCCTTATTTTTTTCCCCTTCTTCTCTTCTAAGCCAATGTTTCCCTATAAAATTCCATTTGGCATTTCACTCAGTAATTAACACCTTGTCTCTTATTAAATCGGGGTGTTTTAATCATTAAGGGTGGGGTCTTTAGATTTTGGGACTCAGCTCGTACCCACCACCTTGTCTTAATAACAACGGGAAATTAACATCTCTGGTATTTCTGATAAAAAAAAGAAAAAAAAACAAGAAGAAAAAAAAAGAACATTTTATACAATATTAATTACACCCTACCCCCATCGGAAATGGCCGCCGATTTAATAGTCTAAATGTTACTGGGAATCTGTGGTTAGGTTGGAATTTCGAAAACAAGACAGTAAATTTCTAATTCGTTTAGTTTTAATTCTTTTTTTTTGTTTGACTCTATATGAGCATTTAAACTATTTACACCCAGACTTTCGTTGGTTTATCAAAACCTTTCCCACATGACGTCACAGGAAATGAAGTCATCAAAGCTGGTCTCGAAAAAAACATCAAAGTCAAAATACGTAATATTGTGGGGATTGATTGATCTATATGTCAATACTCGTGTTCCTTAAAAGCACGACCGTTATCATTTTGCAACACCCTCTGGTTAAAAAGGAGACCATCCGAATAGTACAAGATGATATGCAAAAATGTAAATCCTGATTATCTGGTGTTGGTTATCCACCGAATTCTTATTTATTATGAGTGTTGTCACCTCAGCTAAATAATGGACTATTCCGTTTTGATTATAAAGAAATAAAGGGAAGAAAAATAGCAGGGGAATATAGAGGGATGGGGAACGCACGGAAGCGATAACGCTAATCTGTTTCAATTGAATATAATGAAAAGATGAAAAGAAGAGATAGAAAAAAGAGTGAGTGAGAGTTAAATCAAGATTAATATACTTTTTACATATTGAACAATCTAGGCAATAGCTTTTAAGTAAATACATCAGCCATTGTAATGATTAGATTATCATACTGTCATATATCCACAGGTCCCGCTAGTAAATTGATACAGATGTAGAGGAACGATAGTGTGTGTTTTTAGTTTAATATCGTTTCCTCAGCAGAATAAAAAAAATAATTTTGCTGACCTCCCACCAAGCCGGATAAGGTCTTTTTTAACGTGGAGAGGGTCGAACTCGTCATTCAGTAATAATTGATCTATAAGAGACTAGCTTGATAACCATTACACCACAACGTGACGCCTCTCCTCGATAGAATAAATGTGGAAACACTTCATGAAGTAATAATAAGAATACAATGGTACCTTGACTTACGAGTTTAATTCGTTCTCATCGTACTACAATTTCCTCGTATATAAAATCATTTTTTTCCATTGAAATATACTGAAATGTAATTAATCCGTTCCAGCCCACCCCAAAACACCCCAATTTTTGTCATTTTTTTTTTAAATAAGAAAAATAGCACTGTATTGTATTAAAACATAACAAAATAGAATTTAATGAATTATGTGCTGTAATATGTTTTATTGTTTATCTTTTTTTTATAAATAATATTTTTCTTTGGCGTAATAAATTTGGAAACTTAATGCTTTTAATTAACTTAATAACATAAGCGTATCTGAAGCTCATTCTTACCTCAGATTTTAGCTCTCAATACAAAGCAAAAAAAAAAAAACATCTTAGGGAGAGCTCGTAACTCGGAAAACTCGTAAATTTGGGCACTCGTAAGTCAATGTAGCACTTTCTTTCACTTCACGAGGAAACTTAAGAGAATAGAAATACAACATAAAAATGAGTGATAAGAATCTCCTTATATGAAAGGAACATTATTTAGTCTGATATATAACCGGTATTGAATAAGAATATGAAAACTTACATCTGAAATCCACGTGACCGTTGGTGGCTACTCAGTTTGACATGCCTATTGTAGAGGAACAATAGATGGTTGATTATCATTTACTTGTATAGAATGAATGTGAAAATAATTCATGATTGTAGAATAATCATACTAGTTCCAATTACCGTCGAATTGGTAAGATAAGGCAGCAAATAGTCGTAACTGAATACGAATCTATCCTGCTGTAATATCACTGCAAAATGCCAAGTTTTTTATGAAGCCTCATCACATCATAGAAACCAAGCAGCCAATCAGGACTCAGGGAATGGAATCACCCAAATGCAAGAATGGACTATTCTTGATTTCAATAAGTACCAACTGTCTTGGCACTGGTTCAGTTGTGCTTAGCTAGTTACTGTTGTTCAAACCAACAGTACACTAACTCACTTAAACAATGATGAAATAATAAAAAGGATATTTTATTTCCTGAGCAAACTTAACAGAATAGAAATACAACATAAGAATATGTGATAAGAAGATAAAGAGAAAAATAAGAAAAGAGAAAGTATTTAGTATAATATGTAACTGGTACTGAATATGAATATGAAGACTTACATGTTAAGCATGTTATAGTGTGTCATGCGACATGAGTTTTTAGGGGGTGGGGCTCAAAGCCCCCTGTCCGAAGACAGGGACGCAACTGGTGTGTTGTTACTTCTGTCAAGACCGGAAGAGTAAGAAAACTATTTTGACTTTGGTGCTTTTCTTTTTATGTGTACTGATGGCCACACCACCAAGTGGCTATTGACAGACACGTGAGGTAATTACATAATTCAACAATTCAACTTGCGTTATATAGGAGAAATAATGAAATAATAAAATGAGATAAAATAAAATAGTACAATCCACGAATCTACTTCGGTCAAAAGTTTAATATCCGGCGCCAAAAAGAAGAGCTCGGTTTCTTTTGATGCCTTGCCTGCCTAAAATACCTACTGCGTATTTTTTATAATATCAATTCATGGGTTAAATAAAATTAAAAAGAAAACATTCCAAGAGAATGTATTATCTGCGTTATTCGGACTATTGTCCCCATCTTTATTGTTATTTGTACAACGTTTCGGCCGATGTGCCCTCCGGCCTTCTTCCGGGAATCTTGACATGACCAGCCGACTGATCAGAGTAGGCTTCTCCGACTGCCCGTGTAGCCTAAGTAAGGGTCAAAATAGAGTGTTGCATGTGATGGACTGTTCATCCACCAGGATTCCGTCCTTAAGCATCACGGGTCGCCACCCACGGCCAACAGGTGACTTACCCTCTGCAGTGGCGCAGTCGGTGTATTCTAAAGCCCCAGCCGACAGTGATTAGGAAAAAGAGAAAAAGTATGAATATTCGCCTTTAAAAAATAGAAAGAAAAATTACCTTAGACGCCAAATTGTTAATCTGGTGGCTGCTTGGTTTTAGAACCTTTTGAACCCTTGACACGCATGCGTACACGCCACTTCCGCCATTGTATCTATTGTTGCCTATTTTTGTTTTATGATCGTTTTTGTGTGTTTGTTTTTCTAAATTGTCTCTAGTTTCTTCTTTAATAAGAGTTGGAGCCCCGCCAGACAGAGAGAGAGAGAGAGAGAGAGAGAGGGAGAGAAGAGAGGGAGAGAGAGAGAGGGGGGGAGAGGAGAGAGGAGAGAGAGGAGAGAGGGGGAGCGAGAGAGAGAGAGAGAGAGAGAGAGGGGAGAGAGAGAGAGAGAGAGAGGGGGGAGGGGCCTTGGGAAGGACAGGCGCCGCTTACCATTCCTGTCTCCATTCCACAATAATGGTTCGGTAACGATTCCCGAACGCACAGTAAGATTAGCATCGGTGACGATCGTAGCGTTGATGTTACTGCAACTTTGTCTTGTGTGTTGAAAACGATATCGCTGTTGGGGGTCGCGTAGAGAGAGGAGCCGTTTTGGTCTGAGCAAAAAAGAACAAACGGGTTGGGCTAATAGGTGCGAGGAACTGGATTTTAGATTGTGTCGGTAAGACGAAAACAAAATATCCGGGATTGGTGAAGGATTCAACCCAACCTATTAGGTAGGTTTCCCAAGGCGAAAAAGTGCAACGTGCAGGAGAAAGAAAAAGAAGAAAAAGGAAATAATTAAACGGCAAATCTCGTTTTTTGATTCCCTTTTATTAAAATTCATTTTCATAACTTTTCGGTACATTGGAAATTATTTTTTAAAAATTTAGGTTAGAATAAGGCAATTTAAAAAAATGTATGTTTAATTTATTTATTTAACCTTAATTTGCTTAATTGTACGATCGTTATTATCTTGCAACACCCTCTGGTTAAAAATGAAACCGTCTAAATCGCCCAAAATGAAATCCTGATTATCTGGTGTTGCTTATCCACCAAACTCTTACTTCTTATAAGTGTCATCACCTCAGCTAAATAATGAACCATTCTTTTATTTTTATTTTACAGAAATAAAAGGAAGAAACTATTTAGCTCTTAAGTAAACATATCAAACGTTGTAATAATTAAATTATCATACTGTGGCATATCCACAGGTCCTACTACTTGTTTTTTTCTTTTTGCTTCTGTCAGTCATTTTTTTTTTGTTTCTTTCAATTTTTTTAGTTCTTTTCATTGTAATTACTTATATCGTCATTCTATTCTCATTAGTAAACTATGGAATTCGGAAATGACATAATTATTAGTAATTGTACATTTTTGTTGTTTTCTATTTGAAAACTTCCGTCATAGACGAATTGACGCGCATATTTTCGGGGGAATTTCACAATTATTCAAATTGTAGTCGTTTTTTTTTTCAGACCGAATTCAGACAGTTTATCGTAGTATGAATGTGTATGTGCGTGTGTGTGTGTAATTCTGTATGTGCTTGCGTGTATCTATGTGTATATATATTTACCAACCCCTCCGCACGAGCAGGATGTGACACAAGGTCAATTTCTTAAGCGGAGTTTAACAGGTTTGAATTCAGAGTTTTCCTTCTCCTAGACCGGTTGCCTAGCCAAGGTTAAAGAGCCCAGTCTGCCCTACTATTTGCTCATAGTTGGAGGGAGAGTAGGATTCATACCTTTCCCAAGGGTATTAGCGCTAAGTGAAATGCAATTACCACATCCAGGATTTGAACTCGGTGTGTCTATGTTTATAAGTGTCGGTTTGTGTGTGTATGTATGTATATGTGTATGCTCGCGTGCACGTGTGCATGTGTGTGTGTATGTGTGATTGTATGCATGTTTGTGTGTTTTTGTGTACAGGTGTGTGTATGTGCGTATATATATCTGTGTATGCGTCTGTGTGTCTGTTTGTGTGTGTATGTGATTGTGTGTGCGATTGTGTATGTGCGTATGTGTGTGTATTTGTGAGTATCTGTATGTATGTGTGTGTGTTTGTGAATGTGTAATTTAGTGCTTGTTTGTATGTATGTATATATGTATGTATGTGTGTGTTTGCGTGTGTGAGTTTGTGTTTGTGTGTGTATGTGTGTGATTCTTCGTGTTGATTTGTCTGTCTGTCTGTCTGTGTACATGTGTGTGATGTAATGGTTGACGAGCTTTATTAGTGGAGGTTTGATTTTTATTACCCCCTCCCCTATTTCTGACCTTGTGCCTAACTAAGCTTACGTTAGAAAGTGTCTGAGTGGTTCCCAACGTAGGGCATACGCCCCACGGGGGAGAATTGTAACCTAACAAAGGTTACTAAATGAGAAATTGCCAAACGAAGGTTGGAAATGAAATGGAATCTTTATAACATTAACAAAATACAATACCCACCAGCGACGTGAAGAAGGTAAAACACTGCTAGTGGTATAAGACTACTCAGTCAGCATAATACTCCCGTATTTATGAGGATTGGGACATAGCCATTAATGCTCATAGGTAGGGTATATAATCAGGAGACAATTTGATTTTTAAGGGGGGGGGTGCAATTGAGACTAACGAACTCCGGGTCCAAATTTTTGATTTTTAAAATAATATTTTCTGTCCTTTGTTTATTTCATTTTCACTTTTTAAACCAACGTATTGGCATTTTAAACTTTTTCAGCTCAAACGGAATTCACTTTTAAATTATAAGAATCATATATTACTACATGGAGGAACATAATTATTTTAGAGCCTATTAGGTGGGCCATGGCAAGAATAAGGTTGGGAACCGCTGGTCTTTCACTGATTATTTCATGAAGGAAATGTTGATTTTCCTTAAAATCGAACCCATGGCATTGATTTTAACGGCATGTCAATCCATCTAGAGTTATTTCATGCCGAGAGGTTATGAAATCGCGTTTATTGTACGTTTTTATGTAATTGTATCGTATCTTATTTTTTTGGCACACCGTTCTATCGAATACAAATAATTAGATCAATGGAATTGGGCCGGTTTAGCTAAGTCGGTAGAGCGTCCGATTAGGAACCGCAAGGTCCTGGGTTCGATAGCGGCCCTCGCTAACTCAGTGTATGAGTAGCACAGCGATCTCTGTGGTAAAGTGAGGAGCTGATGGCAGGTGTGGCACTCCACCTCAGACGCCAAAACAATCTCCCCGATCTAGCGCTAGTGAAAAGGGGATAGATTCCTTCGCTGTCTGACTAATACCGACTTTAGGCTACCCGGACGACTTCACTTACTGACTAATAGATGGGACTCTTAACAGGTACTAGAACTCCGGGACAAAGTGGACCTTGTAGTAATGGCGATGAAGGGGTACTCCACATTCCCCAGAACTCCGGGACAAAGTGGACCTTGTAGTAATGGCGATGAAGGGGTACTCCACATTCCCAGAACTCCGGGACAAAGTGGACCTTGTAGTAATGGCGATGAAGGGGTACTCCACATTCCCAGAACTCCGGGACAAAGTGGACCTTGTAGTAATGGCGATGAAGGGGTACTCCACATTCCCCAGATCTCCAGAACTGGAACCTTACCACTAGACGCACTTTAATGTCATACCAGGACCCCCTCCTTTTGTTAGGGACGCAGTCTACATATAATAAGCTCCGATGACAGGATGACGAGAATAAAGATAAATAGAGGTTAGAAATCGACCTCATACTTCACAGCCACTTGTCCATTGCTCTAGCTTAACTCGCTTGTATCTTTGTAAATCGTTATTTGAAGTCTTGACAGGGGGTGGGGAGGCTGTTTATCAGGAGGGGCAGCTGGAGTGAGATAAGAATGTAAGTGTCCTAGATTCAATCTATTGTCCCGATGAATAGAGAGGGGGGTGAGGATCATTAACCCGAGGAGCAGGTGGTAGCAAGGGAAGCGCAACAAACAAAAAGTCGAAGGAGAATGAAAGAAGAAAAAGAAGAAGAAAAAGAAGAAGAAGAAGAAGAAAATAAGAAGAAGAAAAAGAAGAAGAAAATAAGAATGAAAGAATAATAATAATAATAAGAAGAAGAATGAAAGAAGAAGAAGAAGAAGAAGAAGAAGAAGAAGAAGAAGAAGAAGAAGAAGAAGAAGACATATATTTAGATCTTGTTCCTATATATTCCTATGTTTATAATATATGTCTCTTTGGTTTAGCTCATTCGGTTGAGAAATCGCAAGGTTTCTGGTTCGATACAGGTCCCCACTGACTCAGCGCATAAGTAGCACAGATTTAGTAATCTGATTTGCGGTAAAACGGGGAGCTGGCGGTAGGTGTGTCTCTCCGTAGCAGCAAAAAATCGAAAAGGGGATAGACTCCCTCGCTGCCCGGCTGATACCGACAACAGGCCAACTTACTTTTTATATATATAGATCACCTGTTGATGGGACTAAGATTACGCTGTCTGTATCCCCTGCAGTTGAGTAAGATCCGACACAAAAAAGGGATCTTCTGAGTAGGACACTAAACAGTATCTGATGGTGAGGCTGCAGTTCTGGAGTGTGGAGTCACCTCTTCATTGCAAGTTAAGCACTGATGAGCCTGTTCAATACTTCGTTTGGTGACCACTTAAACCACAGCAGGTACTGTAAGCAATCCGTGTCCTTTATTTATCAAAATGACTTGATTCGGCATTAAATGACCCGAAAAGAGTTGATATGCCGTTAAACAGCCAACCAACCAATTAGCTACACTAAAAGTATATATTTGTCATATGGAGGTGTTTCTAGTGTTGTGGTTATGCCGTAAAACGAAGCAACAATCTTCATTATAATTATTCCCATGTCGACTCTGGTAGTACATGTTAGGGTCCTATCTATAGATCAAATAGTTTGAGATGTTTACAATGATTTCGAACGATATAAACGCTTAAATTGTTTTCTATTTTAATATAATTATAAACTACATCTAATTCATTGCAAATTATGGACCATATGACCTTTAGGCACCCCTTTTGCGATCTCATTTCATAAGGACACGTTTTTCATTTACACCGTCAAAATCCGGTTGTTTATTAACAGACGATTTTTAGATTTTTTTTTAAATTTTAAAACTAACCCTAACCCCTAACCCTAACCCCTAACAAACAACCAGATTTTGACGGTGTAAATGAAAAACATGTGCTTATGAATCGAGATCGCCAAAGGGGTGCCTAAAGGTCATATGGTCCCAAATTATTTGTATTTGATAGAAATACTTGAAACCATATAATTCTATATACATTACGGAATATTGGTGGCTGAGCAGTCCATGGCATGCAAAACTCCACTTTAACCCTTTCTTAGACTAGACGGCTGGTCGGAGACGCCCCCCCTCCCGATCAATCGGCTGGTCACGTCAAAACCCAGTATCTATATGATTGTTACGACTCTATTGCCCTTATGGCAACCCTCCACGCTTTTTATTATATATGTGCTAGAAGGCGGTGATTGAGTGTCCTGGATATGACGTTAAACTGCATCTGATGGTGAAGTTACAGCTCTGGAGTTCTGTGGGGTGTGAAGTACCCCGTCATTGTCCTTACTCCCAAGTCCAATCTGACCCGGAGTGGTAGCACCTGATTGGGTCCCATCTATAAGTCTAATAGATATGTGTATCAATTATTGATATTCGATAGGAATACTTATATCACTGTAAATTATTTGTATTAGGAATTATTACTTGAAGTTATAATTGTTTAGTAATGATAATTATTATTACTAGCAAAAAAAAAAAAAAAAAAAAAAAAGCAGAAGCCCTCTGGGTGGTGTAAAAATTAATCTTGGAAAGATATTGCCTGAGGGGATGGGAGTTAAAAATTCAATGTCAGAGAGTTTGTACCATAAGTAATTAAAATCATCAAACTTAAACGAGTAATAAACAAAACAATATGAAATGGAAACTTAGTTCTGATAACTTTAAATATATATTAAAATAAAACAAACTATATATGAATATATAATACCGGATATATATTAATTACATTTTTTTTTAAACCAATGAGAATCGTCTAGGTTTGCATGCTCAAATTTTGAGTGAATTTATTTTATATTATGACGATTTTATGTAATGTGACGTAAGCAGTGACGTAGTTTTGATTACAGACAAATAGACACCTAATCCCAATTATTAATAGATTATTCATTTGATGCCATTTCATTGTGAGCAAATAAATTATTTTTATTTGATAGAAATAATTACTTGAATAAATATAATCATTAGTACTAGCAGGACCAGTGGAAATACTGCAGTATGATAATTTAATTATTACAACGTTTGATATGATTACTTAAGAGCTATTGCTATAGATAGTTCAATATGAGAAAGTATAATAATCTTGATTTAACTCTCTCCCACTCTTTTTTCTTTCTTTCCTTCTTTTCATCTTTTCATTATGTTCGATTGAAATAAATTAGCGTTGTCGCTTCCGTGCGCTCACCTCCTCTCTCTAGTTTCCCCTACTCTCTATCTTTGTTATCATTTTTTTCTGTTTAGCATGTCCTTTTTCTTCCCTTTCTTTGTTTATAATAAAAACGGAATGGTCAATTATTTAGCAGATGTGAAGACTCCCATAAGAAATAAGAATTTGGCGGACAATCAGGAATTATATTTTTGCGAAATTCCAAACCGTAAATCCTGATTGTCCGCTGAATTCTTAGGCGATTTGGACGGTGTTGCAAGATGATAACGCTCGCAAAGTTTAGAAACAAACGTATTATAATTTTTAGTACAGTATATTATTTGATAGCATTATATAGGAAAACTTGATACCCTATAACTATATGCAAATTATTTGTATTAAGAATAGTTACATGAAGCTATGATTATTTACTCAATGTTAGGATATTTTTTTAGCAGAATTCAGAATTCATGGGTTTTTTTATTTAAAAAATCCCGTATAGAAACTTATAAAACATTTTCTGATATAATTATTCACACTCCTATCTTTTTAGAAAATATCTAAAAATCGTTTTTAATCGGTTCACTTTTTCAAATTTCATAAAATAAAATAGGGGGAAGACCTCGTAAAAAATATTTTTCCTAATATATTTGAGAAAAAAAACCCAATTTTAAACATAATTTCATCAACAGATAAATAATTACCGGAATTTTCGTAAAAATTTGACTATTAGTTGACTTTTCATAGAATTTTTTAAAATGCCTCTTGTCATAACTTGTTTTTGGCTACGTTAAATTCTAATTGATTTAATGGTGCGTTAATGTAAACATTGTTTTTCGTTCATAATTTTCATTATTTCCGCAAGCTGAAAATATTTTTTTTTAAATCATCGGGAGTTTTTTTGTTTTTTTAAAAATGTTTCGTCTTTTGAATGGTTCAACAATTTTGACGATTTATTCAAGTTTCATTGTGTTAAATATTTGGGGGGGGGGTAAATTTGACACGGCAGATTGGACATCTCTATTGTCCTTTCCATAGGCATGAATCCGTCTCCATGAGTAAAATAGCAGACTGCAGTCTTAGCATTAATGAGTTAACCGGTCTAGGAGAAAGAAAAACCTTGAATTACTCCCCCCCCCACAAAAAACAACCTTGAATTCAAAAACTGAAGTGTGTTCGGGAGGATCTGTGACCCATTGGTCCACCATTCTTGTTACCAGGTCATCCAAAAAGTTTGGCTGACTTTGTATATATAATTAACCGTGGCTTAGCAACCAATCTAGGAGAAAGAAAAATCGGAATTCAAACCTGTCAAAATCTACCTAGGAAATTGACCTTGTGCTACACCTTGCCCACACGGAGGAGTTGGTATATATATATATATATTATATATTACATATATATTGTAAAGAAAATAATGACGAGAGATATATATAAAAGAAAAAGAAAGAATCATTTTCGGGACATAAAAAAAGAATTTTGAATCCATAAAAACAGAAATGCATTTAACCACAAAAAAAGGTTTTAAAATGTTAAATGGATAAAAAAAAAGAGATCGAAGTGATTGTTTAGAAAGAAAAGAAAAAGAAGAAGAAAAAAAAAGGGTGTGTGTGTGGTGTGTGTGGGTGGGGGTGTGTGTGTGTCGTTGTTGCTTGGGGGGGGGGGGAGACTGTCTGACGTGTGGCGCGTGTTGTTTTGTCGCCAGTCGATCAGCGCGCGCGCTCAAAAAGCCAGACACGTGGCCTACATCCACTCCCATCAGCCCCCCCCCTCTATGCAATATTAAAGAATTCTTTTGTTTCTTTGTCATCCAACTTATCCCTCCCCCTCCTCCCCCACACACCGTCCTTCTCCCCACCCCGCCGACACCCGGCCATTTTCACCTGGACAACTCTGATCCCTCCGTGCCCCCCTCTCTCTCTCTCTCTTATAACCCCCTTTTTTTTGGAGGAGGAGGTGGCTCAGGTATTATTTCCAATCTGCCGGCTGTTATTGTTTGGGGGATGCTCGGATGGCAGGTGTTAGTTTTGATGAAAAAAAAATCGTTTTCTTTTCTTTCTTTTCTTTATTTCTTTTTCATTTTTCATTGTCCTATGCGACAGCTGTCGATCTGTTTCACCAGTGCTGCTCATCCAATGGGGTACTGAAAGATTTCTGTAGGTAAGGAATGTCGTGTGGAGGGGGGAGGAGGAGGGGAGGAGGGGAGTGGGAGGGGATACACAATTATAAACGTACCGATCAGGTCTGCCACAGTTTAAAAAAAAGCAAATATATATATGGTGATTTCTACTTCTTCACAGAAGGTCATATATATATATATATATATATATATATATATATATATATATATATATATATATCAATAAAATGATCGCCGATTTTCACTTTAAAAACGAATTAAAATGAATTAAATCGATTATTTCGGGTCAAATTTTCGTTTAATTGTCGAAAAGTAGTAACATAATGAGCACCATTAAAAAAACAAAATAATATTACATATGTAATTGACATCAAATTCTGCCAAAAACCAGCGCTTTTTGTAAAGTAAATTACGTACTAAAACAAACACGTTTCTAAGATTTTAACACACTTATAACATGTTCTTCTTAGAAATCAATAACAAAAAACATTGAATACACTATGTGTCGAAAATTATTAACTGATTGATATTTTATTTTAAATGAAATATTTTTTTTGTTCCCAACCCACAGAAAAATAAAAGTGCAAAAAAAAAATCTTGTTTTTTTTATTTACAAAAGTCAGCGATAATAATGTTAAAAAATTATGATGGCCGAGATTGATAAACAAAAAATGATCAAAAATCAGGGAATTATCTGATTTTAATCAAATTTTCACTGTTGTCTTATTAATCAATGAATCCTTTTTTTTTGTAAATTTCTGAATTTGATTCAATGGAAATAAATCGAAATTCTTTAAAATAAATATTGCCGTTCGCGCAATCCACATGCGCCTTGAGAGCAACAATTTATATACCTAATAAATAGATAACATTTATTTAGAATATAAATCACTTAATTTTAAGTTTTAAATTTCATATTTTTATTTTCTAAAACAAATATTATTTAATAACATGCTTATTTTATTATTGTTATGATCCTAACTCTTCAATTGAGTTTTCTACGTATCGTAGAAAAGTGAATTGAGGGTTTAAGCCCATACCCGTTTAGACAGTAAAAATATATTTGATTTTCAGATTTTCGATATTTATTTTCTACCCAAATCGCTCCTTCTTTTTCTTTTCTATTCATACCTTCGGTCTTTTGGCTTTTTATTTATACTTATATTTATATCAAAAGTGTCTACCCCCCCGATATTTTGCACCCCTAAAATAAGGGGGAGGTCAAAGTTAAGCGACCTGAAGAAAATCCTGTTTTTAAATAAGATAACTAATGCATTATAAAATTCATTCATCGATAAATCAACACTGAAAATTTCATTAAAATCGTATAATTCACTGAGTCTTGGTAATTTTTTTTTTCAATCATTTGGGGGGTTAAATTGATTTTGTAAAATACATATATATTATTCGTTTATTTTAGGATATTTTTTGTTTACATATAGAATACAATCTAAAAAAACAACTAAATTCGTGAGTGATTTAAAACATTCTATAATATTATTCGTTTATTTTAGGATATTTTTTGTTTACATATAGAATACAATCTAAAAAAACAACTAAATTCGTTGATTTAAAACATTCTATAATATTATTCGTTTATTTTAGGATATTTTTTGTTATATAGAATACAATCTAAAAAAACAACTAAATTCGTGAGTGATTTAAAACATTCTATAATATTATTCGTTTATTTTAGGATATTTTTTGTTTACATATAGAATACAATCTAAAAAAACAACTAAATTCGTGAGTGATTTAAAACATTCTATAATATTATTCGTTTATTTTAGGATATTTTTTGTTTACATATAGAATACAATCTAAAAAACAACTAAATTCGTGAGTGATTAAAAACATTCTATATATTTATTCGTTATTTTAGGATATTTTTGTTTACATATAGAATACAATCTAAAAAACAACTAAATTCGTGAGTGATTTAAAACATTCTATAATATTATTCGTTTATTTTAGGATATTTTTTGTTTACATATAGAATACAATCTAAAAAACAACTAAATTCGTGAGTGATTTAAAACATTCTATAATATTATTCGTTTATTTTAGGATATTTTTTGTTTACATATAGAATACAATCTAAAAAAACAACTAAATTCGTGAGTGATTTAAAACATTCTATAATATTATTCGTTTATTTTAGGATATTTTTGTTTACATATAGAATACAATCTAAAAAAACAACTAAATTCGTGAGTGATTTAAAACATTCTATAATATTATTCGTTATTTTAGGATATTTTGTTTACATATAGAATACAATCTAAAAAAACAACTAAATTCGTGAGTGATTTAAAACATTCTATTAACATATAGAATACAATCTAAAAAAAACTAAATTCGTGAGTGATTTAAAACATTCTATAATATTATTCGTTTATTTTAGGATATTTTTTGTTTTACATATAGAATACAATCTAAAAAACAACTAAATTCGTGAGTGATTTAAAACATTCTATAATATTATTCGTTTATTTTAGGATATTTTTTGTTTACATATAGAATACAATCTAAAAAAACAACTAAATTCGTGAGTGATTTAAAACATTCTTATATTATTCGTTTATTTTAGGATATTTTTTGTTACATAGAATACAATCTAAAAAAACTAAATTCGTGAGTGATTTAAAACATTCTATATATTATTCGTTTATTTTAGGATATTTTTTGTTACATATAGAATACAATCTAAAAAAACTAAATTCGTGAGTGATTTAAAACATTCTATAATATTATTCGTTTATTTTAGGATATTTTTTGTTTACATATAGAATACAATCTAAAAAAACAACTAAATTCGTGAGTGATTTAAAACATTCTATAATATTATTCGTTTATTTTAGGATATTTTTGTTTACATATAGAATACAATCTAAAAAAACAACTAAATTCGTGAGTGATTTAAAACATTCTATAATATTATTCGTTTTTTAGGATATTTTTTGTTTACATATAGATACAATCTAAAAAAACAACTAAATTCGTGAGTATTTAAAACAGGTTACATATAGAATACAATCTAAAAAAACAACTAAATTCGTGAGTGATTTAAAACATTCTATATTTTTTTGTTTACATATAGAATACAATCTAAAAAAACAACTAAATTCGTTTTAAAAACATTCTATAATATTATTCGTTTATTTTAGGATATTTTTTGTTTACATATAGAATACAATCTAAAAAAACAACTAAATTCGTGAGTGATTTAAAACATTCTATATTTCGAAAGATTCTCATTTTTGTACTTATTTAAGAAGAACTTTGAAGAGTTCCACTAATCGATTGATTTTTAATCATTGATTATTTTAATTATATCATTTAATCAGTAAAAATCAAAAAAATAATTTTGAACTTTTTCTGATTATGAACATATTAATAATATGTATGCGCTATGTTAATGTTTAATGACATCTCTTTTCAAGGTTTGATATGTTTAAGTAAGAGCTATATAATTAGATCATCATACTGTTGTATATCCACAGGTCCTGCTAGTTATTATTATTAATATTATTGTTATTGATGATAATAATAATAATAATAATAATAATAGTAAATTAATTAATTATATAATGGTGTGATTTGTATAAATATTTATTAAAGGAGTGCTCCACACTCTCTGAAGATAGAGAGCTATAGCCTTCCCCTGAGATGCACCGTTGTGTCATACCAAGGATAGCTTATTATTATTTTCATTTTTTTGTGGGGGCGCCCTTGTAGCATTTTTTTTCGTTACTGGATTCTGTTTTTACAAAATGATACGAATGCCATTTTTTTTTCTCTAGACGGGTAAATTGAGCAGACGCGCACATTGGTTAGTAATTAAGTTCTCTAATATCCAGCCAATTTAGGGAGCGTTGGGGGTGGGGGTTCACCCCTGGCGATATGAGAACAGGTAGGGACATGGGTTCATTGTGGAGTCTGATTAAAGGCATTCAAGAAACGTGTCTGTAAATCACGGAACTGATGCTATTCTCATCAACTGACCTGAACCGCACAGATGACGAATCTGTCCAACTTCAGAAAAGGATGACTTTTAGGCTGACTTAGGCGATTTGAAAACATCAACAAAAAACATTTAACCACACTGTACTTCATAACACCGAACTCCTCCGGGCCGGCGAACCGATTGACCTTCCAGTCACAAAGGCTCAAAAGAACGCGAAGTGTGTGTGTGTGTGTGTGTGTGTGTGTGTGTGTGTGTGTGCTAGGGTGTTATTCTCTGTAAAATAATGACTTTGACAGAGCTCATATCAAGTACCAGTTGTTATAGGGCCGAGGCGTAGATAAATAATGATAGGATGAAGTTGTTTAGCATTTTGGTAGTTGTTAAAAATATTCTTTTATAAGTAAAAGTAAAATTCGTCGTAACCAGAGATTGGTATTTATTGTTATAAAGGAAAATGATAAATTTTCATTGGATTAAAAAATACCCTACACCCCCCCCAAAAAAAAAAAACAACAATAAACAAACAAACAAATCAGAATGAGATATATTTTCGATTCGACCGAGGGTCGCCAAATTTTAGACAATTGTTTTAGACTATCGACTCTTTTATGGAATTAATATAGGTAGACCCAATTTGTGGAAAAATCCGTGTTTTTACAAACAAGTTTGAAAATATTTTATTAAAAATCAGGGAATCGTCCGATTTTAATGAAATTTTCAGTGTTGATTTAGCAATGAAAATTACAAATGCTGAAAATTTTAAAGTAAAATTTCAATGCTATTTCTATGTATATTTTGATTTTTAAATATCTTCGAATATAAATCAAATCTTTATAATTGTTTGAATTCAGAGTTTTCCTTCTTCTAAACTGGTTGTCGTGCCAAAGATAAAGAGCCCAGTCTGCCCTGCTATTTACTCATAGCAGAGAGAGAGAGAGAGAGAGAGAGAGGAGAGAGAGAGAGAGAGAGAAGAGAGAGAGAGAGAGAGAGAGAGAGAGTAAAAAAAGAGAATAATCCCTTTCTAGACCATTAATTAGCATGACGTGAAACGCAAACAGGCACAGGAGTTGAACTCGGGTCACCGATTCCATTTTTTACACCCATAACCGTTATGATAATCACACATACTTTTTATTAGGTAGATTATGTAGATGTCCAATTTCCATATGGATAACAAATCCTGCAAGAGTAAAAATTGAGTTGAGAAAAAAAGTAAGTGAAGTTAGCAGAATGGCCCAATGTCAGTATCATCCGAACAACGAGGGAGTCTATCTCTTTTTGCAAGCGCTACACCAGGGAGTTTTTTTTCCAGAGTTGGAGGGATACACCTGCCGTCAACTTCCCACTTTACTGCACAGATCAGATTATCCAATCTGTGCTACTCAAGCGCTGGGTTGGCAGTGACCGTTATTGAACCAGGAACCCAGCGATTCCTCGGCGGGTGATCTAAAGAATGAGCTAAAGCTGCTTAAAATATGAAATATTCTTATGTTGTTTCATGAAAGTTATGGCGTATCAACCCGTAACACTTGGGGACAGGATCGTTGGTTGGTTGGTTGCTTGCTTGCTTGGATTGTACGGCCTGTCAACCCATGTTGGGTTATTTTATGTCGTAAACATTTTCTTTTATTAATTCTTGTTGGGTATTCAATTATTTTTCTCAACCCAATTTTTTTTTTAAACACTAGATACTCCCACTCCGGATCAGACGTTTATGTTTTATTTATACTTGATGGGTACTCAAATGTTTAAAACACTTTTGTTTCATTTTAACCCACAGGTACTACCACTCCGGGTCAGGGTGAACCTGGGAGTAATGTCGATAAAGAACTACTCCACACTCCCCAGAATTCCAGAATTTGAACTTCACCGCTAGCTGCTGTTTAACAACATACCCAGGACAATAAGACCCTCAGCCACATATATCATAGAGTTGGGACAATCCTATAGGTGCTAGGGATTGATCGGCGGGGGCCTCTCAGACCACCCATCTAGCCTAAGTAAGAACCAATGTGGAGTGTTACATGCCATAGATTGATTAGCCTACAAGATCCCGTCCTTAAGCAAAACGGGTCACCAACTACAACCAACAGCGTGCGCTATAAGGGGGTTTACACCTCTGCAGAGATGTAATCGGCATATTCTTGAACCTCAGCCGGGAGAGCGGAGGTTGTTCTGTATCAGCCCTGTGGTTAAATGTCCCCGTTTGTATAAATTTACCCAACCTCTGCGTCGCAGGCAGAATGCTGCGCAATCGGCTTAGGCCGTAGAATAAAGCTGACTGACATTTGTATTCCAATGAGATCCCAATATGGCCATAGGTGGCAGCACAGTAACGCCGCAGGAAAGGATAGCAGTGGTCAAACGGTCCGTCATGAGGATACTAAGTGATCCCGAGAAATCTAACAATCTAGCATTTTTGTAATATATATTTAAAAAAAAACAAAGAAAAAAACAAAAAAACAAAACAAAAAACAAAAAACGCCGTCGATAAAGAATTGCGCCATTGACATGAAACAGACGTGATAACAATTACAACACGGAAACTGACATAAAGAATACAACTGACCATTTTTGTAATATATATTCAGAAAAAAGTCGTCAATGCAAATTTAGGGAATTGTTATAACTTAACACAATTGCCAAATTGGTCAGCTGACAAAACGATTATGAGGTTTAAGCGAGGACTGAACTCGAAAACTTATCCGTATGTAGTAGACGTGATCACAATTAAACCACGAAACCAGATATGTAGAATGCAAATTACAATTTTATAAAAGCCGCAAATAAAGGATAGCGTAATGTTGGACGGATAAGAAACTAGGTATCAGGTTAAGGAGAGGATCGAACTTGTGAGGTTTTGCGTGTAAAGTTGATGTGATAACGACTACACCACGGAACCAGACATGTTGAATTCATCTTACCATTTTTGTAATATATATTCCGAATAAAAGCCGTCAATAAAAGATTGCGTCATCAATGAAAATGTGCAGAATTGTTAAAAGTTAATTCGATTGCTAAATTTGTCAGTTGACAAAAATTATCAGATTTCGGCGAGGATCGAACTCGCGACCTTCTGCGTGTAAAGCAGACGTGATAACCACTACACCACGGAATCAGACATGTTCAATCAACTTACAATTTTAATATATATTCCGAAAAAAGCCGTTAATAAAGGATTGCGTCATCAATGCAAATTGCAGAATTGTTAAAAGTTAATTCCATTGCTAAATTTGTCAGTTGACAAAAAATTATCAGATTTCGGCGAGGATCGAACTCGCGACCTTCTGCGTGTAAAGCAGACGTGATAACCACTACACCACGGAATCAGACATGTTCAACTTACATTTTTGTAATATATATTCCGAAAAAAGCCGTTAATAAAGGATTGCGTCATCAATGCAAATTGCAGAATTGTTAAAAGTTAATTCCATTGCTAAATTTGTCAGTTGACAAAAATTATCAGATTTCGGCGAGGATCGAACTCGCGACCTTCTGCGTGTAAAGCAGACGTGATAACCACTACACCACGGAATCAGACATGTTCAAAACTTACAATTTTTGTAATATATATTCCGAAAAAAGCCGTTAATAAAGGATTGCGTCATCAATGCAAATTTGCAGAATTGTTAAAAGTTAATTCCATTGCTAAATTTGTCAGTTGACAAAAAATTATCAGATTTCGGCGAGGATCGAACTCGCGACCTTCTGCGTGTAAAGCAGACGTGATAACCACTACACCACGGAATCAGACATGTTCAAAACTTACAATTTTTGTAATATATATTCCGAAAAAAAGCCGTTAATAAAGGATTGCGTCATCAATGCAAATTGCAGAATTGTTAAAAGTTAATTCCATTGCTAAATTTGTCAGTTGACAAAAAGATTATCAGATTTCGGCGAGGATCGAACTCGCGACCTTCTGCGTGTAAAGCAGACGTGATAACCACTACACCACGGAATCAGACATGTTCAATCAACTTACAATTTTTGTAATATATATTCCGAAAAAAGCCGTTAATAAAGGATTGCGTCATCAATGCAAATTTGCAGAATTGTTAAAAGTTAATTCCATTGCTAAATTTGTCAGTTGACAAAAAATTTATCAGATTTCGGCGAGGATCGAACTCGCAAGCTTCTGCGTGTAAAGCAGACGTGATAACCACTACACCACGGAATCAGACATGTTCAATGCAACTTACAATTATTGTAATATATATTCCGAAAAAAGCCGTTAATAAAGGATTGCGTCATCAATGCAAATTTGCAGAATTGTTAAAAGTTAATTCCATTGCTAAATTTGTCAGTTGACAAAAAGATTATCAGATTTCGGCGAGGATCGAACTCGCGACCTTCTGCGTGTAAAGCAGACGTGATAACCACTACACCACGGAATCAGACATGTTCAATCAACTTACAATTTTTGTAATATATATTCCGAAAAAAAGCCGTTAATAAAGGATTGCGTCATCAATGCAAATTTGCAGAATTGTTAAAAGTTAATTCCATTGCTAAATTTGTCAGTTGACAAAAAGATTATCAGATTTCGGCGAGGATCGAACTCGCGACCTTCTGCGTGTAAAGCAGACGTGATAACCACTACACCACGGAATCAGACATGTTCAATCTTACAATTTTTGTAATATATATTCCGAAAAAAGCCGTTAATAAAGGATTGCGTCATCAATGCAAATTGCAGAATTGTTAAAAGTTAATTCCATTGCTAAATTTGTCAGTTGACAAAAATTATCAGATTTCGGCGAGGATCGAACTCGCGACCTTCTGCGTGTAAAGCAGACGTGATAACCACTACACCACGGAATCAGACATGTTCAACTTACAATTTTTGTAATATATATTCCGAAAAAAAGCCGTTAATAAAGGATTGCGTCATCAATGCAAATTTGCAGAATTGTTAAAAGTTAATTCCATTGCTAAATTTGTCAGTTGACAAAAATTATCAGATTTCGGCGAGGATCGAACTCGCGACCTTCTGCGTGTAAAGCAGACGTGATAACCACTACACCACGGAATCAGACATGTTCAATCTTACAATTTTGTAATATATATTCCGAAAAAAGCCGTTAATAAAGGATTGCGTCATCAATGCAAATTGCAGAATTGTTAAAAGTTAATTCCATTGCTAAATTTGTCAGTTGACAAAAATTATCAGATTTCGGCGAGGATCGAACTCGCGACCTTCTGCGTGTAAAGCAGACGTGATAACCACTACACCACGGAATCAGACATGTTCAATCAACTTACAATTTTTGTAATATATATTCCGAAAAAAGCCGTTAATAAAGGATTGCGTCATCAATGCAAATTTGCAGAATTGTTAAAAGTTAATTCCATTGCTAAATTTGTCAGTTGACAAAAAATTATCAGATTTCGGCGAGGATCGAACTCGCGACCTTCTGCGTGTAAAGCAGACGTGATAACCACTACACCACGGAATCAGACATGTTCAATCAACTTACAATTTTTGTAATATATATTCCGAAAAAAGCCGTTAATAAAGGATTGCGTCATCAATGCAAATTGCAGAATTGTTAAAAGTTAATTCCATTGCTAAATTTGTCAGTTGACAAAAAATTATCAGATTTCGGCGAGGATCGAACTCGCGACCTTCTGCGTGTAAAGCAGACGTGATAACCACTACACCACGGAATCAGACATGTTCAATCAACTTACAATTTTTGTAATATATATTCCGAAAAAAGCCGTTAATAAAGGATTGCGTCATCAATGCAAATTGCAGAATTGTTAAAAGTTAATTCCATTGCTAAATTTGTCAGTTGACAAAAAATTATCAGATTTCGGCGAGGATCGAACTCGCGACCTTCTGCGTGTAAAGCAGACGTGATAACCACTACACCACGGAATCAGACATGTTCAATCAACTTACAATTTTTGTAATATATATTCCGAAAAAAAGCCGTTAATAAAGGATTGCGTCATCAATGCAAATTGCAGAATTGTTAAAAGTTAATTCCATTGCTAAATTTGTCAGTTGACAAAAATTATCAGATTTCGGCGAGGATCGAACTCGCGACCTTCTGCGTGTAAAGCAGACGTGATAACCACTACACCACGGAATCAGACATGTTCAATCAACTTACAATTTTTGTAATATATATTCCGAAAAAAGCCGTTAATAAAGGATTGCGTCATCAATGCAAATTTGCAGAATTGTTAAAAGTTAATTCCATTGCTAAATTTGTCAGTTGACAAAAAGATTATCAGATTTCGGCGAGGATCGAACTCGCGACCTTCTGCGTGTAAAGCAGACGTGATAACCACTACACCACGGAATCAGACATGTTTCAACTTACAATTTTTGTAATATATATTCCGAAAAAAGCCGTTAATAAAGGATTGCGTCATCAATGCAAATTTGCAGAATTGTTAAAAGTTAATTCCATTGCTAAATTTGTCAGTTGACAAAAATTATCAGATTTCGGCGAGGATCGAACTCGCGACCTTCTGCGTGTAAAGCAGACGTGATAACCACTACACCACGGAATCAGACATGTTCAATCAACTTACAATTTTTGTAATATATATTCCGAAAAAAGCCGTTAATAAAGGATTGCGTCATCAATGCAAATTGCAGAATTGTTAAAAGTTAATTCCATTGCTAAATTTGTCAGTTGACAAAAATTATCAGATTTCGGCGAGGATCGAACTCGCGACCTTCTGCGTGTAAAGCAGACGTGATAACCACTACACCACGGAATCAGACATGTTCAATCAACTTACAATTTTTGTAATATATATTCCGAAAAAAGCCGTTAATAAAGGATTGCGTCATCAATGCAAATTGCAGAATTGTTAAAAGTTAATTCCATTGCTAAATTTGTCAGTTGACAAAAAGATTATCAGATTTCGGCGAGGATCGAACTCGCGACCTTCTGCGTGTAAAGCAGACGTGATAACCACTACACCACGGAATCAGACATGTTCAATCAACTTACAATTTTTGTAATATATATTCCGAAAAAAAGCCGTTAATAAAGGATTGCGTCATCAATGCAAATTGCAGAATTGTTAAAAGTTAATTCCATTGCTAAATTTGTCAGTTGACAAAAATTATCAGATTTCGGCGAGGATCGAACTCGCGACCTTCTGCGTGTAAAGCAGACGTGATAACCACTACACCACGGAATCAGACATGTTCAATCAACTTACAATTTTTGTAATATATATTCCGAAAAAAGCCGTTAATAAAGGATTGCGTCATCAATGCAAATTGCAGAATTGTTAAAAGTTAATTCCATTGCTAAATTTGTCAGTTGACAAAAAATTATCAGATTTCGGCGAGGATCGAACTCGCGACCTTCTGCGTGTAAAGCAGACGTGATAACCACTACACCACGGAATCAGACATGTTCAATCAACTTACAATTTTTGTAATATATATTCCGAAAAAAAGCCGTTAATAAAGGATTGCGTCATCAATGCAAATTGCAGAATTGTTAAAAGTTAATTCCATTGCTAAATTTGTCAGTTGACAAAAAGATTATCAGATTTCGGCGAGGATCGAACTCGCGACCTTCTGCGTGTAAAGCAGACGTGATAACCACTACACCACGGAATCAGACATGTTCAATCAACTTACAATTTTTGTAATATATATTCCGAAAAAAGCCGTTAATAAAGGATTGCGTCATCAATGCAAATTGCAGAATTGTTAAAAGTTAATTCCATTGCTAAATTTGTCAGTTGACAAAAAATTATCAGATTTCGGCGAGGATCGAACTCGCGACCTTCTGCGTGTAAAGCAGACGTGATAACCACTACACCACGGAATCAGACATGTTCAACTTACAATTTTTGTAATATATATTCCGAAAAAAGCCGTTAATAAAGGATTGCGTCATCAATGCAAATTTGCAGAATTGTTAAAAGTTAATTCCATTGCTAAATTTGTCAGTTGACAAAAATTATCAGATTTCGGCGAGGATCGAACTCGCGACCTTCTGCGTGTAAAGCAGACGTGATAACCACTACACCACGGAATCAGACATGTTCAACTTACAATTTTTGTAATATATATTCCGAAAAAAGCCGTTAATAAAGGATTGCGTCATCAATGCAAATTTGCAGAATTGTTAAAAGTTAATTCCATTGCTAAATTTGTCAGTTGACAAAAATTATCAGATTTCGGCGAGGATCGAACTCGCGACCTTCTGCGTGTAAAGCAGACGTGATAACCACTACACCACGGAATCAGACATGTTCAATCAACTTACAATTTTTGTAATATATATTCCGAAAAAAGCCGTTAATAAAGGATTGCGTCATCAATGCAAATTGCAGAATTGTTAAAAGTTAATTCCATTGCTAAATTTGTCAGTTGACAAAAATTATCAGATTTCGGCGAGGATCGAACTCGCGACCTTCTGCGTGTAAAGCAGACGTGATAACCACTACACCACGGAATCAGACATGTTCAATCAACTTACAATTTTTGTAATATATATTCCGAAAAAAAGCCGTTAATAAAGGATTGCGTCATCAATGCAAATTGCAGAATTGTTAAAAGTTAATTCCATTGCTAAATTTGTCAGTTGACAAAAAATTATCAGATTTCGGCGAGGATCGAACTCGCGACCTTCTGCGTGTAAAGCAGACGTGATAACCACTACACCACGGAATCAGACATGTTCAATCAACTTACAATTTTTGTAATATATATTCCGAAAAAAAGCCGTTAATAAAGGATTGCGTCATCAATGCAAATTTGCAGAATTGTTAAAAGTTAATTCCATTGCTAAATTTGTCAGTTGACAAAAAATTATCAGATTTCGGCGAGGATCGAACTCGCGACCTTCTGCGTGTAAAGCAGACGTGATAACCACTACACCACGGAATCAGACATGTTCAAAACTTACAATTTTTGTAATATATATTCCGAAAAAAGCCGTTAATAAAGGATTGCGTCATCAATGCAAATTTGCAGAATTGTTAAAAGTTAATTCCATTGCTAAATTTGTCAGTTGACAAAAATTATCAGATTTCGGCGAGGATCGAACTCGCGACCTTCTGCGTGTAAAGCAGACGTGATAACCACTACACCACGGAATCAGACATGTTCAATCAACTTACAATTTTTGTAATATATATTCCGAAAAAAGCCGTTAATAAAGGATTGCGTCATCAATGCAAATTTGCAGAATTGTTAAAAGTTAATTCCATTGCTAAATTTGTCAGTTGACAAAAAATTATCAGATTTCGGCGAGGATCGAACTCGCGACCTTCTGCGTGTAAAGCAGACGTGATAACCACTACACCACGGAATCAGACATGTTCAAAACTTACAATTTTTGTAATATATATTCCGAAAAAAGCCGTTAATAAAGGATTGCGTCATCAATGCAAATTTGCAGAATTGTTAAAAGTTAATTCCATTGCTAAATTTGTCAGTTGACAAAAATTATCAGATTTCGGCGAGGATCGAACTCGCGACCTTCTGCGTGTAAAGCAGACGTGATAACCACTACACCACGGAATCAGACATGTTCAATCAACTTACAATTTTTGTAATATATATTCCGAAAAAAAGCCGTTAATAAAGGATTGCGTCATCAATGCAAATTGCAGAATTGTTAAAAGTTAATTCCATTGCTAAATTTGTCAGTTGACAAAAAATTATCAGATTTCGGCGAGGATCGAACTCGCGACCTTCTGCGTGTAAAGCAGACGTGATAACCACTACACCACGGAATCAGACATGTTCAATCAACTTACAATTTTTGTAATATATATTCCGAAAAAAAGCCGTTAATAAAGGATTGCGTCATCAATGCAAATTTGCAGAATTGTTAAAAGTTAATTCCATTGCTAAATTTGTCAGTTGACAAAAAGATTATCAGATTTCGGCGAGGATCGAACTCGCGACCTTCTGCGTGTAAAGCAGACGTGATAACCACTACACCACGGAATCAGACATGTTCAATAACTTACAATTTTTGTAATATATATTCCGAAAAAAGCCGTTAATAAAGGATTGCGTCATCAATGCAAATTTGCAGAATTGTTAAAAGTTAATTCCATTGCTAAATTTGTCAGTTGACAAAAAATTATCAGATTTCGGCGAGGATCGAACTCGCGACCTTCTGCGTGTAAAGCAGACGTGATAACCACTACACCACGGAATCAGACATGTTCAATCAACTTACAATTTTGTAATATATATTCCGAAAAAAGCCGTTAATAAAGGATTGCGTCATCAATGCAAATTGCAGAATTGTTAAAAGTTAATTCCATTGCTAAATTTGTCAGTTGACAAAAAGATTATCAGATTTCGGCGAGGATCGAACTCGCGACCTTCTGCGTGTAAAGCAGACGTGATAACCACTACACCACGGAATCAGACATGTTCAATCAACTTACAATTTTTGTAATATATATTCCGAAAAAAAGCCGTTAATAAAGGATTGCGTCATCAATGCAAATTGCAGAATTGTTAAAAGTTAATTCCATTGCTAAATTTGTCAGTTGACAAAAAATTATCAGATTTCGGCGAGGATCGAACTCGCGACCTTCTGCGTGTAAAGCAGACGTGATAACCACTACACCACGGAATCAGACATGTTCAATCAACTTACAATTTTTGTAATATATATTCCGAAAAAAAGCCGTTAATAAAGGATTGCGTCATCAATGCAAATTGCAGAATTGTTAAAAGTTAATTCCATTGCTAAATTTGTCAGTTGACAAAAAATTATCAGATTTCGGCGAGGATCGAACTCGCGACCTTCTGCGTGTAAAGCAGACGTGATAACCACTACACCACGGAATCAGACATGTTCAAAACTTACAATTTTTGTAATATATATTCCGAAAAAAGCCGTTAATAAAGGATTGCGTCATCAATGCAAATTGCAGAATTGTTAAAAGTTAATTCCATTGCTAAATTTGTCAGTTGACAAAAAGATTATCAGATTTCGGCGAGGATCGAACTCGCGACCTTCTGCGTGTAAAGCAGACGTGATAACCACTACACCACGGAATCAGACATGTTCAATCAACTTACAATTTTTGTAATATATATTCCGAAAAAAGCCGTTAATAAAGGATTGCGTCATCAATGCAAATTGCAGAATTGTTAAAAGTTAATTCCATTGCTAAATTTGTCAGTTGACAAAAATTATCAGATTTCGGCGAGGATCGAACTCGCGACCTTCTGCGTGTAAAGCAGACGTGATAACCACTACACCACGGAATCAGACATGTTCAATCAACTTACAATTTTTGTAATATATATTCCGAAAAAAAGCCGTTAATAAAGGATTGCGTCATCAATGCAAATTGCAGAATTGTTAAAAGTTAATTCCATTGCTAAATTTGTCAGTTGACAAAAAGATTATCAGATTTCGGCGAGGATCGAACTCGCGACCTTCTGCGTGTAAAGCAGACGTGATAACCACTACACCACGGAATCAGACATGTTCAAAACTTACAATTTTTGTAATATATATTCCGAAAAAAGCCGTTAATAAAGGATTGCGTCATCAATGCAAATTGCAGAATTGTTAAAAGTTAATTCCATTGCTAAATTTGTCAGTTGACAAAAATTATCAGATTTCGGCGAGGATCGAACTCGCGACCTTCTGCGTGTAAAGCAGACGTGATAACCACTACACCACGGAATCAGACATGTTCAATCAACTTACATTTTTGTAATATATATTCCGAAAAAAAGCCGTTAATAAAGGATTGCGTCATCAATGCAAATTTGCAGAATTGTTAAAAGTTAATTCCATTGCTAAATTTGTCAGTTGACAAAAAATTATCAGATTTCGGCGAGGATCGAACTCGCGACCTTCTGCGTGTAAAGCAGACGTGATAACCACTACACCACGGAATCAGACATGTTCAATCAACTTACAATTTTTGTAATATATATTCCGAAAAAAGCCGTTAATAAAGGATTGCGTCATCAATGCAAATTGCAGAATTGTTAAAAGTTAATTCCATTGCTAAATTTGTCAGTTGACAAAAAGATTATCAGATTTCGGCGAGGATCGAACTCGCGACCTTCTGCGTGTAAAGCAGACGTGATAACCACTACACCACGGAACAGACATGTTCAATTCATCTTACATTTTTGTAATATATATTCCGAAAAAAAGCCGTTAATAAAGGATTGCGTCATCAATGCAAATTGCAGAATTGTTAAAAGTTAATTCGATTGCTAAATTTGTCTCTCCTTCTTCAACAGATCAATTTTGCAATCGAATTAACTTTTAACAATTCCGCCAATTCATTGATGACGAATCCTTATTACAGCTTTTTTTGGAATATATATTACAAAAATGTAAGTTAATTAACATCTGATTCCGTGGTGTAGTGGTTATCACGTCTGCTTTACACGCAGAAGGTCGCGAGTTCGATCCTCGCCGAAATCTGGTTCTTTTGTCAACGACAATTTTGCAAATAACTTTTAACAATTCCGCAATTTCATTGATGACGAATCCTTTATACAGCTTTTTTCGAATATATATTTACAAAAATGTAAGTTATTGAAAAACTGGTTCCGTGGTAGTGGTTATCACGTCTGCTTACACGCAGAAGGTCGGAGTTCGATCTCCGCCGAAACTGATTTTTTTTGTGCAACGACAATTTTGCAATGAATTAACTTTTAACAATTCGCCAATTTCATTGATGACGAATCCTTTATTACAGCTTTTTTGGAATATATATTACAAAAATGTAAGTTATTAAACGTCTGATTCCGTGGTGTAGTGGTTATCACGTCTGCTTACACGCAGAAGGTCGCGAGTTCGATCCTCGCCGAAATCTGTTTCTTTTGTCAACGACAAATTTAGCAATAATTACTTTTAACAATTCGCCAATTTCATTGATGACAATCCTTTATTACAGCTTTTTTCGGAATATATATTACAAAAAATGTAAGTTAAATTAAACCTGTTTCCGTGGTGTAGTGGTTATCACGTCTGCTTACACGCAGAGATCGCGAGTTCGATCCTCCCGAAACTGATATCTTTGTCAACGACAATTTTGCAATGAATTAACTTTTAACAATTCTGCCAATTCATTGATGACGTAATCCTTATTACAGCTTTTGGAATATATATTACAAAATAGTTAATTAACATCTGATTCCGTGGTGTAGTGGTTATCACGTCTGCTTACACGCAGAAGGTCGCGAGTTCGATCTCGCCGAAACTGGTTCTTTTGTCAACGACAATTTTGCAATGAATAACTTTTAACAATCTCGCCAATTCATTGATGACGAATCCTTTTATACAGCTTTTTTCGGAATATATATTACAAAAATGTAAGTTAATTGAACATGTCTGGTTCCGTGGTGTAGTGGTTATCACGTTCTGTCACACGCAGAAGTCGCGAGTTCGATCCTGCCGAACTGTTCTTTTGTCAAAGACAATTTTGCAATGAATTAACTTTTAACAATTCCGCCAATTCATGATGACGAATCCTTTATTACAGCTTTTTTTCGGAATATATATTACAAAAATGTAAGTTGATATTAACATCTGGTTCCGTGGTGTAGTGGTTATCACGTCTGCTTACACGCAGAAGGTCGAGTTCGATCCTCGCCGAAACTGATATTTTTTGTCAACGACAATTTTGCAATGAATTAACTTTTAACAATTCGCCAATTTCATTGATGACGAATCCTTTATTACAGCTTTTTGGAATATATATTACAAAAATGTAAGTATTAAACGTCTGGTTCCGTGGTGTAGTGGTTATACGTCTTTCACACGCAGAGTCGCGAGTTCGATCCTCGCCGAAACTGTTTTCTTTTGTCAACGACAATTTAGCAATGAATTAACTTTTAACAATTCCGCAATTTCATTGATGACGAATCCTTTATTACAGCTTTTTTTCGGAATATATATTACAAAAATGTAAGTAAATGAAATCTGTTCCGTGGTGTAGTGGTTATCACGTCTGCTTACACGCAGAGGTCGCAGTTCGATCCTCGCCGAACTGATTCTTTGTCAACTGAAATTTTGCAATGAATTAACTTTTAACAATTCCGCAATTCATTGATGACGCAATCCTTTATTACAGCTTTTTTCGGAATATATATTACAAAAATGTAAGTAATTAAACTCGTTCTGGTGTAGTTGTTATCCGCTGCTTACACGCAGAAGGTCGCGAGTTCGATCCTCGCCGAAACTTGTATTCTTTTGTAACGACAATTTAGCAATGAATTAACTTTTAACAATTCGCCAATTTCATTGATGACGAATCCTTTATTACAGCTTTTTTTCGGAATATATATTACAAAAAATGTAAGTTAAACATCTGGTTCCGTGGTGTAGTGGTTATCACGTCTGCTTACACGCAGAAGGTCGCGAGTTCGATCCTCGCCGAAACTGTTTCTTTTGTCAACGACAAATTTAGCAATGAATTAACTTTTAACAATTCTGCCAATTTCATTGATGACGAATCCTTTATTACAGCTTTTTTTCGGAATATTATTACAAAAATGTAAGTTATAAAATTCTGTTCCGTGGTGTAGTGGTTATCACGTCTGCTTACACGCAGAGGTCGCAGTTCGATCCTCGCCGAAACTGATATTTTTGTCAACTGAAATTTTGCAATGAATTAACTTTTAACAATTCTCCAATTTCATTGATGACCAATCCTTATTAACAGCTTTTTCGGAATATATATTACAAAAATGTAAGTTAATTAAACGTCTGGTTCCGTGGTGTAGTGGTTATCCGTCTGCTACACGCAGAAGGTCGCGAGTTCGATCCTCGCGAACTGTTTCTTTTTGTCACAGACAAATTTTGATGAATTAACTTTTAACAATTCTGCAAATTTCATTGATGACGAATCCTTTATTAACGCTTTTTTCGGAATATATATTACAAAAATGTAAGTTATTAACAAGCTGGTTCCGTGGTGTAGTGGTTATCACGTCTGCTTACACGCAGAAGGTCGCGAGTTCGATCCTCGCCGAAACTGATTTTCTTTTGTCACAGACAATTATTGCAATGAATTAACTTTTAACAATTCTGCCAATTTCATTGATGACGAATCCTTTATTAAAGCTTTTTTTCGGAATATATATTACAAAAATGTAAGTTATTAAAAAGCTGGTTCCGTGGTGTAGTGGTTATCACGTCTGCTTTACACGCAGAAGGTCGCGAGTTCGATCCTCGCCGAAACTGTTCTTTTGTCAACGACAATTTTGCAATGAATTAACTTTTAACAATTCGCCAATTTCATTGATGACGAATCCTTTATTACAGCTTTTTCGGAATATATATTACAAAAATGTTAGTAATTAAACATCTGGTTCCGTGGTGTAGTGGTTATCACGTCTGCTTACACGCAGAAGGTCGCGAGTTCGATCCTCGCCGAAACTGGTTTATTTGTCAACGACAATTTTGCAATGAATTAACTTTTAACAATTCGCCAATTTCATTGATGACGAATCCTTTATTACAGCTTTTTTCGAAATAATATTACAAAAATGTAAGTTAAATTAAAACCTGTTCCGTGGGTAGTGGTTATCACGTCTGCTTACACGCAGAAGGTCGGAGTTCGATCCTCGCCGAAACTGATTTTCTTTTGTCAACGACAATTTTGCAATGAATTAACTTTTAACAATCTCGCAATTTCATTGATGACGAATCCTTTATTACGGCTTTTTTCGGAATATATATTACAAAAATGTAAGTTAATTAAACGTCTGATTCCGTGGTGTAGTGGTTATCACGTCTGCTTACACGCAGAAGGTGCGAGTTCGATCCTGCCGAAACTGTTTTTTTGTCACAGACAAATTTAGCAATGAATTAACTTTTAACAATTCGCCAATTTCATTGATGACGAATCCTTTATTACAGCTTTTTTCGGAATATATATTACAAAATGTAAGTTATTAAACGTCTGGTTCCGTGGTGTATGGTTATCACGTCTGCTTACACGCAGAAGTCGCGAGTTCGATCCTCGCCGAAACTGATAATTTTTTGTCAACGACAATTTTGCAATGGAATTAACTTTTAACAATTCTGCCAATTGCATTGATGACGAATCCTTTATTACAGCTTTTTTCGGAATATATATTACAAAAATGTAAGTTATTGAACATCTGTTCCGTGGTGTAGTGGTTATCACGTCTGCTTACACGCAGAAGGTGCGAGTTCGATCCTCGCCGAACTGTTTTTTTGTCAACGACAATTTTGCAATGAATTAACTTTTAACAATTCCGCCAATTTCATGATGACGAATCCTTTATACAGCTTTTTTCGAATATATATTACAAAAATGTAAGTTGATTAAATCTGGTTCCGTGGTGTAGTGGTTATCACGTCTGCTTACACGCAGAAGGTCGGAGTTCGATCCTCGCCGAAACTGTTTCTTTTGTCAACGACAATTTTGCAATGAATTAACTTTTAACAATTCCGCAATTCATTGATGACGAATCCTTTTATACGGCTTTTTTCGGAATATATATTACAAAAATGTAAGTTATTGAACATCTGATTCCGTGTGTAGTGGTTATCACGTCTGCTTACACGCAGAAGGTCGCGAGTTCGATCCTCGCCGAAACTGGTTCTTTTGTCAACGACAATTTTCAATGAATTAACTTTTAACAATTCGCCAATTCATTGATGACGAATCCTTTATTACAGCTTTTTTTGGAATATATATTACAAAAATGTAAGTTATTAAACGTCTGGTTCCGTGGTGTAGTGGTTATCACGTCTGCTTACACGCAGAAGGCGCGAGTTCGATCCTCGCCGAAACTGGTTCTTTTGTCAACGACAATTTAGCAATGAATTAACTTTTAACAATTCCGCCAATTTCATTGATGACGAATCCTTTATACAGCTTTTTTCGGAATATATATTACAAAATGTAAGTTATTAAACGTCTGATTCCGTGGTGGTGGTTATCACGTCTGCTTACACGCAGAAGGTCGCGAGTTCGATCCTCGCCGAAACTGGTTTCTTTTGTCAACGACAATTTTGCAATGAATTAACTTTTAACAATTTCGCCAATTTCATTGATGACGAATCCTTTATTACAGCTTTTTTCGGAATATATATTACAAAAATGTAAGTTAATTAAACGTCTGGTTCCGTGGTGTAGTGGTTATCACGTCTGCTTACACGCAGAAGGCGCGAGTTCGATCCTCCGAAACTGATTTTCTTTTGTCAACAGACATTTTGCAATGAATTAACTTTTAACAATTCTCGCAATTTCATTGATGACGAATCCTTTATTACAGCTTTTTTCGGAATATATATTACAAAAATGTAAGTTATTGAACATGTCTGGTTCCGTGGTGTAGTGGTTATCACGTCTGCTTACACGCAGAAGGCGCGAGTTCGATCCTCGCCGAAACTGGTTCTTTTGTCAACGACAATTTTGCAATGAATTAACTTTTAACATTTCGCAAATTTCATTGATGACGAATCCTTTATACAGCTTTTTTCGGAATATATATTACAAAAATGTAAGTTAATTGAACATCTGGTTCCGTGGTGTAGTGGTTATCACGTCTGCTTACACGCAGAAGGTCGCGAGTTCGATCCTCGCCGAAACTGGTTCTTTTGTCAACGACAATTTTGCAATGAATTAACTTTTAACAATTTCGCCAATTTCATTGATGACGAATCCTTTATTACAGCTTTTTTTTTCGAATATATATTACAAAAATGTAAGTTATTAAACGTCTGGTTCCGTGGTGTAGTGGTTATCACGTCTGCTTACACGCAGAAGGTCGCGAGTTCGATCCTCGCCGAAACTGGTATCTTTTGTCAACGACAATTTAGCAATGAATTAACTTTTAACAATTCCGCCAATTTCATTGATGACGAATCCTTTATTACAGCTTTTTTTCGGAATATATATTACAAAAATTGTAAGTTAATTAAAAGTCTGATTCCGTGGTGTAGTGGTTATCACGTCTGCTTACACGCAGAAGGCGCGAGTTCGATCCTCGCCGAAACTGGTTTCTTTGTCAACGACAATTTTGCAATGAATTAACTTTTAACAATTTCGCCAATTCATTGATGACGCAATCCTTTATTACAGCTTTTTTTGGAAATATATTTAAAAATGTAAGTAATTAAAACGTCTGGTCCGTGGTGTAGTGGTTATCACGTCTGCTTACACGCAGAAGGCGCGAGTTCGATCCTCGCCGAAACTGGTTCTTTTGTCAACGACAATTTTGCAATGAATTAACTTTTAACAATTCGCCAATTTCATTGATGACGAATCCTTTATTACAGCTTTTTTTTCGGAAATATATTTACAAAAATGTAAGTTTAGTAACATCTGGTTCCGTGGTGTAGTGGTTATCACGTCTGCTTCAACGCAGAAGGTCGCGAGTTCGATCCTCGCCGAAACTGTTTCTTTTGTCAACGACAATTTTGCAATGAATTAACTTTAACAATCTCGCCATTACATTGATGACAATCCTTTATTAACGCTTTTTTTCGGAATATATATTACAAAAATGTAAGTTAAATAAACGTCTGGTTCCGTGGTGTAGTGGTTATCACGTCTGCTTACACGCAGAAGGTCCGAGTTCGATCCTCGCCGAAATCTGTTTCTTTTGTCAACGACAATTTTGCAATGGAATTAACTTTTAACAATTCCGCCAATTTCATTGATGACGAATCCTTTATTACAGCTTTTTTTCGGAATATATATTACAAAAATGTAAGTATTAAACGTCTGGTTCCGGTGTAGTGGTTATCACGTCTGCTTACACGCAGAAGTCGCGAGTTCGATCCTCGCCGAAATCTGGTTTCTTTGTCAACGACAATTTAGCAATGAATTAACTTTTAACAATTCCGCCAATTTCATTGATGACGAATCCTTTATTACAGCTTTTTTTCGGAATATATATTACAAAAATGTTAAGTTAAATAAACGTCTGGTTCCGTGGTGTAGTGGTTATCACGTCTGCTTCACACGCAGAAGGTCGCGAGTTCGATCCTCGCCGAAACTGGTTTTATTTTGTCAACGACAATTTTGCAATGAATTAACTTTTAACAATTCCGCCAATTTCATTGATGACGAATCCTTATTACAGCTTTTTTTCGGAATATATATTACAAAAATGTAAGTTATTAAACGTCTGGTTCCGTGGTGTAGTGGTTATCACGTCTGCTTACACGCAGAAGGCGCGAGTTCGATCCTCGCCGAAACTGATAATTCTTTTGTCAACGACAATTTTGCAATGAATTAACTTTTAACAATTCTGCCAATTTCATTGATGACGAATCCTTTATTAACGCTTTTTTCGGAATATATATTACAAAAATTGTAAGTTATTAAACGTCTGGCCGTTGTGTAGTGGTTATCACGTCTGCTTACACGCAGAAGGTCGCGAGTTCGATCCTCGCCGAAACCGTTTCTTTGTCACACATCAATTTTGCAATGAATTAACTTTTAACAATTCGCCAATTTCATTGATGACGAATCCTTATTACAGCTTTTTTCGGAATATATATTACAAAAATGTAAGTTAATTAACGTCTGTTCCGTGGTGTAGTGGTTATCACGTCTGCTTACACGCAGAAGTCGAGTTCGATCCTCGCCGAAACTGGTTTCTTTTTGTCAACAGACAATTTAGCAATGAATTAACTTTTAACAATTCGCCAATTTCATTGATGACGAATCCTTTATTACAGCTTTTTTGGAATATATATTACAAAAATGTAAGTTAATTAACATCTGGTTCGTTGGTAGTGGTTATCACTCTGCTTACACGCAGAAGGTCGCGAGTTCGATCCTGCCGAAACTGTTCTTTGACAGACAATTTTGCAATGAATTAACTTTTAACAATTTCGCAATTTCATTGATGACGAATCCTTTATACAGCTTTTTCGGAATATATATTACAAAATGTAGTTAAATAAACTGTGGTTCCGTGGTGTAGTGGTTATCACGTCTGCTTACACGCAGAGGTCGCGAGTTCGATCCTCGCCGAAACTGATTACTTTGTCAAACAAATTTTGCAATGAATTAACTTTTAACAATTCGCCAATTTCATTGATGACGCAATCTTATTGACAGCTTTTTTGGAATATATATTACAAAAATGTAAGTAATTGAACGTCTGGTTCCGTGGTGTAGTGGTTATCACGTCTGCTTACACGCAGAAGTCGCGAGTTCGATCCTCGCCGAAACTGTTTCTTTTGTCAACGACAAATTTAGCAATGAATTAACTTTTAACAATTCCCAATTTCATTGATGACGAATCCTTTATTACAGCTTTTTTCGGAATATATATTACAAAAATGTAAGTTAATTAAACGTCTGGTTCCGTGGTGTAGTGGTTATCACGTCTGCTTACACGCAGAAGGCGCGAGTTCGATCCTCGCCGAAACTGGTTTCTTTTGTCAACGATCAAATTTAGCAATGAATTAACTTTTAACAATTCCGCCAATTTCATTGATGACGAATCCTTTATTACAGCTTTTTTTCGGAATATATATTACAAAAATGTAAGTTAATTGAACATGCTTGTTCCGTGGTGTAGTGTTATCACGTCTGCTTACACGCAGAAGGTCGCAGTTCGATCCTCGCCGAAACTGGTTCTTTTGTCAACGACAATTTTGCAATGAATTAACTTTTAACAATTCTGCCAATTTCATTGATGACGAATCCTTTATTACAGCTTTTTTTCGGAATATATATTACAAAAATGTAGTTAAATTAAACGTCTGATTCCGTGGTGTAGTGGTTATCACGTCTGCTTCACAGCAGAAGTCGCGAGTTCGATCCTCGCCGAAACTGGTTCTTTGACAGACAATTTTGCAATGAATTAACTTTTAACAATTCGCCAATTTCATTGATGACGAATCCTTATATACAGCTTTTTTTCGGATATATATTACAAAAAATGTAAGTTATTAAACGCTGGTTCCGTGGTGTAGTGGTTATCACGTCTGCTTACACGCAGAAGTCGCGAGTTCGATCCTCGCCGAACTGTTTCTTTTGTCAACGACAAATTTTGCAATGAATTAACTTTTAACAATTCCGCAATTTCATTGATGACGACATCCTTTATTACAGCTTTTTTCGGAATATATATTACAAAAATGTAAGTTAATAAAGTCTGGTTCCGTGGTGTAGTGGTTATCACGTCTGCTTACACGCAGAAGTCGCGAGTTCGATCCTCGCCGAAACTGTTTTTTTGTCAAAGACAATTTTGCAATGAATTAACTTTTAACAATTCCGCCAATTTCATTGATGACGAATCCTTTATTACAGCTTTTTTTCGGAATATATATTACAAAAATGTAAGTTAATTAAACGTCTGGTTCCGTGGTGTAGTGGTTATCACGTCTGCTTACACGCAGAAGTCGCGAGTTCGATCTCGCCGAAATCTGATTTCTTTTGTCAACGACAAATTTAGCAATGAATTAACTTTTAACAATTCCGCAATTTATTGATGACGAATCCTTATTTGACGCTTTTTTGGAATATATATTACAAAAATGTAAGTTAAATAAACGTCTGTGTTCCGTGGTGTAGTGGTTATCACGTCTGCTTACACGCAGAAGTCGCGAGTTCGATCCTCGCCGAAACTGTTTCTTTTGTCAACGACAATTTTGCAATGAATTAACTTTTAACAATTCCGCCAATTTCATTGATGACGAATCCTTATACAGCTTTTTTTCGGAATATATATTACAAAAATGTAAGTTAAAATGAACCTAGTTTCGCGAGATCGAACTCGCATCCTTTGCCTCGTGTACAACTGATAACCACTAACACGGAATCAGGACTTTCAATTTAACTTACCATTTTGCTATAATATATTCCAATATAAAAAGCTGTCAATTAAAGGATTTTACGTCATAATTGAAATTTGCGAATTGTAAAAGTTTAATTCGTGCAATGATGTTATCAAATGAACTCAGTTTCGCGAGATGCGACTCGCGATCTTCTGCGTAGCAACGCTGATAACATCAACGAACAGACTTTAAATTAATTTACATTTTGAATATATATTCAAATAAAGCTGTCAATAGATTCCGTCATCAATGTAAATTGGCGGAATTGTTTACAAAGTTAATTCGATGCAAAATTTGTCTTGACAAAATGAAAACACGTCTTCGGCGAATGAATCGCGATCTTCTGCGGTGTAAGCATGACGTGACTTAACCACTACACACGAACCAGACGCTTATTAATTACATTGAATATATATTCAAATAAAGCTGTCAATAAAGGATTTACGTCATCAAGTAATTGCGGAATTGTTAAAAGTAATTCTATTGCAAAATTGATCTCTTTACAAAATGACAGGTTTCGGCTGGAGGATTCGACTTTTCGGCGAAAAATTTTTCTTCTGCGTGTGAAGCAGACGTGTACAACCACTAACCACGACGCGATCGATACTCAACTGCTAATTTAAACTTACCCATTTTTGAATAATATTCAATAAAAGCTGTCATAAGGAAATACGTCATCAATGAAATTTCGAATTGTAAAGTTAATTCGATTGCACAATGATCCTGTGTTGACAAATAAAACAGCGGATTTCGCGAGGATCGAACTCGCGATCTTCTGCGTGTTAACCAGACGGAAACCACTACACCACGAACCAGATTTAATTTAACTTACATTTTGTAAATTATTCCAATAAAAGCTGTAAATAAAGGATTCGTATCAATTAAATTCGGAAATTGTTAAAGTTAATTCGATTGCAAATTGATCTGTGACAAAATGAAAACAGGTTTCGCGAGGTCGAACTCGCACTTCTGCTGTAAAGCAGACGTGATAACCATACACCACGGAACAGATTTCATTTAACTTACATTTGTAATATATTTCCAATAAAAGCTGTCAATTAAAGATTTACGTATCAATGTAATTGGTGCGAATGTTAAAAGTTAATTCGATTGCAAATTGATCTTGACAAATGAAACAGTTTAGCGAGGAATGAACTCGCGACCATTCTGCGTGTGAAGCAGACGTGAACCACTACACACGGAACCAGACGTGTAATTTCAACTTACCATTTTCTGTCATATATATCCAAATAAAAACTGTCAATTAAAGGATTTACGTCTCAATGAATTGCGAATTTTAAAGTTAATTCGATGCAAAATGATTTTGCAAATAAACATGGTTTTCGTCAGGATCGAATCGTACTTTGCGTCATAAGCATACTGTAACACTACACACGAAAGGGATTTAATTACTTACCAGTTGTAATATATATCGAAATAAACTGTCAATAAGATTTTGTCATACAATGTAAATGGAATTGTTTAAAGTTAATTCGATTGCAAATTGATCTGTTGAAAAAAAACAGTTTCGGAGATCAATCGCATCTTCTTCGGTGTAAGCAGACAGTGATAACACTACACCACGGAACCAGGGCGTTTATTTTAACCTTACCATTTTGTAATTATATATCGAAATGAATCGCTGTTCAATAAATTGATTTAGATGCAATGTAAATTGTCGAATTGTTAAAAGTTAATTCGATTGCAAATTCTGTGACAAATGAATCAGGTTTCGCGGAGGATCGAAACCGCGACTCTGCTGTGAAGCAGACTGATAACCACTACACCACGGAACCAGCAATGTAATTTTAACTCTACATTTTGTATATATATTCAATAAAAGCTGTCAATAAAGGATTTACGCATCAATGGAAATGGCGAATTGTTAAAGTTAATTTCGATTGCAAATTTGTCGTTGACAAAAGAAAAACCAGTTTCGGAGGATCGAACTCGCGACCTTCTGCGTGTAAGCAGATGTGATAACCACTACCACGGAACCAGATGTTTAATTTCTACATTTTTGTAATATATATTCCATAAAAGCATGCAATAAAGGTGTCGTCATCAATGTAATGCGGAATTGTTAAAAGTTAATTCATTCAAATTGATCGTTGTCAAATGAAAAAGTTCGCGAGGATCAACGTGCCCTTCTGCGTTAACAGACGTGATCCACTACAACCACGAACAGGAATTTAATTACTTACCATTTTGTAATTATATTCCAAAAAAGCTGTCAATAAAGGATTGCGTCATCAATGCAATTGCGAAATTGTTAAAAGTTAATTCATTGCAAAATGTCCAGTTGACAAAAGATTAACCAGTTTCGGCGAGGATCGAACTCGCGACCTTCTGCGTGTAACAGACGTGATAACCACTACACCACGGAACAGACTGTTATCTACTTACATTTTGTAATATATATTCGAAAAAAGCTGTTATAAAGGATTCGTCATCAATGAATTGCGAATTGTTAAAAGTTATTCATTGCAAATGTCATGTTGACAAAAGAACAGATTTGGCGAGGTCGAACTCGCGTCCTTGCGTGAAAGCAGATGATACCACTACACCGGAACAGACTTTAATTTAACTTACATTTTTGTAATATATTCCGAAAAAAACTGTATAAAGATTTGCGTCATCAATGAAAATTGCAGAATTGTAAAAGTTAATTCGATTGCTAAATTGTCGTTGACAAAATGTAACAGTTTCGGCGGATCGAACTCGCGACCTTCTGCGTGAAGCAGACTGATAACACTACACCACGGAATCAGGTACTTTAATTTAACTTACATTTTTGTAAATATATATCCGAAATAAAAGCTGTAATAAAGGATTTGCGTCATCATGCAAATTGCGAATTGTTAAAAGTTAATTCTTGCAAATTGTCAGTTGACAAAATGACTTCAGTGCGAGGATCGAACTCGCGCTTCTGCGTGTAAGCAGACGTGATAACCACTACACACGGAACTCAGACGTTTATTAACTTACCAATTTGTAAATATATTCCGAAAAAAGCTGTTAATAAAGGATTTCGCTATCATGCAAATTTGCGAATTGTTAAAAGTTAATTCATTGCAAATTGTCGTTGACAAAAGACAGATTTCGGCGAGGATCGAACTCGCACTTCTGCGGTAAAGCAGAGTGATAACCACTACACCACGGAATCAGGACGTTTAATGCATACTTACCAATTTTAGTATAATAATTCCGAAATAAAAGCTGTCATAAATGGATTGCGTCATCAATGAATTTGGCAGAATTGTTAAAAGTTAATTCATTGCAAATTTGTCGTTGACAAAATTACAGGATTTCGGCGAGGATCGAACTCGCGACCTCTGCGTGTAACAGACGTGATAACCACTACACCACGAACAGGTATTTCAATTAACCTTAATGTAATATATATTCCACTAAAAGCTGTAATAAAGGATTCGTCATCTGACAATTGGCGAAATTGTTAAAGTTAATTCGATTGCAAATTGTCGTTGACAAAATAGAAACAGATTCGGGAGGATCGAACTCGCGCCTTCTGCGTGTAGCAGACGTGATAACCACTCACACGGAATCAGACGTTTAATGCAACTTACCATTTTTGTAATATAATCCGAATAAAAGCTGTCAATAAAGGATTCGTCATCATGAAATTGGCGAATTGTTAAAAGTTTAATTCGATTGCAAAATTGTCGTTGAACAAAAGATAATCAGTTTCGGCAGAGATCGAACTCGCGTACTTCTGCGTGAAACAGACGTGATAACCACTACACCACGACAGACGTTTATTATAACTTACCAATTTTTGATAATATATTCCTAAAAAGCTGTAATAAGGATTCGTCATCAATGCAATTGCAGAATTGTAAAAGTTATTCATTGCTAAATTTGTTTTGACAAAAAAAATCTCAGTTCGGCGAGGATCGAACTCGCGACCTTCTGCGTGTAAGCAGACGTGATAACCATACACACGGAACAGACTTTCAATCTTACATTTTGTAATATATATTCCGAATAAAAGCTCGTAATAAAGGATTCGTCATCATGAAATTGTGCGAATTGTTAAAAGTTAATTCGATTGCAAAATTGACTGTTGACAAAATAACAGTTTCGGCGAGGATCGAACTCGCGACCTTCTGCGTGATAAAGCAGACGTTGATAACCACTACACCACGGAACAGAATGTTCAATTTACTTACATTTTTGTAATATATATCCAAAAAAGCTGTAATAAAGGATTCGTCATCATGAAATTGCAAATGTTAAAAGTTATTCATTGCAAATTGTCATGTGACAAAAGAATCAGTTTCGCGAGGATTCGAAACTCGCTTCTGCGTGTAAGCAGACGTGATAACCACTACACCGGAATCAGGACGTTATTTCAACTTACATTTTTTGTAATATATATTCCGAAAAAAGCGTAATAAAGGATTGTCATGCAGATGCAAATTTGCAGAATTGTTAAAAGTTAATTCATTGCAAAATGTCAGTTGACAAAATGAATCAGGTTTCGGCGAGGATCGACTCGCAGCCTTCTGCGTGTAAGCAGACGTGATAACACTACACCACGGAATCAGACTGTTAATTAACTTACAATTTTGTAATATATTCCAATAAAAGCGTCAATAAGGATTTCGTCATCATGCAATATTGCGAATTGTTAAAAAGTTAATTCGATTGCAAAATGATCTTTGACAAAAGAAAATCAGTTTCGGCGAGGATCGAACTCGCGACCTCTGCGTGTAAAGCAACGTATTAACCACAACACCACTGAATCAGGACTGTTAATTTAACTTACGCATTTGTTAATATATATTCCAAATAAAAGGGTAAAATGTCAATAAAGGCNAGTTGACAAAAAGATTATCAGATTCCTAGCTTTGTATTCCCGTTGTGCTAGTTTGCTGAACATTCGCTTAATACCATTTTCAGTCACGCACAGTTTAATTTACTGTTTGTGTGTCATATCAATGGAAAAGTCTCTTTTCCAAAACCTTTGGGAATTTGTTCCAAGGCACCAAAACTTACCATTAATACCACCTTCACTATTATTATTATTATTATTTAGTATTATTAGTTATTTATTAATTATTTGTTAGGTGTTGCTGAATATTATTACACTTCTGGTTATTCTTACGAGGTTAGTCCAAAACAAACAGCATACAAGAGAAGATGTACTAAGATGTCTCAAATCAGAATTTCGTATAGCAATTGCTTACACCTTTTTTTAATGTACAAAAAGTTGCATCATGACAAATTTGATTTAGTGCTTCAAAGTACATGTGATGAAATAAATGTAGATATATGTGAAACTTATTCATTTCTTTTTCTGAAGGTTTAACAATAACCGGGTCTTTGTGCAGGAAACCTTTTTAAACTTTTCTCTTAAAATCAATTCACAAAAATAATTCAACAATTTTCTCATCCGAATTCAATTTGTTTTATATTTCAAATTCATGTGTTGTCATTGAAAAAAAGTTATATGTATATATAAATATAAATATAAATATATATATATATATATATATATATATATATAATTATATGGGTGTCCGTCAGCGAAATTCATCTCCAAAGAGCCTCAATCCACCAGGAACAGGGAGCATATATATATATATAATATTATATATATATATATATATATATATATATATATATATATATTGGGGAGATTATGTGCTTAATTAAAAGTCAACCCTAATCTTGTAATTAATTAATTATAATTAAATGAATTAGGCGTGCATATCGGTTTTAAATGTAAAAGTAACAAATCGAGAAAAAGTCGATTCTGTATTTCATTCATCCCATTCTTATAGCCCTTCTATGAGCCTAATGGGCTGAAATGTACATACAGAGATCGACTTTTTCTCGATTGTTTACGTTTTACATTTAAAACCGATATGCACGGGCCTAATTCATTAATTATAAATTAATTAATTAACAAATTAGGTATGACTTTAATTAAGCAATAATTCTCCCCAAAATTGTCGGCCTTCGCCATTTCAAACACATTGTTTGACCACTTCATATATATATTATATATATATATGTGTGTGTGATTTTGTGTGTGTGTGTGTGTGTGTGTGTGTGTCTGTGTGTCTGTGCGTGTGTGTGTTGTGAGTTCCCTATCCCTGGTGGGTTGAGCTCTTTGGAGGGATTTCTCTGACGGACAGCCATTACGCTTAAATTCAAGGTTCTCATTAAGACAGATGCGCCTCCTTTTGCCTTAAATATTTACAGATTATTAATATTAACTGGTATTATATTAACTGAATATGAACTGATAAATACATACCCGTATGTATGTATTTATCAGTTTAATTTCTCGCTTTGAGGTGTTGCTGATTGGCTCAGTGGTTAGATCCCTCTCTGAGAATTTACGTCATCAATGTAAATTGCGGAATTGTTAAAAGTTAATTCATTGCTAAATTGTCTGTTGACAAAATGAAAACCAGGTTTCGGCGAGGATCGAACTCGCGACCTTCTGCGTGTGAAGCAGACGTGATAACCACTACACCACGGATGTTTAATTTAACTTACCATTTTTGTAATATATATTCCAAATAAAAGCTGTCAATAAAGGATTTACGTCATCAATGTAAATTGGCGGAATTGTTAAAAGTTAATTCGATTGCAAAATTGATCTGTTGACAAAATGAAAACCAGGTTTCGGCGAGGATCGAACTCGCGACCTTCTGCGTGTGAAGCAGACGTGATAACCACTACACCACGGAACCAGGGATGTTTAATTTAACTTACCATTTTTGTAATATATATTCCAAAAAAAGCTGTAATAAAGGATTTACGTCATCAATGTAAATTGGCAGAATTGTTAAAAGTTAATTCGATTGCAAAATTGATCTGTTGACAAATGAAAACCAGGTTTCGGCGAGGATCGAACTCGCGACCTTCTGCGTGTGAAGCAGACGTGATAACCACTACACCACGGAATCAGGGACGTTTAATTTAACTTACCATTTTTGTAATATATATTCCAAAAAAAGCTGTCAATAAAGGATTTACGTCATCAATGCAAATTGCGGAATTGTTAAAAGTTAATTCGATTGCAAAATTGTCTGTTGACAAAAGAAAACCAGGTTTCGGCGAGGATCGAACTCGCGACCTTCTGCGTGTAAAGCAGACGTGATAACCACTACACCACGGAACCAGACGTTTAATTTAACTTACCATTTTTGTAATATATATTCCAAATAAAAGCGTCAATAAAGGATTTACGTCATCAATGCAAATTGGCAGAATTGTTAAAAGTTAATTCGATTGCAAAATTGTCAGTTGACAAAAGAAAATCAGGTTTCGGCGAGGATCGAACTCGCGACCTTCTGCGTGTAAAGCAGACGTGATAACCACTACACCACGGAACCAGACGTTTAATTTAACTTACCATTTTTGTAATATATATTCCAAAAAAAGCTGTCAATAAAGGATTTGCGTCATCAATGCAAATTGCAGAATTGTTAAAAGTTAATTCATTGCAAAATTGTCAGTTGACAAAAGAAAATCAGGTTTCGGCGAGGATCGAACTCGCGACCTTCTGCGTGTAAAGCAGACGTGATAACCACTACACCACGGAACCAGACATTTAATTTAACTTACATTTTTGTAATATATATTCCAAAAAAAGCTGTAATAAAGGATTTGCGTCATCAATGCAAATTGCAGAATTGTTAAAAGTTAATTCATTGCAAAATTGTCAGTTGACAAAAGATTATCAGATTTCGGCGAGGATCGAACTCGCGACCTTCTGCGTGTAAAGCAGACGTGATAACCACTACACCACGGAATCAGACGTTTAATTTAACTTACCATTTTTGTAATATATATTCCAAAAAAAGCTGTAATAAAGGATTTGCGTCATCAATGCAAATTGCAGAATTGTTAAAAGTTAATTCATTGCAAAATTGTCAGTTGACAAAAGAAAATCAGGTTTCGGCGAGGATCGAACTCGCGACCTTCTGCGTGTAAAGCAGACGTGATAACCACTACACCACGGAATCAGACATTTAATTTAACTTACCATTTTTGTAATATATATTCCAAAAAAAGCTGTAATAAAGGATTTGCGTCATCAATGCAAATTGGCAGAATTGTTAAAAGTTAATTCATTGCTAAATTGTCAGTTGACAAAAGAAAATCAGGTTTCGGCGAGGATCGAACTCGCGACCTTCTGCGTGTAAAGCAGACGTGATAACCACTACACCACGGAATCAGACGTTTAATTTAACTTACCATTTTTGTAATATATATTCCAAAAAAAGCTGTCAATAAAGGATTTGCGTCATCAATGCAAATTGCAGAATTGTTAAAAGTTAATTCATTGCAAAATTGTCAGTTGACAAAAGAAAATCAGATTTCGGCGAGGATCGAACTCGCGACCTTCTGCGTGTAAAGCAGACGTGATAACCACTACACCACGGAACCAGGGTTTAATTTAACTTACCATTTTTGTAATATATATTCCAAAAAAAGCTGTAATAAAGGATTTGCGTCATCAATGCAAATTGGCAGAATTGTTAAAAGTTAATTCATTGCAAAATTGTCAGTTGACAAAAGAAAATCAGGTTTCGGCGAGGATCGAACTCGCGACCTTCTGCGTGTAAAGCAGACGTGATAACCACTACACCACGGAATCAGACGTTTAATTTAACTTACCATTTTTGTAATATATATTCCAAAAAAAGCTGTAATAAAGGATTTGCGTCATCAATGCAAATTGGCAGAATTGTTAAAAGTTAATTCATTGCAAAATTGTCAGTTGACAAAAGATCAGGTTTCGGCGAGGATCGAACTCGCGACCTTCTGCGTGTAAAGCAGACGTGATAACCACTACACCACGGAACCAGACGTTTAATTTAACTTACCATTTTTGTAATATATATTCCAAAAAAAGCGTCAATAAAGGATTTGCGTCATCAATGCAAATTGGCAGAATTGTTAAAAGTTAATTCATTGCAAAATTGTCAGTTGACAAAAGATCAGGTTTCGGCGAGGATCGAACTCGCGACCTTCTGCGTGTAAAGCAGACGTGATAACCACTACACCACGGAATCAGGACGTTTAATTTAACTTACCATTTTTGTAATATATATTCCAAAAAAAGCTGTAATAAAGGATTTACGTCATCAATGCAAATTGCAGAATTGTTAAAAGTTAATTCATTGCAAAATTGTCAGTTGACAAAAGAAATCAGGTTTCGGCGAGGATCGAACTCGCGACCTTCTGCGTGTAAAGCAGACGTGATAACCACTACACCACGGAATCAGACGTTTAATTTAACTTACCATTTTTGTAATATATATTCCAAATAAAAGCTGTCAATAAAGGATTTACGTCATCAATGCAAATTGCAGAATTGTTAAAAGTTAATTCATTGCAAAATTGTCAGTTGACAAAAGAAAATCAGGTTTCGGCGAGGATCGAACTCGCGACCTTCTGCGTGTAAAGCAGACGTGATAACCACTACACCACGGAACCAGACGTTTAATTTAACTTACCATTTTTGTAATATATATTCCAAATAAAAGCTGTCAATAAAGGATTTACGTCATCAATGCAAATTGCAGAATTGTTAAAAGTTAATTCGATTGCAAAATTGTCAGTTGACAAAATGAAAACCAGGTTTCGGCGAGGATCGAACTCGCGACCTTCTGCGTGTAAAGCAGACGTGATAACCACTACACCACGGAACCAGACGTTTAATTTAACTTACCATTTTTGTAATATATATTCCAAAAAAAGCTGTCAATAAAGGATTTACGTCATCAATGCAAATTGGCAGAATTGTTAAAAGTTAATTCGATTGCAAAATTGTCTGTTGACAAAATGAAAACCAGGTTTCGGCGAGGATCGAACTCGCGACCTTCTGCGTGTAAAGCAGACGTGATAACCACTACACCACGGAACCAGACGTTTAATTTAACTTACCATTTTTGTAATATATATTCCAAATAAAAGCTGTCAATAAAGGATTTACGTCATCAATGTAAATTGGCAGAATTGTTAAAAGTTAATTCGATTGCAAAATTGATCTGTTGACAAAAGAAAACCAGGTTTCGGCGAGGATCGAACTCGCGACCTTCTGCGTGTGAAGCAGACGTGATAACCACTACACCACGGAACCAGGACGTTTAATTTAACTTACCATTTTTGTAATATATATTCCAAATAAAAGCTGTCAATAAAGGATTTACGTCATCAATGTAAATTGGCGGAATTGTTAAAAGTTAATTCGATTGCAAAATTGTCTGTTGACAAAATGAAAACCAGGTTTCGGCGAGGATCGAACTCGCGACCTTCTGCGTGTGAAGCAGACGTGATAACCACTACACCACGGAACCAGGGACGTTTAATTTAACTTACCATTTTTGTAATATATATTCCAAATAAAAGCTGTCAATAAAGGATTTACGTCATCAATGTAAATTGGCAGAATTGTTAAAAGTTAATTCGATTGCAAAATTGATCTGTTGACAAAATGAAAACCAGGTTTCGGCGAGGATCGAACTCGCGACCTTCTGCGTGTGAAGCAGACGTGATAACCACTACACCACGGAACCAGACGTTTAATTTAACTTACCATTTTTGTAATATATATTCCAAATAAAAGCTGTCAATAAAGGATTTACGTCATCAATGTAAATTGGCGGAATTGTTAAAAGTTAATTCGATTGCAAAATTGATCTGTTGACAAAATGAAAACCAGGTTTCGGCGAGGATCGAACTCGCGACCTTCTGCGTGTGAAGCAGACGTGATAACCACTACACCACGGAACCAGGGACGTTTAATTTAACTTACCATTTTTGTAATATATATTCCAAATAAAAGCTGTCAATAAAGGATTTACGTCATCAATGTAAATTGGCAGAATTGTTAAAAGTTAATTCGATTGCAAAATTGTCTGTTGACAAAATGAAAACCAGGTTTCGGCGAGGATCGAACTCGCGACCTTCTGCGTGTGAAGCAGACGTGATAACCACTACACCACGGAACCAGGGACGTTTAATTTAACTTACCATTTTTGTAATATATATTCCAAATAAAAGCTGTCAATAAAGGATTTACGTCATCAATGTAAATTGGCGGAATTGTTAAAAGTTAATTCGATTGCAAAATTGATCTGTTGACAAAATGAAAACCAGGTTTCGGCGAGGATCGAACTCGCGACCTTCTGCGTGTGAAGCAGACGTGATAACCACTACACCACGGAACCAGGGACGTTTAATTTAACTTACCATTTTTGTAATATATATTCCAAATAAAAGCTGTCAATAAAGGATTTACGTCATCAATGTAAATTGGCGGAATTGTTAAAAGTTAATTCGATTGCAAAATTGTCTGTTGACAAAATGAAAACCAGGTTTCGGCGAGGATCGAACTCGCGACCTTCTGCGTGTGAAGCAGACGTGATAACCACTACACCACGGAACCAGGGATGTTTAATTTAACTTACCATTTTTGTAATATATATTCCAAATAAAAGCTGTCAATAAAGGATTTACGTCATCAATGTAAATTGGCGGAATTGTTAAAAGTTAATTCGATTGCAAAATTGATCTGTTGACAAAATGAAAACCAGGTTTCGGCGAGGATCGAACTCGCGACCTTCTGCGTGTGAAGCAGACGTGATAACCACTACACCACGGAACCAGGGATGTTTAATTTAACTTACCATTTTTGTAATATATATTCCAAATAAAAGCTGTCAATAAAGGATTTACGTCATCAATGTAAATTGGCGGAATTGTTAAAAGTTAATTCGATTGCAAAATTGATCTGTTGACAAAATGAAAACCAGGTTTCGGCGAGGATCGAACTCGCGACCTTCTGCGTGTGAAGCAGACGTGATAACCACTACACCACGGAACCAGGGATGTTTAATTTAACTTACCATTTTTGTAATATATATTCCAAATAAAAGCTGTCAATAAAGGATTTACGTCATCAATGTAAATTGGCGGAATTGTTAAAAGTTAATTCGATTGCAAAATTGATCTGTTGACAAAATGAAAACCAGGTTTCGGCGAGGATCGAACTCGCGACCTTCTGCGTGTGAAGCAGACGTGATAACCACTACACCACGGAACCAGGGACGTTTAATTTAACTTACCATTTTTGTAATATATATTCCAAATAAAAGCTGTCAATAAAGGATTTACGTCATCAATGTAAATTGGCAGAATTGTTAAAAGTTAATTCGATTGCAAAATTGATCTGTTGACAAAATGAAAACCAGGTTTCGGCGAGGATCGAACTCGCGACCTTCTGCGTGTGAAGCAGACGTGATAACCACTACACCACGGAACCAGACGTTTAATTTAACTTACCATTTTTGTAATATATATTCCAAATAAAAGCTGTCAATAAAGGATTTACGTCATCAATGTAAATTGGCGGAATTGTTAAAAGTTAATTCGATTGCAAAATTGATCTGTTGACAAAATGAAAACCAGGTTTCGGCGAGGATCGAACTCGCGACCTTCTGCGTGTGAAGCAGACGTGATAACCACTACACCACGGAACCAGGGACGTTTAATTTAACTTACCATTTTTGTAATATATATTCCAAATAAAAGCTGTCAATAAAGGATTTACGTCATCAATGTAAATTGGCGGAATTGTTAAAAGTTAATTCGATTGCAAAATTGATCTGTTGACAAAATGAAAACCAGGTTTCGGCGAGGATCGAACTCGCGACCTTCTGCGTGTGAAGCAGACGTGATAACCACTACACCACGGAACCAGGGACGTTTAATTTAACTTACCATTTTTGTAATATATATTCCAAATAAAAGCTGTCAATAAAGGATTTACGTCATCAATGTAAATTGGCAGAATTGTTAAAAGTTAATTCGATTGCAAAATTGATCTGTTGACAAAATGAAAACCAGGTTTCGGCGAGGATCGAACTCGCGACCTTCTGCGTGTGAAGCAGACGTGATAACCACTACACCACGGAACCAGGGACGTTTAATTTAACTTACCATTTTTGTAATATATATTCCAAATAAAAGCTGTCAATAAAGGATTTACGTCATCAATGTAAATTGGCGGAATTGTTAAAAGTTAATTCGATTGCAAAATTGATCTGTTGACAAAATGAAAACCAGGTTTCGGCGAGGATCGAACTCGCGACCTTCTGCGTGTGAAGCAGACGTGATAACCACTACACCACGGAACCAGGGACGTTTAATTTAACTTACCATTTTTGTAATATATATTCCAAATAAAAGCTGTCAATAAAGGATTTACGTCATCAATGTAAATTGGCGGAATTGTTAAAAGTTAATTCGATTGCAAAATTGTCTGTTGACAAAATGAAAACCAGGTTTCGGCGAGGATCGAACTCGCGACCTTCTGCGTGTGAAGCAGACGTGATAACCACTACACCACGGAACCAGGGATTTAATTTAACTTACCATTTTTGTAATATATATTCCAAATAAAAGCTGTCAATAAAGGATTTACGTCATCAATGTAAATTGGCGGAATTGTTAAAAGTTAATTCGATTGCAAAATTGATCTGTTGACAAAATGAAAACCAGGTTTCGGCGAGGATCGAACTCGCGACCTTCTGCGTGTGAAGCAGACGTGATAACCACTACACCACGGAACCAGACGTTTAATTTAACTTACCATTTTTGTAATATATATTCCAAATAAAAGCTGTCAATAAAGGATTTACGTCATCAATGTAAATTGGCGGAATTGTTAAAAGTTAATTCGATTGCAAAATTGATCTGTTGACAAAATGAAAACCAGGTTTCGGCGAGGATCGAACTCGCGACCTTCTGCGTGTGAAGCAGACGTGATAACCACTACACCACGGAACCAGGGACGTTTAATTTAACTTACCATTTTTGTAATATATATTCCAAATAAAAGCTGTCAATAAAGGATTTACGTCATCAATGTAAATTGGCGGAATTGTTAAAAGTTAATTCGATTGCAAAATTGTCTGTTGACAAAATGAAAACCAGGTTTCGGCGAGGATCGAACTCGCGACCTTCTGCGTGTGAAGCAGACGTGATAACCACTACACCACGGAACCAGGGACGTTTAATTTAACTTACCATTTTTGTAATATATATTCCAAATAAAGCTGTCAATAAAGGATTTACGTCATCAATGTAAATTGGCAGAATTGTTAAAAGTTAATTCGATTGCAAAATTGATCTGTTGACAAAATGAAAACCAGGTTTCGGCGAGGATCGAACTCGCGACCTTCTGCGTGTGAAGCAGACGTGATAACCACTACACCACGGAACCAGACGTTTAATTTAACTTACCATTTTTGTAATATATATTCCAAAAAAGCTGTCAATAAAGGATTTACGTCATCAATGTAAATTGGCGGAATTGTTAAAAGTTAATTCGATTGCAAAATTGATCTGTTGACAAAATGAAAACCAGGTTTCGGCGAGGATCGAACTCGCGACCTTCTGCGTGTGAAGCAGACGTGATAACCACTACACCACGGAACCAGGGACGTTTAATTTAACTTACCATTTTTGTAATATATATTCCAAAAAAGCTGTCAATAAAGGATTTACGTCATCAATGTAAATTGGCAGAATTGTTAAAAGTTAATTCGATTGCAAAATTGTCTGTTGACAAAATGAAAACCAGGTTTCGGCGAGGATCGAACTCGCGACCTTCTGCGTGTGAAGCAGACGTGATAACCACTACACCACGGAACCAGGGATTTAATTTAACTTACCATTTTTGTAATATATATTCCAAATAAAAGCTGTCAATAAAGGATTTACGTCATCAATGTAAATTGGCGGAATTGTTAAAAGTTAATTCGATTGCAAAATTGATCTGTTGACAAAATGAAAACCAGGTTTCGGCGAGGATCGAACTCGCGACCTTCTGCGTGTGAAGCAGACGTGATAACCACTACACCACGGAACCAGACGTTTAATTTAACTTACCATTTTTGTAATATATATTCCAAATAAAAGCTGTCAATAAAGGATTTACGTCATCAATGTAAATTGGCGGAATTGTTAAAAGTTAATTCGATTGCAAAATTGATCTGTTGACAAAATGAAAACCAGGTTTCGGCGAGGATCGAACTCGCGACCTTCTGCGTGTGAAGCAGACGTGATAACCACTACACCACGGAACCAGGGATGTTTAATTTAACTTACCATTTTTGTAATATATATTCCAAAAAAAGCTGTCAATAAAGGATTTACGTCATCAATGTAAATTGGCGGAATTGTTAAAAGTTAATTCGATTGCAAAATTGTCTGTTGACAAAATGAAAACCAGGTTTCGGCGAGGATCGAACTCGCGACCTTCTGCGTGTAAAGCAGACGTGATAACCACTACACCACGGAACCAGGACGTTTAATTTAACTTACCATTTTTGTAATATATATTCCAAAAAAGCTGTCAATAAAGGATTTACGTCATCAATGTAAATTGGCAGAATTGTTAAAAGTTAATTCGATTGCAAAATTGTCTGTTGACAAAATGAAAACCAGGTTTCGGCGAGGATCGAACTCGCGACCTTCTGCGTGTGAAGCAGACGTGATAACCACTACACCACGGAACCAGGGACGTTTAACTTACCATTTTTGTAATATATATTCCAAATAAAAGCTGTCAATAAAGGATTTACGTCATCAATGTAAATTGGCAGAATTGTTAAAAGTTAATTCGATTGCAAAATTGATCTGTTGACAAAATGAAAACCAGGTTTCGGCGAGGATCGAACTCGCGACCTTCTGCGTGTGAAGCAGACGTGATAACCACTACACCACGGAACCAGACGTTTAATTTAACTTACCATTTTTGTAATATATATTCCAAAAAAGCTGTCAATAAAGGATTTACGTCATCAATGTAAATTGGCAGAATTGTTAAAAGTTAATTCGATTGCAAAATTGATCTGTTGACAAAATGAAAACCAGGTTTCGGCGAGGATCGAACTCGCGACCTTCTGCGTGTGAAGCAGACGTGATAACCACTACACCACGGAACCAGACGTTTAATTTAACTTACCATTTTTGTAATATATATTCCAAAAAAAGCTGTCAATAAAGGATTACGTCATCAATGTAAATTGGCGGAATTGTTAAAAGTTAATTCGATTGCAAAATTGTCTGTTGACAAAATGAAACCAGGTTTCGGCGAGGATCGAACTCGCGACCTTCTGCGTGTGAAGCAGACGTGATAACCACTACACCACGGAACCAGGGACGTTTAATTTAACTTACCATTTTTGTAATATATATTCCAAATAAAAGCTGTCAATAAAGGATTTACGTCATCAATGTAAATTGGCGGAATTGTTAAAAGTTAATTCGATTGCAAAATTGTCTGTTGACAAAATGAAAACCAGGTTTCGGCGAGGATCGAACTCGCGACCTTCTGCGTGTGAAGCAGACGTGATAACCACTACACCACGGAACCAGGATTTAATTTAACTTACCATTTTTGTAATATATATTCCAAAAAAAGCTGTCAATAAAGGATTTACGTCATCAATGTAAATTGGCAGAATTGTTAAAAGTTAATTCGATTGCAAAATTGTCTGTTGACAAAATGAAAACCAGGTTTCGGCGAGGATCGAACTCGCGACCTTCTGCGTGTGAAGCAGACGTGATAACCACTACACCACGGAACCAGGACGTTTAATTTAACTTACATTTTTGTAATATATATTCCAAAAAAAGCTGTCAATAAAGGATTTACGTCATCAATGTAAATTGGCGGAATTGTTAAAAGTTAATTCGATTGCAAAATTGTCTGTTGACAAAATGAAAACCAGGTTTCGGCGAGGATCGAACTCGCGACCTTCTGCGTGTGAAGCAGACGTGATAACCACTACACCACGGAACCAGGGATGTTAATTTAACTTACCATTTTTGTAATATATATTCCAAAAAAAGCTGTCAATAAAGGATTTACGTCATCAATGTAAATTGGCGGAATTGTTAAAAGTTAATTCGATTGCAAAATTGATCTGTTGACAAAATGAAAACCAGGTTTCGGCGAGGATCGAACTCGCGACCTTCTGCGTGTGAAGCAGACGTGATAACCACTACACCACGGAAACAGGATTTAATTTAACTTACCATTTTTGTAATATATATTCCAAATAAAAGCTGTCAATAAAGGATTTACGTCATCAATGTAAATTGCGGAATTGTTAAAAGTTAATTCGATTGCAAAATTGATCTGTTGACAAAATGAAAACCAGGTTTCGGCGAGGATCGAACTCGCGACCTTCTGCGTGTAAAGCAGACGTGATAACCACTACACCACGGAACCAGGGATGTTTAATTTAACTTACCATTTTTGTAATATATATTCCAAAAAAAGCTGTCAATAAAGGATTTACGTCATCAATGCAAATTGCAGAATTGTTAAAAGTTAATTCGATTGCAAAATTGTCTGTTGACAAAAGAAAACCAGGTTTCGGCGAGGATCGAACTCGCGACCTTCTGCGTGTGAAGCAGACGTGATAACCACTACACCACGGAACCAGACGTTTAATTTAACTTACCATTTTTGTAATATATATTCCAAAAAAAGCTGTCAATAAAGGATTTACGTCATCAATGTAAATTGCAGAATTGTTAAAAGTTAATTCGATTGCAAAATTGTCTGTTGACAAAAGAAAACCAGGTTTCGGCGAGGATCGAACTCGCGACCTTCTGCGTGTAAAGCAGACGTGATAACCACTACACCACGGAACCAGACGTTTAATTTAACTTACCATTTTTGTAATATATATTCCAAAAAAGCTGTCAATAAAGGATTTACGTCATCAATGTAAATTGGCGGAATTGTTAAAAGTTAATTCATTGCAAAATTGTCAGTTGACAAAAGAAAACCAGGTTTCGGCGAGGATCGAACTCGCGACCTTCTGCGTGTGAAGCAGACGTGATAACCACTACACCACGGAATCAGACGTTTAATTTAACTTACCATTTTTGTAATATATATTCCAAATAAAAGCTGTCAATAAAGGATTTACGTCATCAATGTAAATTGGCAGAATTGTTAAAAGTTAATTCATTGCAAAATTGTCAGTTGACAAAAGAAAACCAGGTTTCGGCGAGGATCGAACTCGCGACCTTCTGCGTGTGAAGCAGACGTGATAACCACTACACCACGGAATCAGACGTTTAATTTAACTTACCATTTTTGTAATATATATTCCAAAAAAAGCTGTAATAAAGGATTTACGTCATCAATGCAAATTGGCAGAATTGTTAAAAGTTAATTCATTGCAAAATTGTCAGTTGACAAAAGAAAATCAGATTTCGGCGAGGATCGAACTCGCGACCTTCTGCGTGTAAAGCAGACGTGATAACCACTACACCACGGAACCAGACGTTTAATTTAACTTACCATTTTTGTAATATATATTCCAAAAAAAGCTGTCAATAAAGGATTTACGTCATCAATGCAAATTGCAGAATTGTTAAAAGTTAATTCGATTGCAAAATTGTCAGTTGACAAAAGAAAACCAGGTTTCGGCGAGGATCGAACTCGCGACCTTCTGCGTGTAAAGCAGACGTGATAACCACTACACCACGGAACCAGGGATGTTGAATTCATCTTACCATTTTTGTAATATATATTCCAAATAAAAGCTGTCAATAAAGGATTTACGTCATCAATGCAAATTGGCGGAATTGTTAAAAGTTAATTCATTGCAAAATTGTCAGTTGACAAAAGAAAATCAGGTTTCGGCGAGGATCGAACTCGCGACCTTCTGCGTGTGAAGCAGACGTGATAACCACTACACCACGGAATCAGACGTTTAATTTAACTTACCATTTTTGTAATATATATTCCAAAAAAAGCTGTCAATAAAGGATTTACGTCATCAATGCAAATTGCAGAATTGTTAAAAGTTAATTCATTGCAAAATTGTCAGTTGACAAAAGAAAACCAGGTTTCGGCGAGGATCGAACTCGCGACCTTCTGCGTGTGAAGCAGACGTGATAACCACTACACCACGGAATCAGACGTTTAATTTAACTTACCATTTTTGTAATATATATTCCAAAAAAAGCTGTAATAAAGGATTTACGTCATCAATGTAAATTGCAGAATTGTTAAAAGTTAATTCATTGCAAAATTGTCAGTTGACAAAAGAAAATCAGGTTTCGGCGAGGATCGAACTCGCGACCTTCTGCGTGTAAAGCAGACGTGATAACCACTACACCACGGAATCAGACGTTTAATTTAACTTACCATTTTGTAATATATATTCCAAAAAAAGCTGTAATAAAGGATTTACGTCATCAATGCAAATTGCAGAATTGTTAAAAGTTAATTCATTGCAAAATTGTCAGTTGACAAAAGAAAACCAGGTTTCGGCGAGGATCGAACTCGCGACCTTCTGCGTGTAAAGCAGACGTGATAACCACTACACCACGGATGTTAATTTAACTTACCATTTTTGTAATATATATTCCAAAAAAAGCTGTAATAAAGGATTTACGTCATCAATGCAAATTGCAGAATTGTTAAAAGTTAATTCATTGCAAAATTGTCAGTTGACAAAAGAAAATCAGATTTCGGCGAGGATCGAACTCGCGACCTTCTGCGTGTAAAGCAGACGTGATAACCACTACACCACGGATGTTCAATTTAACTTACAATTTTTGTAATATATATTCCAAAAAAAGCGTTAATAAAGGATTGCGTCATCAATGCAAATTTGGAATTGTTAAAAGTTAATTCATTGCAAAATTGTCAGTTGACAAAAAGATTATCAGGTTTCGGCGAGGATCGAACTCGCGACCTTCTGCGTGTAAAGCAGACGTGATAACCACTACACCACGGAATCAGACATGTTTCAATTTAACTTACAATTTTTGTAATATATATTCCGAAAAAAGCTGTTAATAAAGGATTTACGTCATCAATGCAAATTGCAGAATTGTTAAAAGTTAATTCATTGCAAAATTGTCAGTTGACAAAAGATTATCAGATTTCGGCGAGGATCGAACTCGCGACCTTCTGCGTGTAAAGCAGACGTGATAACCACTACACCACGGAATCAGACATGTTTAAACTTACAATTTTTGTAATATATATTCCGAAAAAAGCCGTTAATAAAGGATTGCGTCATCAATGCAATTTTCAGAATTTTAAAGTAAATTCATTGCTAAATTTTTCAGTTAACAAAAAGATTCTCACATTTTTGCGAGCATCGAACTTGCGACCTTTTTTGTGTAACGCAGATGTGATAACCACTACACCACGGAACTAGACATGCCGAATTTAATTAATACACATGATGTTATCATTTCTAATCTATTAATTTACATGAAGTTATTACTTTTAACCTATTAATACACATGAATTTAATGAAAATTATTTGTCCTAATTTGTTTCATAATTTGTTGATTAAAATGTAGAAAATATTGAATACTAGCTTAAAACTGACACTTTAGGAGGCAATTAAGCTAGCTTTTGTTGAGGACACTTGATTGATTTTTCCCAAATTTATTCCTAAGTCATAAAAATCGTCAACGTAAAAATGTCGCAAAAAAACAAAAAACAAAACAAAACAAAAAAAAATCCCGTAAAATATGACCGACAACTATTACAGAAAAACTTCCTGATTGTGTGTTCGGATGCGACCTGGAACGTTTTGTATTCGCTCACAGAGTCGTCCTGATTCAACAATACTATGATATGTTGGGCTATGGTCTCTAGGATTCAAGTTGAAAAAATGTGATATTCGCATTTACTATTAGAGATGCTTCCAGAATTCAACATAAACGTATCTAATCTTATCAACAAAAAGTTTAATGTCGTACACAGGACACAGAATAAAGTGGATAAGTACAAAGAATATCAGTCAAGTATTTTATTTGTAATATAAATGGTTAATAGATAGATTAATGTCTTTTACAAAATAATTATAAATAAATAGACGGATGTTTTTCATGTTTCTAGTAAGGATGCTATAGCAAAAACGGACACAGAATTCTTACAATAACAGATATGTTTATTGTCGCAGATGATGTCTTGAAATTTTCTTTGAGTATGTTGTTGTGATAAGACCTCAAACTGATTAGATTGTAAAAGTGTTTATATGTAGATCAGAATGACAGGGATAAGTGTGCAAGTATTTAAGTTTTAATATAATAAAATATCATATTAGATTAGAAAGGCTAATGAAAATGAATAAGAATGCAGATAAAAAGATTTGGAACAGAGGGGGTATAATCGAAAAATAGAACAACTTTGAAACTAACTCTTCCATCATTTTCCATTACTCCCGTCTTTCATTGGTAAATTTTCCTAATTTAACTATTTAGTTAAAATAGGAAGTAAATAATAATATTACAGTTTTTTCTTCTTGTTAATGAATTTTTTTCAAGATTTATCCCCGAGATTGTTGCTCATATTCAATAAGAAAAAAAAACCCAAACAATTTGAAATCAGTAATACTAAGCATGTATTTATTAAAATCAAATTTTTAAGATCAATATGCAAATTAGCCTTCCCATTCATACTGTAAACCGCTCTTTTGTTGTATATTTAAATACAATTGCATGTTATTAGTATGTAGATATGGTCAACATGATGTAAAACAATTTTATTAATAATCGAGGTTTAAATAAAAATAAAATCATGGAGAATGTGATGTAAATAACAAAAGCAATTGTGATCTGTGTAGTAATATAGTTTCGGTTACAGACAAAAAAACACACAATCTCCATTATAATAAGAAGATATATATATATATAAATTAGGTGGAGGGTGTTTGGTTTGGGAGGGTAGGATGGATTTATATATATATATATATAAATATATATATATATATATACTAGCTAAAGTACCCGGTCCCTGACCGGACTAAACAAATTAGGAACACCTGAGAGTGTTTTCAGACATATTTACATCCAAGGGTAAATATTTATGGAAATTTTCGTGAAAATCGGACCATTAATTGATTTTTCATAGAATAAAAAAAAAAAAACTTCTTGTCGTAACTTGTTTTTGGCTACGTTAAATTTTAATTGATTTAACTGTGCAAATATGAAAACTTTTTTTTCAGTCATAATTTTAATTATTTCCGTAAGCTTAATTTTTTTTTAAATCATCAGGAGTTTGTTTAATGTTTCTTCTTTCGAATGCAAAAAAGTTTTTTCAATATAATATTAATTTTCATTCAAGTTTCATTGTGTTAAATATAGGGGGGGGGGATTTCACCTGGAAAATTGGTGGTACCTAAATAAGCCCTTTTATCTTAACGGTTTTTAGGGAAAAAAATGGAAGTGGTGACTTAATTTTAATTAATTTAATTTAATTATTATTAGAATTATATTTTCAAGTTACATACATTAGAATCATGTTTATTTTATGTTTTTTTAATGTTTAGTGTTTTAAACACTAAACTTTATATAATTTATTCAACTCATTCGTATTTTTACTTTTAAAATTTTATGATCGTTTTATACATTTACTTGTTATTGTAATTTTTAAAAAAACATTTATATAAAAAGATGTTTGTTTATTATTAAAACATCGTAACAATTGCAGTAGATTGTATTTCATATTTAAATTTTAAGCTAGGTATAACAACAAAAATCGTTTGTTACGAATTAAGATTAATTAAATCTATTATTTAAGGTCAAACTTCTATCTAAAACGATAAGTAGTAACATAATGACCATTATTAAAAAAAGAAAAATATCATTACATATGCAGTTTATTTTTAATACATTTAAATTTGATTCGCTGATTGAAAATGGATATAATATTATTTTAAGAAATATGAAAGTATTCGTTTGTTACGACAGTTTCTCGCCTGTGCGATCTTCATACCATACTGAAGATCGCACAGGCGAGAAACTGTCATTAACCATGTGCTGACCCCATGTCCACGCTACCTTAACTCAAAATGTAAACGCTCTAACAACGATATTGAGCTCTATCTGCTTAGAAATATAGCCTCCATATTATGTACAAATATCAATGTCTAACCTTAACATATATCTCTAAAATTAGGTGGAGGGTGTTTGGTTTGGGAGGGTAGGATGGATTTATATATATATATATATATATATATATGTGTGTGTGTGTGTGTGTGTGTGTGTGTGTGTGAATGGAATGAAGTGTTACCGTGATAGAATTTAGAACTTAAATTTAGAACTTAAACGTAGATATAAAGATTTTGCTTATATGGAGTATTATAAATAAATTAATAAATAAGTATATGAATACCTTAATTCATCAGAAATAAATTTGTTTTGGGCAACATTGCCTCTTTAAGTCTGATTTTCAAAAGAACAATGATTACATATCAGGTCTATGTGATATGATTTTTTATATGTGAGACGGAAAAATCATATCAAATAAACAATCATTATTCAGTTGGAAATCAGAGGCGTCAAGAGGCAAACGTGCCCAGATAATTTTTTTTCAGATGAACTTAGGTATTCACGGAAATTCGAACCTAACCCATTATTAAATCCATTGGGGGTAGATTTTTTACATTCCGTTAACCATGACCGCATACAAGTGTTAAGTTATGTTAAGTATTCTATGTTATTTTCGCACGGATTCAGGATTGAACCTGCAACCTTCTAATGTTTGTCAATTAGAATTGTACACACTCAACGCTTATATCCGTTGCGCCGTGTGTCCGTGTGTAAATAATACAAATTATCAAGCCTCATCTAAAAAATTCAGGCAAATGAATTCTTAATTCTTTTTTCTTCGTCTGAGTAAATGAAGGTGCGGCGAAACGGATACTGAATAAATGTCTTTATCCCCCCCCCAAAAAAAAAAAAGACAGGAACAATAAAAAACGAAAAACAATTTTCTTTAAAACTTCATATAATGATGGGAATGTTATCTTGGAATGTTCACATATTACGTAGAAAGTTCCAGTTCGGAAAAAGAAGAAATCTTCCTTTTCCTGTTTACTACAAGAAAATGATTTGCATCCTTGTTTCATTTTCAAAACAACATCTTATCATCCGTGAAGGACAAACTATATTAAAGTGAAAATTGATAAAACCCAACAAAATAATAAATGTAGACTATGCAGTGATAGAGATGAGACTGTAAACCATGTACTATGCGAATGTAGCAAACTAGCACAACGGGAGTATAAAACTAGGCATGACTGGGTTGGGAAGGTGATCCACTGGGAATTATGCAAAAAAATTAATTTTGACCATACAACAAAATGGTATATGCATAAACCAGAATCTGTTCTTGAGAATGAAACGCATAAAATTCTCTGGGACTTTGAAATAAAAACGGATCACCTTATCCCAGCAAGAAGACCAGACCTAGTGCTGATTAACAAAAAAGAAAGAACTTGTCAACTGGTGGATTTTGCAGTTCCAGCAGATCACAGGGTGAAGCTGAAGGAAAATAAAAAAAAATGGACAAATACCTGGACCTTGCTAGAGAACTGAAAAAGTTATAGAATATGAAAGTCAAAGTGATACCAATTGTAGTTGGTGAACTTGGAACGGTCCCAAAGGGATTGGAAAAGGGATTGGAAAATCTGGACATCAGAGGAAAGATTGAGACAATACAGAATACTGCACTGTTGCAATCTGCTAGAATACTTAGAAGAGTCCTGGAGACCTGAGGAGACTTGCTGTCACTCAGACTCCAGTGAAAGACCATCAGCTAACGCTGATGTGAAAACTCAAAAGGAGTGAATAATAATAACCCCTTTAAAGATTTCGTCGTTCTCCTATAACTCAATTGTGAGTGAACAAAACTGAGGATGCAAAAATTGAAGATTCGGTAAGGCGAAGAAGACATGCTTGGCACTGCCGGTGAAACAAAGACGAACTCATAAGTGACGTTCTCCTAAGGAAACCAGCACACGGGCACGCCAGTGCAAGCCGCCCAGCAAAGATCTACACTGACCAGTTCTGTGCGGATACTGGATGCTGCAGAGGACCTCCCGAAAAGACAAACGGACAGATTTATGTTCCTCGTCGAAAGCAGATTTTACAAGTATATTGTTATTTAGTAAGCTAAGCTTAGATGTGGCACAAGGCCAGAAGTATGGGGCACCCAATGAGAATCGAACTCACTAACAATGGTTTGCGAATCCAGCTTGCTAAACATTACACTACGTGAGGTGCCCATTTTACAATTATATACGTATTAAAATTATTCAGGGCGAGTGTCCAGTGTCCAGTGGCTTCAGCCATTGGACTGGTGTGATATATAATACTATCGTGAATCCCAGTGAGCCATCCACCATGTAACGTCTGCCCTCCTCGTCTAAAAGGGACAGGACTGGGTTTATTGCATAGTGTGCGAGGTGCCTCAAAAGAGAAATACCGATTAGATATACGCATTCTTTATACTAGTAACTGAATGATCTTCGGTTTGTGAGTGGCTCCCCACAATAATCAGACTTTGTGTTCATCTGACATGATAGGAGGTCAGAAAATTCCTATGTATTTACCCAACCCCTCTGCTACGGGCAAAGCAGTTTTTTCAGGGGAGTAAAGCTGGTTTGGTATTCATAGTTTTCCTTCACCTAGACTGGTTACCTTATCAAAGCTCAAGAGTCAGGTCTGCCCTACTATTTACCCATTTTTGGAGAGAGAATAATTGGATTCGTACCTTTTATCATTATTAGCGCTTTACGAAGTACAAACAGTCTCTTCCAGGAATTGAACTCAGTTCTCTATATAAACTCATTACTTTTATAATTTGCTTATAAAACACACACACACACACACACACACACACACACACACACACATATATATATATATATATATATATATATATATATATATATGAGAAAAATTTTAATGAATCCGACAGATATGGAAATTGGAAGAAAAATATATATACTTTGGTATGGATGAAATTTATTATTGTTATTTGTCAACACGTGTTTTGATTAAAATTCGTTTGCATACACAATATTCTATTTAAAATCAGTTTGAATATAAAATAGAATGAAATAAGATAAAAGAAACAAAATATGAGTCATTCAAACTATCAATCATGCAAAATATCATGCAAACAAAATGTCCTGAAGATGATCTCTTGTTTGTATGCCTGATATTTTGTTTCCATTATTCGAATAGTCATTTCTTGTATACATTTTCTTATATCTGGATCTAAATTGTCAAGAAGGTGCTCCATATTTTTCTCAAGCACTTTTAAGGGTTTCTTGTGTTTTTTGTTTTGTTTTAGTTGCACGTTTATTCAGTTAGCAGACGATATTATGTATATATATATATATATATATATATATTATATATATATATATATACATATGAGCGTTTGTGTGTGTGTGTGTGTGTATGTATAAACTTAAATAGAATTGCTAAAAATTGATAACTAGCCTAACCAGCGTGTGCATGTATTTTAACGTATATATATATATATATATATATATATATATATATATATTATATATAATAAACATGTATGTATGTGTGTGTGTGTGTGTGTGTGTGTTGAGAGAGAGAGAGAGAGAGAGAGAGAGAGAGAGAAGGAGAGAGAGAGAGTGTGTGTGTGTGTGTGTCAGTGTGTATGTAAACTTCTACAGAGTAGCCAAAATTCAATAACCAGCCTAACCAGTATGGTGTGTGTGTGTGTGTGTGTGTGTGTGTGTGTGTGTGTGTGTGTGTGTGTGTGTGTGTGTGTATTCTAACGTCAATAGGAGTGTTCACGTGTGTGAATGTGCCCATTCAGTCCTTGTTATTCTGGTCTGATCGAATGTCAGTATTTTTTCTGAGTCTAATATTTCCGAATGAATCCACTTGTGTGTATGTGTGTGTGCGCGTGTGTGTGTGTGTGTGCATGTGTGTGTGTGTGTGTGTGTGTGTGTGTGTGTGTGTGTGTGTGTGTCTCTGTGTGTGTGTCTGTGTGTGTCCGTGTTTGCATTGCTGTTGTTGTTTTTAGACATTTCATATTTGTCCGGGGAAAGTGTCACTTGTTCCCTTTCCTCCCGATCAATTATCATACCACTCCGCCCATCCACAATTGCCCGTCCGACTCAACTTTCACATCCTTGGCCACTTAACATTTTCAATTGTCCGACTTTCGTCTGTCGCCATCAACGACATTTTCAATCAGGATTTGGCCGGAATTTGATGTTAGCCGTTCGGAACCATTTCAGTATCAGTCATGATTGTTATTATTCTGGATGCCTTAGGCATTAAATAACCCATGTAGGTTGATATGTTATTAAATCACCTTGGTAGATGGTAGGCAAAAACATCCTGGTGTATTGATTTGTTTATTTTTGACATTTACAAATGCTCGACATTTTTAAATAGAATTTCAATGCTATTTCTATGAATATTTTGATTTTGAAATATCTTCGAATATAAATCAAATTGTACTAGTGTAAATAATGGGAATATCATTGGCACAGTTACTGAGGAAAATTTTAGTAAAAATGATATGCAGATATGTTAGATTTAATCAAACACACACACACACACACACACACACACACATATATATATATATATATATATCAGCTCCTGTGCAGAATGCTAAACAAGGCCAATTCCTTAAGTAGAGTTTAACAAGTTTGAATTTAGTTTTCTTTTTCCTAGATTGGTTGCCTAACCAAGGTTAAAAATCCTTGTCTGCCCTACTATTTACCCATAGCTAATAGGAGAGTAGTTGGATGAATACTTTTCCGCAAGGATATTAGTGTTATGTGTAATGCAAACGGCCTCGTCCAGGATTTGAACACGGGTCCCCAGAACGGATGCCCCATCGACGGATGCAGTTATACTGGGACAATATTTGGGGGGGGGGAGACAAAAGATACAAACAAACAAACGAACGAATAACAAACAAAATGAAATCCCATCAAGGATGCGAGTAACTGAATAAGATAATTTTTCGGAGAGTATATATATATATATATATATATATATATATATATATATGTATAAAACAAAAGAGTTTTATAATTTGCTTGAAGCTTCTAACACATTTCTCTGGCCGGATTATTGTGGCTTGTAAAACACTTAAGAAACTTTAAAAAACTTTCTAAACAATTTCTTTCACAAAAAAAAGTTTCTCCTGAAAATTTAGATAAGTGACGTAAGGTCCAAACTATTTGAGAACCATCAAAAATGAATGACATAAAATAAATATTCCTGTTTGTCTTATCATTTATTGTTCATCATATATATATATATATATATATATATATATATATATATATATATATATATATATATATTGCACAGTTGTAAAAACATAAAGGTTGAAAGATTTATGCAAAGAACATGAGAAACCAAAAAAAACAAAACTCAAGCGAATAAAAAATATATTAAAAGAGTAAAATATATAAGATATGAAAAAGGACTGAGAGAGAGAGAGAGAGAGAGAGAGAGAGAGAGAGGGGGGTATACAAAATATAAAAAAAGGACAGAAGAGAGAGAGAGAGAGAGAGAGAGAGAGAGAGAGAGAGAGAGAGAGAGAGAAGGGTTGGACTGGGAGAAAGAGAAACAGCTGGGAACAGAAAGAGAAACTGAGGGAGAGAAACAGGGGAAAGCGAGTGTGTGCGTCTGTATGTGTGTGTTTGTTTGTGTGTGCGCGCGCACGCGCGTGTGTGTGTGTGAGAGAGAGAGAGAGAGAGAAAGTCGGGCTGGGAGAAAGATAGAGCGTGAAGACAAAAAGAAACTGAGATAGAGAGACAGACATAGAAAGATTGAAAGATAAACTGAGAGAGAGAGAAAGAAAGAGAGAGAGAGAGAAATAAAGAGAGAGAGAGAGAGAGGAGAGACAGACAGACAGACAGACAGAAAGGAGGATGAGAAAGGGAGAGTAGTAAACACAGGTAAAGAGAGAGAGAGATACTTAGAGAGAAAGAGAGAGATACTTAGAGAGAGAGAGAGAGAGAGAGAGAGAGAAAGCGAGAGAGAGAGAGAGAGAGAGTGTGTGTGTGAAGGGGAGAGAGAGAGGGAGAGGAAGAATGTTGAGAGAAAGTCTGAGAATGTCTGGCCTGTTTGTCTAAGGTTCCATTTTTTTGTGGTCGTCAGACGCCGCCATTTTAATAATCTGGGTGTGTCGATGCAAAATGGTGTTGAATGTGTGAATGAATCATTCTCTCAAACATCGACACCAAAAAATTAGCCCCAACCAGACATTTTATCTAATTGCTAATGCTTGTAGTGTTCACTCGTTCCGTTACTGTTCACACGGAGTCAGCGATGCAACCCGAAGCCTCGTTTTGGAAAGTACATCAAAGGAATGCCCGATGGAAATTGGTGCATTTTTTTTTGTATGCGCTTTCAAATACAGATGTTTCATATGTTTTGAAAAATTTGTTTTTCTTAATCTGATCGTATTGCATGATATACGAAAAAAAAACATCAAGGAAAAAAACCCAGCTGGAAAAGAAGAAAAGCGCGCTAAAAATAAAGAAATAAAGAAAGACAAAACTCGCAACAATTGATATAAAATGCGTCTTTTCGTGTCGACCAAAAGATATTAAGATAAGTTCGCAGACTCTTACTAATTCAAAAAGAAACATAGTAGAAAACAAAATCAAAAGTTAGCAATATACTTTGAATTGTAACGCCATAATCTTAATTTATATATTCAATACTCGTATTTCTTAATTGTACGACCGTTATCATCTTGCATCACCTGGTCAGAAATGAGACGGTCCAAATCGTCCAAGATAAAATGCAAAAATGTATACACTGATGATCTGGTGTCGCTTATACACCGATTTCTTATTTCTAATGAGTATCGTCACCTCAGCTAAATAATCAACCATTCCGTTTTTATTAGAAATAAAGTGCATACTACACAGAAAAATATAAGAAATAAAGAAAGAAAGAGAGTAGGAGAAAGATAAAGAGAGGGGATGATAACGTGAAAATAATAACGCTAATGAGAGAGAGAAGAGAGAGAGAGAGAGAGAGAGAGAAGGGGGGAAGTGAAATAAAGAAAAGAGAGAAAATGGGAGAAATAAAGAGAAAAAAGAGAAAAGGGGAGAGAGAGGGGGGAGAAAATGATTGAAATAAAGAGAAAAGAGAAAGAGGGCTAGAAATAAACGTTTGAAAGTTTGAGGGAAATGAAGAGAAAAGAAGAGAGAAAGAGA
>CM042150.1:117887626-117900126 GCA_023376005.1 Doryteuthis pealeii
TCACGCCATTGATACACCATCTGGTTCACGGTTAATTTTTTGTCAGACAGTGATCTTATTTTATCAACGTATCCGTCCCATCTATCTATTTCATCATCATCTCTCTCTCTCTCTCTCTCTCTCTCTCTCTCTCTCTCTCTTACTCTTGATGTATCCCGGCAAATGTATATTATTATATAAGTAGAGCAAAGGCCGAACTCAATTCGAATTCATAGATTGCAAGCGAACACACACACACGGTCACCGGAAGGAGCGATTATTTTAGCAAACTGTTCCCATTCTATTTGACAAAATTTCACAGCAAATAAGAACAAAGTCTCCACTTCCTCTTAGCGCGCCAAAACACCGATGGAACCCTTGGCCCGGGGGAGCGTGAGATCCGTAGAACAACGCTCTCACAAATTCAATGTTTGCTCTCAATCTTGTAACTTTGTCCCAACGCTCTCTCGCTCTCTCACTCTCTCGCCCTCGCTCTCTCTCTCTCTCTCTCTTTCTCCCTCTCTCTCTCTCACCTCGCTCTCTCTCTCCTCTCTCTCTCTCTCTCTCTCTCTCTCTCACAAAGGCCAATTCTCTATTTGCCCTCAATCTTATAACTTTGTCCCAACACAAGTTATTCAGTCAACCGGGTCTCAGTCTACACCCCCTGTCTGTCGCTGTGTCGATTGTCGATGTTGGTGATAGGAAAAGCGGCGGCGGGCGGCGGCGGCGGCGGCGGCGGCGGCGACGACGACGACATCGAGTATTAAATATACATGAGTCTTTAATAGATGTGAATTAATCTGAAAGAATTAGTTTCTCTTGGCGGAAATTCGAAACCGATGTCTTTTGCCTCAAACAACAACTTGTCAATTAATCGCTTTTAACAAACGGTTTTGTCGTTCACATTTGATGAACCAGTTCTACTCAGATGTTTAAAAAAAGAAGAATATTTGATTGCCTAAGGAAGCTGTTAACTCTTTGCTTACCAAATTCCCCACAGGGCCGTACGGAATTTTCTTGATATTTGTTTTACCTGTATGATGGTTATTTCAAAGTTCTCTATCTATTCATCTCAGAACTCACTGTATTCAAATAAAGTCCTATAATTAATGTAATCTGAGTCCTTCTGCTCAGTTATAATGAACTAAACATCAGTTTTTGTACTTTGAGCTGTGGTAGGAGAGCTGCTGGGAGCGACTTAAAGTAGGCAAAGAGTTAAAAGTATTTGCACACATTTCTATGACATCAAGTATTTTTATAAATAATTTGCATTCGGTTATGTGGTTTCAAGTATTCCTATCTAAGAATAGTAATTCATACACAATTATATTGGTTTCAAGTAATTATTTCTATTTAGTAATAATCATTTGTTTGTACACAGTTTCAAGTAATTAATAAAAATCATCATAAACAATTTTAGCATAAATCGTTCTGCAAATAAAGTCCTAGTATTATTGTATTCTGAGTCCTTCTGATTAATCATAATGAACTAACCATCAGTTTTTGTACTTAGGTTTCTCAGTGGAGGGAGAGCCACCGTGAGCGGTTTAAATGAGGCAAAGAGTTAAAGTGGGGTTTATACTAAAAGTATATATGCTATTCACACACAACACACACACACACACACACACACACACACACGCGCGCGCACACATGGTTGGTTAGTTTGTTGGCATATCAACCTATGTGGGTTAATTAATGCCAATTTTTTTCCTTTGAACATATGATTTGTTAGCGGATAATTTGTAGGTAAATACTTTTATATGGTTTTGTTTTATAAACTAGTAGAATTAATTTTCTTTAAATTGCAAATAAATCTATTTGACCTATAGATGGGACCTTAACAGATACTTCCATTCCGGGTCAAAGTGGACCTGGAAGTAATGGCAATAAATGGGTACTCTGTGACCACCCGAATTGGAACCTTACCACTAGATGCAGTTTAGTGTCATCCAGGACATATATATATATATATATATATATATATATATATATATATATATATATATATATAGTGTCCTATGTATGAGACTAAACTGCATCTAGTAGTAAGGTTCCAATTATATATATATTATGAACTCTCTCGTCGATTTTCGACGCATGACTGTTCACACACACAATGAACACCCACACAGTGATTTGTTTATAGTGGTGAAGGTTTGTGTTGGACCATCCACACTTTTTGGCACAGTCGATAGGAAACAATTGGTGCATCAAGGGTTGCCATAAACCCAATCAACGACCGACCTCAGGAATTATCCCTCTCTTAGACTGGTTACCTACCCAAGGCTGAAGAGCCCAGTCTACTCTACTATCTAACCCATATAAATATATATATATATATATATATATATATAATATATATATAAGAATGTAAAAAATGGTTATTTCCTATAACTCCAACCTAAAGAAAGGGGACCCACTCTGAATTGATTTTATCTGTTAATTAATCTACCCATTATTTTCCCATTAAACTAACCCTAAACCCTAACCCTAGCCCTAACCCCGTCTTCTTTTTTCCTAGTAGATCAATAAATAAATAACTTATCAGTCAGAGTGGTTCCCCTTTTTAGGTTGGTGTTATAGGAAATAACCAAAATAATATTTTTATTTAATTCGATGTGACACGTGTTCCAGATTCTTAATTTTTTTTAAAGCTGAGATAGATGTCGCATATACAGACGCTTTATTATATGTAGATTGGCCTTTTTCTTCGTTCCTTTTCTCTTTTTTCCTTTTGCCTCTTTCTCCCTCTCGTTACTTTTCTCTCTTCTCTCTTTTCTTTCACCTCACCTTTTTTTTCTTTTTCTCTTTCTTTTTCGATCTATTTTCTCTCTCTGTTTTCTGTCTTTCTTTTTTTGTTCACTCTAGTTCTCTCTTTGTTCGTCTTCCTTTCCCCCTTCTCCTCTCTCTCCCCCCCTCTCTCTCTCTCTCTCTCTCTCTTTCTTTATTTCCCTCTTTTCTGTCTCTTTTCTTTTCTTGTTTCTCTCTCTCCCTTGTCTTCTCTATTTTCCCTCTCTTTTTCTCTTTTGTTTTCTTTCTTTGTTTCTTTTCTCTATTTTTCCTTTTCCTTTTTCTGTCTTCTCTCCATTTCTTTCTTCCATCTCTCTTCTCTCTATTTGTCGGTCTCTTTTTTCCTCTTTTCTTTTTGGTTCTTTTTTCCACACTTTTCTTTCTTTCTCTCTTTCTTTCTCTCTCTCGTTTTGTTCATTTTCTTCTTCTCTTTTCTTTCTTTTTCTTTCTTTTTTTCTTTTCTTTCTTTTCTTTCTTCTTTCTTTTCTTTCTTTTTCTTTATTTATCTTCTATTTTATTCCCTTTCTTTCTTCTTTCTTTCTTTCTTTCTTCTTTCTTTCTTCTTCTTTCCCCTCCTTTTTTTTTACTCATCTCAATAAGATTGCCTTGATAAAGTCACTAGAGATCTGCCTTAACTTTTTTAAAATCCTTCTTTGTTTTTTTTAATTATTCAATTCCTTTTGGTGAAAAACAAACAACAACAAAACAAAAACAAATATAAAATCATTGTAAAAAAAAGCACAACATTCAACTAAAAGTGCAAACGTGTCAACACAGAAAAAAAGATATTAAAATGATTCATATAGACGACGACAATGATGATGATGATAATGATGGTGATGATAGCTGCTGCTGGTGTTGATGTAAATGATGATGTTCACATCTGGAAATCGTGGAGAGGGGAGGGATTATATTCGGAATGGCGTTTATCTTTGAGACGAATCTAATCTGTCTCGCTGGCCACGTGCACCGACTCGCGTTGCTGGGACGGGCATGCACGTGTGCATAATTTCATGCATCGACGACAATTCGTAGAAATAGAATGACAGGAAGATATATATATATATATATATATAATATATTGCGTGTGTGTGTGTGTGTGAGCAACATGCCTTCCGACCCCAACCCACCTATTCACACAGAAGTCCCCAGTCCGCCCTTCTTGCCGGCCCGGAGATATGACAGACACATGGACAGCACAAAGGAATTCCAATCAGAAGGGGTAGACTAGCTGAGGAACGGATAGATAGGATCGCTCACTCGCCTTCCAAACATAGAGAGAGAGAGAGAGAGAGAGAGAGAGAGAGAGAGAGAGAGAGGAGAGAGAGGAAGAGAAGGGGGGAAAGAATGAGTGTCTCTCTCTCTATATATAATATACCAACCCCTCCGCAGAGCAGGATGTGACACAAGGTCAATTTTCTTAAGCGGAGTTTAACAGGTTTGAATTCAGAGTTTTCCTTCTCATAGACCGGTTACCTAACCAAGGTTAAAGAGCCCAGTCTGCCCTACTATTTATCCATAGCTGGAGGGAGAGTAGGACTCATACCTTTTTCCAAGGGTATATATGAGTGTGTATATATATGTGTGTTGTGTCTGAGAGAGAGAGAGCGAGAGGAGAAGAGAGAGAGAGAGAGAAGAGAGAGAGAGGTGAGAAAGAGAGAGAGTGAGAGAGAGAAAGAAGAGAGTGAGAGAGAGACGAGAGAATGAGTGTGTGTGAGAGAAAGAGAGGAAATGAAAATGTGTGTGTGTGTGTGTGTGTGTGAGAGAAGAGAGAGAAGAGAGAGAGAGAGAGAGAGAGAGAGAGAGAGAGAGAGAGGGGGGGATAAAATAAGGAAAGAAAGAAAGTTGGTTGAAATTGTATCCCTTTATCGTAATCTTTTTGGCCGTGATATTTGATTCTCGTATCAGATTGATTTGCGGGCTTAGCCCAATGGTTAAGGCTTTTCGAATGTTGACAGGAGAAACGTCCGTTTAATAAGTTGTGATTCGGAGGTTTTTGCTTAGGAAAAGGCCAGAAAGGAATGCCCGGAATTTTATCAGGAGAAGCCCCCCCCCCCCCCCAGTTGAGCTTGATTTTATGATACGTTTAGATAAAAAGTCGTTAGTTGGGAAAATACCTGGAGTAGATGCCAATGATACATACACACACACACATACACACACACACATACACACACACACTCTCTCTCTCTCACACTGTATCATTCTCTCCCTCTAGCTAACTATCTCACACACACACACATATACACACGCGCACACACACTGTCTCATTCTCTCACACACACATACATACACGCACACTCACCCACTATCTCTCTCTCTCTCTCTCTCTCACACGCACACACAACACACACACACACTCCCCCCTCTCTCTCTCTCTCTCTTACACACACTTACAGACTTCAATCGAAATACCATTATTAGCGAAGCAAAACTAATATTATGGAGTTCACTAGAAGAAAATTCCAAGAATCTCTTCTCAAAGAGATGCTAATCAGATAGATACCATTGAAACTATTTATAACATAAAGGTATTTCCATTTTATTGGGACGGTTTAGTCCAATCGGTATAGCATACGCCTAGGTAATCGCAAGGTTCCAGGTTCAATATCACTCCTCGCCAAATCAGCGCATGAATAGCACAGCTTGGCTAATCTGATCTGTGCGGTATAGCATCTGGGAACAGACGGTAGGTGACGCGCTCAACCTCAGCAAAAAAAAAATAAAAAAAAAAAAAAAATCTCTGGTCTAGCGATAGCGAAAAGGAGAGAGACTCTCTCGCTGTTAGGCTGATACAGACTTTATTCTTACTTCTTTGTTGTGTAAATCTTTTTTTAATCACGCTATATCTATACATAGATTCTGTCTGTCTGTCTGTCTGTCTGTCCGTTTTTTTGTCCAACGATCGAGCACACTTCTTTATATAAATGAAAATTGATGAAGTCCAGCAAAGACCAATGTTCAATAAAACCCACCCAGTAATTTTGTCTGAGATAGAAAAAAAATTATCCCCCATTAGAAAATGTGTTACGATTTTATGGGCCATCCTTTAGGCTTCAAGCGGAAATCCTTGGTAAAGAATCCTTTGGTTGTTCCTTGGTGCTCCTCGGTATTGCAAGTCCTTCGTCAATGATTACAAATGGCCGTCTCTCAGTATCCGGTATTAAGTAGTCAACCAGCCACGCATTCGGACTGAGGTCTAAACTACGTGACCTCGCTAAGTCTATAAATTTAAATGGTGTATTGTAGCACACCTTATATACAGAATAATCCAACAAAATGAAAATAAAAATATAATGAGGGTTCAAATTAAACTTAATTTAAAAAAGGATTTTTTTAAAAAACTAATAGAGGAAAAAACATAATAAAAAGCAAATAAAAGACCCGTTTCGTCGGATAGCCATCACACCTTGGAGTTTTCCATTATGTGATGGGAGATGCGTGGTGTAATGCTTAGTCGTAGGAAATGGACTCGTCGACCAGAGTTCAAATCCTGGACGAAGCCACAGTTCACATAGCGCTAATATCCTTGGGAAAGGTATGAATCCAACTATTTTCCCTCCAGCTATGGGTAAGTAGTAGGGCAGACTGGGATCTTTAACCTTGGTTAGGTCCCCAATCTAGGAGAAGGAAAACTTTGAATTCAAACATCTTAAAAATCTCCGTTTTGGGTTGTCACTACTAGAATATGATGTATATATCGATGTTTGAACATTTCCGTTCTGCTTAGTGATCGATTTCAATTAAAAAAAATAAATCAAAATCTAATTAAACTGGTCTCTTGTATAAAGGTATTAGCTAAAATAAATTCATAAGAGCCAAATGACGGTTTGTTGAGTTTTCTCACTTATATGGAAGTGAATACAGGAGGTGCGAGGTGTAAGAGTCATGGGAAATGAACTCGTCGAACCGAGTTTAAATACTGGACGGGGCTGTTTGCAGTTCACATAGCGCTAATACCCTTAGGAAATGTATGCATCCAACTACTCTCCCTCCAGCTATGGGTAAATTGTAGGACATACTGAACTCTTTAACCTTGGATAAGGTAACCAGTCCAGGAGAAAGAAAACTCAAACCTGTCAAACTCCGCTCAAGAAATTGACCTTCTATCGCATCCTGCTCGTGTGGAGGGGTTGGTATATATATATATATATATATATATATATATAATATATATATATATATATATATATTAGGATAAACAAACTGGTCAAAAAAGAGAATTTATTATGATGTATATATCGACGTTTAAACATATCGGTTTATGTAAAACCTTCTTCAGGGCAAATATAATAGAAAGAAAAGAAAAAAAATTGTAGTTCAAACAGTGATAGATGCTTTTGAATGACTTAAGTTGGAAATGAGTATGGAGAATATATATATATATATATATATATATAATTATTGTACTTAAAGGTTGCAATATCTAGAAGAGATCATACATTACAGACAATGGTAGACAGAAATATAATAATTACGGGATTGATTAATCCCCCCACCCCACTGTCCATATATTTGTAAATAAACAATTTCATTGTCCACTTTTGATTATCCGCTTATTTTCAAATGCAATCAGTTTCAATCCACCCAATTTCGATCTCCTAATGAAAGCAAATATGGTAATACTCAAATCCTTTAATGACGATATATTTCCAGCGACGAAAATTGTAGCGGGAGGTGTGTTCTGTAATGGTTAGAGTCGTTGAAAATGGACTCGTCGACCCGAGTTCAAATCCTGGACGAAGCTGTTTGGATTTTACATAGCACTAATACTATTGAGAAAGGTATGCATCCAATTACTCTCCCTCCAGCTATGGTTAAGTATCAGGGCCCTTAACTTTGGATAGGAAACCAGGCTAGGAGAAGGAAAATTCAAACCTGTTAAACTTCGTGTAAGAAATTGACCTTGTGTCGCATCCTGCTCGTGCGGAGGGGTTGGTAAATATATATATTTCCATCAACGAATATTATACGAATCAAAGAGAATCTTTTGAAACTAATTTTCTAATAAAAATTCGCTTCTATAAGCATAATAGAAACGGTTACCCAGCGTCATCTGGATTAAGGGGAGAGTGAACCCTGGTGTATTGATTTGTTTACTTTTGAGATTTACCAATGTTGGACATTTTAAAGTAGAATTTCAATGCTATTTCTATGTATATCTTAATTCTTAAATATCTTCGATTTGATTTATGAATCAAATCTTCATAATTTTTGCACAAGAAGCAAGAACTGGTGATATTCATTGTGTAATGTGTATACATATTTACTTTGTTGTTAATTGTTTTATTTTCGTAGTTTCATCCGGACATATATAAATACGTACATACATACATACACACTAACTACTTTTTATATATGTATAGATGTCACGTGACCAAATGGCGGCAACGTCTTTGTTGCTAAGGATTTTGCCGCCCTTTTTTTTATCCCTTAATTATTACCGACGCAGTTTCTTTCGACTTCCGTTTTCGTTGTAATCTGTGCGTATTTCGTCACTAATTTTCTGATTAATGTTCTGTTGTCATAGCAACATTGTCAATACGCCTACTGATATTATTTATATCGTTGTTGTGATTATTTATTGATATTTAATGGAATATGTTGCTTACGGTTTTGTGATTTGTTCACAGATACAGTCCGCTTCCATATTGAGATTTCAAGCTACAAAGGGACCTCACTCTTGTGTTGACGCAAATTAAGGCCATTTGATCTGCACGAGGGGACATTTTTTAGTCCAGATATATCGCTATTGTTTCAGATTTAGGGGTCAGCTTCAATGACTTCTTTGGTCTATCACTGATATTGAAAACTCTTTACTTATAAATATAGCACAGACACTATATATATATATATATATATATCACCCCCATTTGTTTCTTACAACATTCTTGTACAATCTGACTTTTATTCGTCACCGGAGTATCACTTGACAAGTACCGGTTGAAAAGCCTTCGTGTACCCCCCCCCATTTATTTTATATTTATTCCTTAATAAAATATTCTCCCAAATTACATATGATTCCTCCACTTTTAGTGTTATACAAATTCTCGTGTACCAAAAACCTATATGTATATATATATATATATATATATATACGGATTCAATTCTAATTCCATTTTTACACCAACACACACACACACACACACACACACACACACACACACACACATATATATATATTATATATATATATATATATATATATATATATATAAGTAGTTATTTTTATATCTTCTAATGTTTCTGTAGTAGTCCATATTATACGGTTAATTGTGATCGTTTTGTTATGTGATTGTTTTCTACCGGATTCTTTAAGAGAATATATATATATATATATATATATAATATATATATATATATAAATGATATCGTGTGGTATAACGTGCTACTCATGTGATTGCGTGATATGAGTTAATAACGGTTAATACAAGCGTCTAATATCATTAACGGGCGAAAATAAACACATTAAGAAGATCACAGAATACATTCAACTTGAAACTGTTAAGATGAACGGACGTTTTTTTACTTATTTATCTGATTATTTTATTTTATATATTTTTTTAATACCTTATTCGGTGGCCAAAATGCTGCTTGCTGGCACAGGGTGTTGCAGTCCCGCCTTTAGCCGCCGAAACCATGTTATCACACCTAGTTAGCGTCTGAAGAGGACAGGGTATCGTACGTGGTATTTATTACACTTATTTATATATATATATAATATATATATATATATATATATATATATATATATTAATGATATCGTATGCTATATTTATAAGTAAAGAGTTTTCAACATCAGTGATAGACCGCATATATCTGAGATAGATAACGTAGACATACAGTTGACAGATCAAGTACTTGGTCTAATTATCGTATTGACGAGAAACTGACAATCACCAAGCGCCGTAGATTATGTTAATTTCTATCTAGGTATACGCTATGCTATGCTATGCTATGCTATGCTATAATATATATATATATATATATATATATATATATATATATAATATATATTGCGTGAAACTGCAGTCGGAGTATTTTAAGCCATTCGTTTTTAAAACGTATATTTAGCTCTTTTTATTGAGGACTCTTAAATCGATTTTAATAAATCCAGAAGTAAATATATTTGTTAAATAGTAAAGATTAGAGTGAGAAGTGTGGACAAAGGAACAAAAGTCAGAGAAGTATATGTAGAAGATATATTTCGCCGTGCATTGAGCTCGGCTGCATCAGTCGTTTATTTGATCATTAAAGCATCGTACATGTGTTTTATAGAAGAGAAAGCGGACGGGAGAGTGGTGGATTTGGGGATGAAAATTGGTGGATGGATAGCGTTTAACTTCTTCCCTTCTGCTTCAATGGATCACATTTCCCTACAAGAATGCTGATCCATTTTATCCCCCATTATGTTTCTCTCCCTATGCACTTAACCACCTTACCCTGCATATCTCTTCTAACTCACTCCTCACTTTTTTTTTTTTTCTCCCTCCCCATCCACCAAAGATTCCCTTCTGATCAATCAAATCCTTACAAATCGGAGAGGTTGCACATGAAAAGACTAGGACATGGTAAAGAAAAGAAAACCCCAAAAGAGAAACTGAATCACTAATAATTGCTGCACAAAATAATGCCATAAGGACAAATGATATCAAAGCAAAAATTGATAAGACCCAACAAAATAGTAAATGTAGACTATGCGGTGATAGAGACGAGACTGTAAACTATATACTAAGCGAATGCAGCAAACTAGCACTACGAGAATACAAAACTAGGCACGACTGGATTGGGAATTATGCAAAAAATTAAATTTTGGCCACACAACAAAATGATATAAGCATAAACCAGAATCTATTCTTGAGAATGAAACGCATAAAATTCTCTGAGACTTCGAGTTAAAGACGGATCACCTTATCACAGCAAGGAGACCAGACCTAGTGTTAATTAACAAAAGAGAAAGAACTTGTCAATTGGTAGATTTTGCAGTTCTCGCAGATCACAGGGTGAAGATGAAGGAAAACGAAAAGATATATACCTGGACTTTGCCAGAGAACTGAAAAAGCTATGGAATATGGAAGTCGAAGTGATACCAATTGTAGTTGATGCACTTGGAACGGTCCCAAAAAGCTTGGAAATCTGGAAATCAGAGGAAGAATTGAGACCATCCAGAATACTGCACTACTGCAATCTGCCAGAATACTCAGAAATTTTCTGGAGATCTGAGGAGACTTGTTGTCACTCAGACTCCAGGGAAATACCATCAGCTAATGCTGTTTGAAAAACTAATAAAATCTCTAAAAAGTAGTTGAAGATATTTATCTTAATGGAGACGTAATAGTGAATTCAGTGCTTAAATTTAGCGAGAAATGTAAAGAATTTTAGGAAGTTATATTCAGTGTTAATGTCAGCATTTGTTATTTTGTCTGAATAGTTTTGAGTTTTTTAAGAAGATAACTCAGGCGGTGGGCTTGTCCGTTGGTTTGTTGGTACAACCACTATCACACAAAAACCTCTATCAGTAGATTGTAGTGGTGAGTAACTAAATGCGCCAGTTGGACATACGAGTTAGGACCTCCAAGTCAAGGGCATCGACCGGAAGTTCATATGGGAATGATTAAATTCTTGAAAATCCTTTCAGTAAAAAAATAACTAAAATATAATACATATATATATATATATATATATATATATATATATATATATATATCGTATTTTTTATTTATTTATTTATACACTATTTTATTTAACATATATATCGCATTTTAGCTCAATCGGTAGAGTATTCGGTTGGGAACCTCAAGGTTCCTGGTTCGATACCGACCCTCGCCAACTCAGCGTATGAGTAAAACAGGGATCTGTACGGTAGTAAGGAGCTAATCGTAGGTGTGGCGTTCTGTTTCAGATGCTAAAAAACAATCTCTTTGGTCTAGCGCTAGTGAAAAAGGGATAGACTCCCTCGCTGTCTGGCTGATACCGACTTTAGACCACCCCGACTTATATATATATATATATATATATATATATATATATATATATAATATATCAAAGGTTACTACCATGTAAACATTGCAGTAGCCTAAGTAGTTAATCCAAAAGGGCTCAATATATATTATAAAATATGAGCATTAATAGTTGTAGAAAAATTATTTCCCTACACGTTTCGGGTTTTCAGTACACCGTCTTTAGGGGAACTAAATAAATCTATGTGGTCACATGGATTATTTAGTTCCCCTGAAGACGGTGTACTAAGAACACCGAAACCGTGGTAGGGAAATACCTTTTCTACAACTATATATATATATATATATATATTTGTATCTTATTATATATATATATATATATATATATATATATATATACACACATAGTATCTCATATATATATATATATATATATATATATATAGTATCTCATATTATATATATATATATATATATATCTATAATATATATATATATATATATAATATATATATATATATCGTATCTTATTACACACACACACACATATATATATATCGTATCTTATTATATATACACACACACACACACACACATACACACTCACACACACACACACACATATATATATATATATATATATATATATATAATCTTTGTTGGGACATCGTTTTTATATTTGGTCTCAGATAAGAAGTGGATTCTTATCATTACTTACTAATGACGATTTCTTCCACACCTTTTTTTTTTCTGGTGGTTTTTGGCGGG
>CM042150.1:117905126-117922626 GCA_023376005.1 Doryteuthis pealeii
TGGACTACGACATCGCAGTAAGCGAGTTCATCTCTCTAGCTATAGGTTAACTACAGTCACTACTGTTCCTCTACAAGGGGAAATTACCAGCCCTTTCTCCGTCTATGAACAGTTCCTGTGGGGCGTTGTGACTGGAGTGCGACATCGTAGTAAGCAGGTTCGAACGCCTGTTAAGCTGTTACGTTCACTTTCGAACTAATACCCTTGGGAAAGGTATGAAGCCCCTTATCTTTCTAGCTATATCTTAAATATGGCCACTACTATTCTTCTACAAGGGGAAATTACTAGCCTTTTCTCCGTCTCGGAACAGTCCCCTTGAGAGCGTTGTGACTGATGTGCGGGAGTGTGACATCGTAGTAAGCGAGTTCGAACGGCTGTTACGCTGTTACGTTCACATTCGGAGTAATACCCTTGGGAAAGGTATGGATCCTCTCATATCTCTAGCTATATGTTAAATACGGACACTAGTGTTCTACAAGGGAGAATTAGCCTTTTCTCCGTCTCGGGACAATCCCCAGGAGTGCTGGACACTATCGGACTAATGCCCTTGGGAAAGGTATGAATTCCTTCATTTCTCCAGCTATAGGCATTTTAGCAGTCGGAGAGGCCCCCTGCGATCGCCCGGCTGATCATGTCAAGCCCTAGTACCTATATGATTGTTCCGGTCCTATTGCTCCCAGGGCAAATCCCAACACTTTTTTTTATCATATATGTGCTAGAAGGCGGAGTAATAGTGTCCTGGGTATGACATTAAAATGTATCTAGTGGAGAGGTTCCAGTTCTTGATCTATGGGAAGTATAGAGTACCCACTCATTTCCATTACTCCCAGTGCCACTTTGACCCGGTTTGGTAGTACCATTGAAGATCCTAGAGCTTAAATAGATTAAAAAAATGAGTTTTTAAAAACAATTGAAACCCCAACAAAATCAATAAAACAAAAACGTATTCCGTATAAAATAACCCTACAAGGGTTGACATGGCGTAAAAACCAACCAACCAACCAACCAATCACATTTCTTTAGTATTTCTTTCTACCAACCACTAAGCGATGAGTTATGGCCGAAGGCAAATTTGTATTTTTTGTGTTAACTGTAACTCTTCAATAAAAAAAAAATAAAATGAAGCAAATAATAAACTTCCAAGACACGCTGAGCACTGCTGGAGAAGCAATGATGAACTCATAAGTGACGTTCTTCTATGGAAGCCATCACATGGGCAATGCCAGTGTGGGCCGTCCAGCAAAGACATATACTGACTAGCTCTGCATGGATACTGGATGCTGCGCAGAGGATCTCCCAGGGGTAATGAATTATAGGGAAAGTTGGCGAGAGATTGTCATGGATATTCGTGCTGCTAGCGCGACATGATATTATATATATATATATATATATATATATATATATATATATATATATGGAATTCTATTCATATCTATCTATCCCAATCTGTTCATATCTATCTATATGTCCCAATCTATCTATCTATCTATCTATCTGACTGATCATATATCTACCTATCTATTTAATAAGGTCAAGTCACGCTGAAAGTCCTGGTTTCCCCCAGATCACTGAAATTAAGCAACGATGAGCCTGTTCAATACTTAATTGGGTAACCACTTAAGCAAAAGCAACCTGGGTCCTTTGTTTATCAAAATAACTTGATTCGGCATTAAATGACCCGAAAAGGGTTGAGATGTCATAAAACTAACCAACAAGATGTTTGGGATTCTACCATTAAAGAAAGCCATTTTGAAATCTCTGCCTGATTAAAAGGTTCGGTTTAAATGAATAAATCGGCACAGATGTGATATCTATCTATGGAAATCTGTTTCCATGTATCTATATGTCCCAATCTACGTCTGATGGAGGTGCGTGGTCTAATGGTTAGAATCGTAGAAAATGGACTCGTCGGCCCGAGTTCAATTCCTGGATGAAGCTGTTTGAATTTCACATAGCGCCAATAACCTTGGAAATGGTTTGAATCCAATTCTCCCTCCAGCTATGGGTAAATAGCAGGTCAGACTGGACTCTTTAACCATGGCTAGGTAACCGGTCTAGGAGAAGGAAAACTCTGAATTCAAACCTGTTAAACTCCGCTTAAGAAATTGACCTTGTGTCACATCCTGCTCGTGCGGAGGGGTTGGTATAATATATATATATATATATATATATATATATATATATATATATGTGTGTGTGTGTGTGTGTGTGTGTGTGTGTGTGTGTCCCAATCTATCCGAAGTTAAGCAGCGATGATTGTTCAATACTTAATAAGGTGACCACTCATGCAAAAGCAACCCGAGCCTTTGTTTATCAAAATAACTTGATTCCGCATTAAATGGCCCGAAAAGGCTTGATATGCCATAAAACCAACCAAGCAACCAACAAGATGTTTGGAATTCCACCATGAAAGAAAGCCATTTTGAAATCACTATCTGATTAAAAGGAACGTTTCTTTTTTATGATTAATTCGGCACTTCATCATTAACAGACCAGAAGGAAAACGTCAAAATTCTCAAAATTCGATATTCTCGTTAATTTTATAAAATCCCAACTGCCATTCAAGTATGAATATCAGCGTTCGACTTTGGTTTCAATCCGATATGGAGATGCTGTGCGCATGCGTCATATTCCACTGGCTACACGTGTAATCGTAGACGAGTTGTAAGGAAATTCTTTTTCGTTCCGTGACTAAACACGTGTTTTTCATCAACGGCCATTTTTATTTAATGGATCGCACCTAAGAATCCCTCACTCAAATGTTCTCTCTCTCTCTCTCTCTCTCTCTCTCTCTCTCTCTCTCTCTCTCTCTCTCTCCTCTCTCTCTCTCTCTATTTAAGTTACATATACAAAGTTCGTCTTACCAATGGTTTCGGATATATATATATCACCTGGGTCACCAACAGTTTCTGTGTTGTACATAGACGAAAGAATATTTGAAAATCCTTTCTTTTGTAACGAACATCTTTTCCAGAATTATTCTTTATATTTAGTCAATTTAGAACAAGACCAACAATATATATCACACAGCGAAGATAAAACTCAAAACAATTTATCATTAACAGACCAGAAGGAAACGAAAATAATTTCTACCAGAAATGATGATCCATTAAAGCAGGGGTCACCAAACTACGGCCCGGGGCCCCGGATCCGACCTGCGAAAGCATTTCATCAGGCCCACCGACGGTATTTAAATTTGTTTGTTAAAACGTACAAGATTGAAATATGTGAAATATATGAACATAACATGGAAAGATAACTTTTGTTTTATATCTTTTTCTCAAAGCTTTCGTTCAGCCTAGCAAGTATTGAACACAATAATAATGTGGCCCGCGCTCATTATTTTTTCAATTATCCGGCCCACCATGAAAAAAGTTTGGTGATCCCTTCATTAAAGTATCTTGAAGTGTTTGGTTTGCGAAACAGATTAGAATAATCGCCTTCCCTTCATAATTCCAACGACAAAGTCACTCGCACAATAACACAACAGTCTCCAACGTAAAACTCGATTACAGTTCCAAAGCGTCTCGTCCCTTTTTCGGTCACACCTGGTTTTATGCACAGCTCAATCTCAAAAAAATTGCATTCTCGCCAAATCTCCTGGCCTCGAGATCACGTTTCTTTAAATTACGGTCTCAAGCTAGCCATATTTTCTTATCTTTCGAGCCCTTTATTTATTTTGCAAGCAAGACACGTTCGAGTCCGCTTCGCTCCACGAGATAAGTCTTTTATCTCGCTACATGTATTCCTTTAAAAAGTTTAAAAATATTACACAGAGGTACGCAATTGTCCAGGAACGCAAATGTCTAGGCATTCAATTGTCCGGTACACAATTGCCCGGAACGCAAATATCCGTCCACCGAATAAACCTCACGTCTCCATACGCCATTTTCGTGTAAACAAATGATAAAAACAAAACGACCTTTGAATAAAAGCATTTAGAGTAAACTTCAATAGAAGTGATTCTATGTCCTTTATTTTTCATAAGGGCATTTTACAATGTATATTTTATATGGATAAGTACTACTAGTAAATATAATAGGCTATTAATGTTTAAATAATGTTGACTTTCATTATATATTGCTAAACAGGATCGGCCCTTAAGATTCATGGCGTCCCGGAGAAGTGTCTTTTAAAGTAGAATATTATCTATTTAATTTTTACGAACACGTGGAAATCACACACACACACACACACACACACACACGCACATATATATATATATATATATATATATGCACACACACACTCACACACGCATATATGCACGCACATGGATACACATGCACATACACGAGCGCGCGCGCGAGCACACACACACACACACACACATATATATATATATATTAACCTGTTTGGTTTTTGTGATGGTCTTTGTTATATGGAAGAACATTAAAGATAAGTATTTGAATCCTGCTAAGTTCTTTTTATATTTTTTATCAATTCTGTTTTTTCAAGGCAGACAACAGACTGAATATTTCTAATTGAAATGTTGGGGCAATATATTATCTGTCTTGGCATTTCATTAATCTAAACGGGTCTCTCTCTCTCTCTCTCTCTCTCTCTCTCTCTCTCTCTCTCTCTCTCTCTCTCTCTCTCTCTCTCTCTCTCTCTCTCTCTCTCTCTCTCTCTCTGGAACAAAATGAGAAAGAAAAAATTATATTTAGAAATCGGATTGACATGTTTTTTACGCATACAGCGAGCATAAACACACACACGCAACACACATACACAAACACGCGCGCGCGCGCTCATAATACCCGATAGAGCTCTCTAGAGAGAACGTTAATTGAACTTTCAACGTTTAGCGTATGGCATTACTCGTCTGTTGTTTACAGACTTGAGTTCTCTGGTGATTGTAAACATATATCTACGGAAGTATGTATCAATTAAATGTTCGCCTCATACAGACACTTGCCGTCGGCCGAGATGGTAAAAAGTTTGACTGACGAAATTTCAGTCGGATTTCGCTCCCACAAATAGCTGTTAAAGCGAGCCACACTGATAAGATTTACACAAGGATAATTGAAAGTGTATATATATATATATATATATATATATATATATATATATATATATATATATATATATAAAACGTCGCCTTTAGCAGGCGGAAGGATGCCAACAACAACAAAAACAAACACACACACACACACACACACATATATATATGTGTGTGTGTGTATATATATATGAATCCTACTCTCCCTCCAGCTATGGGTAAATTGTAGGGCAGACTGGGCTCTTTAACCTTGATTAGGCAACCGGTCTAGGAGAAGGAAAACTCTGAATTCAAACGTTGAACTCCGCTTAAGAAATTGACCTTGTATCACATCCTGCTCGTGCGAAGGGGTTGGTATAATATATTATATATATATATATATATAATATATATATATATATATATGATAAATTAATAAGTAGTAATTATCCTAAGTAAACAATTATAACTTTAAGTAACTATTATCTAATACAAATCATTTACAATTTTTACAGTTGTATGGTTTCAAGTATTTCTATCTAACACAAATAACTACTTTAAAAAATGATTTTAACGGCGTAACAACTCGTCTGAGGGTAATTTATACCCAGAACTACGGTTATTGCCTTCATTATACATTTGTATTTACATTTTTGTGTTGTTATTTCTTAACAGAATATTGCACACTCACATATACCATGTAGTCCTATCCAATTCAAATGATTTTTACACAGTTGTATGGTTTAAAGTATTCCTATGTAACACCAATAATTACATGGTTAATTGATTGATTAAGCGATGTACGCGATTCCCTAACCTCTAGGCATAAAATAACCCTAGACGATTTGTCATGCTATTAAAATCAATCAATCGAACCTAACTTTCTTGCAGAGAATATTCTTATTGTTAACCCCCCTCCACCCATGCAACACTCCACTTTGGCTCTTATTTAGGCTAAATGGGCGGTTGGAGAGGCCTCCTCCGATCTTTCGGATGGTTACGTCAAGCACTAGCATCTATATATATATTTACCAACCCCTCCGCATGAGCAGGGTGTGACACAAGGTCAATTTCTTAAGCGGAGTTCAACAGGTTTGAATTCAGAGTTTTCCTTCTCCTAGACTGGTTGCCTAACCAAGGTTAAAGAGCCCAGTCTGCCCTACTATTTATCCATAGTTTGATTCATACCTTTCTGAAGGGTATTAGTGCAAAGTTAAATGCAATTATCACATCCAGGATTTGAACTCGGGGCGACGAGTCCATTTCCCATGACTTTAACCATTGCACCACGCGCTTCCTAACATCTATATGATTGTCCCAACCCTAAGACAAGCCCCTAACTCTTTTTATCCTGTATGTGCTAAATGGCGATACTTAATCTTAAGTGTTATCACCCCCCATCTCATTTTTGCCTTTTTATTTCTGGTGATAATTCGTTATGACGCGCGCGTCTCTTTTAAGTGTTAGGATCAGTGTTAGGACTAGGCTTAGAGTTAGTATTAGTGTCAATATTAAAGTTAGGGTTAGGCTACTTCGGGACTTTCCGTAACCTTATGCTATTTATACGTAAAATGCGATTTTAATGATATTATCTCTTGTCCGTCATTTAGTATTTGTGCCACTTTTTTTTATATTACTTATCATTGTTTGTGAACTTAATTTTTTTGTAGAGAATATTCTTAGTGTTAATCTCTCCTCCATCCCCTTTTCTGCCTTTTTATTTACCGATTTCGCGGGACCCTGCTGGTGTTAATTCGCTATGACACGTCTCTAAGTAATTTTTTTATCACTAGTCGTTTGTAAACATAACAATGAACGTTATATTCGCCCTACCACTGAGCATCGTGTGTGGTCAGATTCCCGCTTCAACGTAGGATCAAAGCCGTATTGTTTGCGGCGCCGAAAGTTGGGCTAATTTTTTCATTTTTTATTTTTTTTATTTTCTTTCTTATTTTTTTTCTTTTACGAGATGTTAAATCGGGAAGAATTTGTCGACCACACGGCAACTCGGATTTATCCCACCTTATCGACTTGGCTTAGAATATGTTGATTGTTACCCCTGAAGAGGGGTAAGACACCCACCCCCACTTAGCCCAAATGAATGTCCTGTGTATGACACTAAATTGCATCTGATAGTCAGGCTCTAATTATGGAGATCTGGGAAATGTTGAGTTCCTCTTCATTGCCATTATTCCCAGATCCACTCAGAGTGGTAGTACCTGTTAGGGTATCATCTATGGGTCAAATAGATGTTTGAAAATTATTAGTATTGAATAAAAGTGAAGTCATATAACTGTGTGCATACAGGTAAATATCATTGAATAGAAATAATTCTTTGAAGCCATAAAACTGTATGCAAACAAATGATTATTATTAAATAGAAATAATTACTTGAAACCAAATAATTATTACTTTTAGATAGAAATACTTGAAACCATATAACTGTGTAAAAATTATTTGTATTGGATAGGAATACTTGATATATATCTGTATGCAAAAAACTCTTAAGAAACAACTGCACAAAAATGTAAATATAAATGGACAATGAATGCGATTCCCTAACCTCTAGGCATAGAATAATCCTAGATGAGTTTACATGCGGTTACATTCAATGTGATATTTATATATATATATATATATATATATATATATATAGAGAGAGAGAGAGAGAGAGAGAGAGAGAGAGATAGAGAGAGAGTTTTTCTAAGGCTGTATAAAGACATCGTCGGAGTGGCCTAATGTCGGTATCAGCCAGACACCGAGGGAGTATATTCCCTTTTCACTAGCGCTAGATTGTTTCGGCGTCTGAGGTGGAGCGCCACATTTACCATCAGCTCCTCACTTTACCACATAGATCCCTGTGCTACTCATACACTGAGCTGGCGAGGGCCGGCATCGAACCCAGAATCTTGTGGTTCCTAGTCATACGCTTTACCGACTGAGATTATTTGTTTTAAGAAGAATTACTTGAATGCAAGTATTATTAGTTACTTGAAACCATATAACTGTGTGTAAACAAATGGTTTAATTAAATAGGAATAATTACTTGAACTCATATAATTGTGTATGTATTTGTATTCGATAGGAATATTTGCTATCCTATAACTATGCATTTTATTTTTGTATAAAATAGGAATTCTTGATATCATGACTATGTGCAACCCCCACCACCACCACCACCACCAAAAAAAACTTTTAAGAAACAACTAAACAAAAAATGTAAATATAAATGTACGATGAATGTAATTCCCTAACTTCTTGGCATAAAATAACCCAAAACGGGTGAATATGCCGTTAAAATCAATCAATCAATCGATTTGATTTATCCGGTAATAGACGGTATTATCATCATCATCATTAGGTCACGCTGACAGCATGGATACCCACGACTCTCTCTCTCTCTCTCTCTCGCTATACATCCCTATTGTTCATCGTCCCAAGCAGGTCTTCCACGGCGCATCCAGAATCCGCAAAGTCGGATTATAGAGGAGGAGGAGGAGGAGGAACGAGAATGAGGGGATTCCTAAATAAGAAGACAAATTTTGAAGAATCGAGAATTGAGGAATTGGAGATCAGAGGAAGAATAGTGACAATCCAGACCACAGCACTGTTGAAATTGGTTAGCATATTAAAACGAATCCTAATTTGGAATGGTATTATATGTGAGGCTCCCAACTACGGATCAAATTGATCTGTTAGATAATTATAAGGAATTCTTGAAACTATATCTAGTCTTGGTTTTATGGTTACAAAGGCAAGAAATTGACAGTCACCAAATGTGATTGACTGGGTCTATGCTATTTTAACTTATATACATACCTTATTACCAACATTGAGGACTCTTTCTTTATAGATATACTGCTGTGATGTTAGTTCAACAGTATAAAAGAAGTCAAGTCGAGGTAGGGTAAAAAGAGACAAGTGTATTTACAATAAGGTACAAGAACGGCTAGCTTGCCGCTAAACAGTAACAGTACGGTAACAGTACGGTAACAGTACGGTAACAGTACAACCTTTTCACTCGGTGTCTCACTATTTATAGTGAGAACCGGTGTATATTCTCCACTGTAAGAACGGTCGGTGCAACATATACCAAACTACATTATTAATCCTAGAAAAAAAGAATCACCCTCTGGGCGGTGTTAAAATTAATTCTTTAAAGATATTGCCTAAAATTTAATGTCAGAGGATTTGTATCATAAGCAAGTAAAATTATCAAATTTATTAAAGGAGTAAAACAACAAAAAATATTTTGAAATTGAAAATTCTGTTCCCTTCAAATAAAATTATTTTGGAAGAACTTTCATGTTGGAAGCGATCGGTAGGTGGGGTATATGGTTAGATTGTAGGCGAGTTACACCTGGTCTTGTCTTTTCTCTCATTTCTCGACTAAGGTTTCTCTTTTCATGATTCTTTGTGAGTCCATGCCTTCGGGTTTAGGGGAGGTACAGCGCGGAGACGCGAGCCTGTATTGGGTTGGGGGTGAAGGACAGGAACGTGGAAAATGTTTGGGGATAAGGAAGTCCGAAATGCGAGAATTATGATGGATGCACGCACCAGCAGACTAGAAAAGCCCAGGTAATGCTGATAAATCGGAAGGTTTGTAAGGAGTGAAAGATTATCAATTTTCAATCTTTACTTCCAAATATGATAAGACTTCTTCCTTCTTTTATCCTTCCGACCATTTTGGCTTCCATCAGAATTTTTTTCCCCTTCGCTTAAATAAGTGAGTGTAAGAGAAAAAGGAAAGAATAACAAAAATGTCGCATACACATAGTAACAGATAGAATACATGCACATGAAGAATAACAATCTCTCTCTCTCTCTCTCTCTCTCTCTCTCTCTCTCTCTCTCTCTTTCTATATATATATATATATATATATATATATATATATATATATATCTTTGGTGGGGTACCAAGTTTCTCGGTATTAGGATGATTCTAAGCTGGTCCTTTCCTCCAACAGTATTTTGTTGCAGAGTTCAGGTCACGTTTGAGAGCTCAATGTTTAATTTTTATTAAACAGAGCAAATATATATATATATATATATATATATATATATATATATATATATATATATATATATATTTGTGTGTGTGTATGTGTGTGTGTGTGTGTCTGTGTGTGTGTAATGCCTTGAGCTAAAATAATTTTCAAGAATAAATGGGAATGAGAGAGAAAAGGTGTACAGAGGAATAACAGAAGTTATTTTGTTTACATTTAGAATATTATTTTTTAAGCTATAACCCCAAACTCGTGAATGGTTTGAAACGTAATTTCATTTTTATTACAGATCATTTTTGTACTAACTTATGAAGAAATCTAAAGTGTTCCACAAATTGATTGATTTTCAATTATCTAATTATATTATTCAATCAGTAAAAATAAAAAAATAATGGTTATTTCCTAGTTGAGTAACATGATATTACAGGGTGACCCAGACAAAGACAGAACCCAAATTATTTATTTTCCCAATAAACTAACCCTAAACCCCAACCCTAACTCTAACCCTAACCCTAACCCTAAAACCCCACTAGTTGAGTAACATAATATTACATGGTGACCCAGAAAAAACAGAACCCATAAATTTTGTAATAAAACTATTAATTTTATTTTTTTTTTAGTTTAAGTCCAACAAGGGTTAGGGTTAGGGTTAGTTTAATGGGAGAATAGATAAATAATTTGGGTTCTGTTTTTTCTGGGTCAATCATGTTATTCAACTAGGAAATAACCAAATTAAATTATGTACTTTTCCTCATTATAAACATATTAAAGTGTATGTGCGATTTTAATGCTCAATGACATCTTTTCTCTGCGTTATAATATGACACGTACATACTAAAACATACGCAACTCCTTCATATAAAAAGATGTGGTCTACTGTCGGTATCAGCCGAACAGCGAGGGAGGCTAGCCCGTTTTCGCTAGCGCTAGACCAAGGAGATTGTTTTTGCTGAGGTAGAGCGCCACATCTACCGTCAGATCCCCACTTTACGGCACATATTAGATTACCCAGTCTGTGCTAATCATGTGCAGAATAGGTGAGGGCCGGTATCGAACCTGAATTCTCGCGATTCTTGGTCGCATGCGCGACCGACTGAGATAAGCCGAGGCTAGTTAAAAATGTCGATGCCTCACCCAAAAAAGAAGAGTCACCTCTTATAAAACTAGAAAAAATAATTCAGATTTAAGTGATGCACAAACGGAAGAGGTGTGCAACAAATTTAAGAATGCACAAAGCGGAGGCCTGGGCATTCATAAAATATTTGAGGCTTATAATGTTTTGGTCGGTCTCATATATATATATATATATATATATATATATATATATATATATATATATAAGCGAGACAACGGAAACATTCCACCAGTTTCACAGCTGAAGATGGCACAAAGACATGCCGAAAGCGCTTTTGTGGATTGCTACACGAATTCTACCCTGATATTAAAAAGATGGTCAGACAGTTAGAAAGGATCGAACAAGAACTCGTCCGACAAGAATCGTCAGTTGTGTTTAACAAAACACACACACACACACACACACACACACACATATATATATATATATATATATATATATATATATATATATATATACACATATATGTCTGTATATATATATTAATAATAATAATATTAGTAAAGGAAAAAGTGAAGTGTCTACGATGGATTTAAACTATTGAAACCATGGTAGACCCTTAACTTTTTCTTCTATTAATATTATTATTACTGTTCTATGTTTTTAATATATTGAGCACTTTTGGATTATTACTGGTGCCACTGCAACGAAAACGTTAAAGCGGTAATTAGATACTATATATATATATATATATATATATATATATATAATATATAGATAGAGAGAGAGAGAGATAGATAGATGTACAAGGTGTGTCATAAAAGGATTGAGATTGAAGCTGTATTTACCAAGATACAAATGAATAAAACATTAATTTTTTCAGAATACAAGATGTGTCAAAAAGTAGAAATTATCTCGTTACTTTTTTAACACACCTTGAGTATATATATATATATATATATATATATATATATATATATATATATATATATATATATATTATATATATATATATATATATATATATATAAGTAAAAAAGTAAAGTCGTAGGGGCTGCCTAATGTCGGTATCAGTCAGACAGCGAGGGAGTATATCCCATTTTCACTAGCGCTAGTGCTAGGATATCATTTTAGCGTCTGAGGTGAAGCGCCATATCTACTATCAGCTCCTCACTTAACCGCACAGACCCCTGTGCTACTCATTCGCTGAGTTACTGATCACACACACACACACACACATATATATATATATATATATATATATATATATATATATATACTATTATAATGGAGATTGTGGGTTTGTCTGTCTGTAACTGAAACTATATTTCTATACAAGTCATAATTCCCTTTGTTATTTACATCACATTCTCCATGATTTTATTTTTATTTAAACCTCAATTATTAACAAAATCGTTTTTCATTATTAATACTGTTGACCATATCTACATGCTAATAACATTCAATTGTATTTATATATACAACAAAATAGTGCTTTACAGTGTGAATGGGAAGGTTAATTTGCATATTGATCTTAAAATTTGATTTTAATAAATATATGCTTAGTATTATTGATTTCTAATTGTTTGGTTTTATCTTATTGAATATGAGCAAAAATCTCTTCAATAAATCTTAAAAGAAATCCATTAACAAGAAGAAATAACTGTAATATTATTCTTTACTTCCTATTTTAACTAAATAGTTAAATTAGGAAAATTTACCAATGAAAGACGGGAGTAATGGAAAATGATGGAAGAGTTAGTTTCAAAGTTGTTCTATTTTTCAATCATACCCCCTCTGTTACTAATCTTTTTATCTGCATTTTTATTCAGTTTCATTAGCCTTTCTAATTTAATATGATATTTTATTATATTAAAACTTAAATACTTGCACCCGGAGGGTGCATATATTTGCTAGTATACATAATATATATATACTCATCATATATATATATGCATATATATATATATGTATACTGAGAGAGAGAGAGAGAGAGAGAGAGAGAGAGAGAGAGAGAGAGAGAGAGAGAGAGAGAGAGGTGGGGGAGAGGTCTTTATATTTGAGGGTGACGATAATCGAGCAAAAAGCATCATATCATCAAAGGATTTTCATGTTATGGCAAAAACACTTAACATTCTTTTAGATCATATCTCATAATTTCAAGTCCAATGCGCAACTCAGTGATAATTTTGTGGGATCTTCACACTGAACGTCATTTTTTTTGCAATACTAGCAAAGATATGCGACCTTCAGGCACAAGTATTTAAGCTTTAATAAATAAAACATTACATTAAATCAGAAAGACTAACGAAACATATAAAAATATTATATCTATTTTTTATTTCACTTTAATTGATTTTTATATAAAAGTTATACATATGATCGCTTTTAATACGTTTGAGAATAAAACAATAATATTAGAAATCAATAACACCAAGTAATTATTTATTAAACATGGTTTTGTTTAAACCAGTATGCAAATTATCAACACCATATGCTATGTAAACCTTTCTTCCTTATTCATATATTATAAACAATGTAGGATTTTAAACGTATAAATAACATGGGATGTTTTGAAGCAAAAATCTAACTCAGCGACACTTTAATAGATTAGATAATATGCTAACAATAAATAGTGATTATTCAATAATAATTGAGAATATACCGTAAATAATTAAGAGGATTGTGACGTCGTTGGTAACGTAGTTTCGGTTACAGACAGACAAACATTCCATTATAAGAAGATATTACTAAAATTCTCATCACTTTAGTATGTAACTCTAATTCTATTCAATTTTAACACGTTGTTTTAAACTGATTTTAATCTATTTAACACACTGATGGGACCTTAACAAGTACTATCACTCCGTGTCAGAGTGGACCTGGGAGTAATAGCTATGAAGGGGTGCTCCAACTCCCCAGAGCTTCAGAAAACTCTTAAGAAACAACTGCACAAAAAAGTGATTATAAATCTACAATGAACACAATTCCCGGTAATTCATGAGGAACTGCCTCAGAAATTGCTACCCGGTGACTATTAAAATAACGTCCCCAGCTATGTCGTCTCAGATTTTCTTTTATTCATGTTTGTTTAATGTCTTGTTTTTAGTTTAAATAAACAAGAATTACAACAAAAAAGAAGAGACACCCCACAAATACATTTACTTGTAGAAAATATCTATCTATCTCCATTTGTTCATATCTATCTATATCATTTTGTTTATCTATCTATCTCAGTCTATTCCAAACTATATATCCATCTTCATATCTAAACAAGAATTACGACAAATTACGATAAATAAACATTTAAAACGAGAATTACGACAAATTTCTATAAATGAACAAGAATTACGACAAATTACAATAAATAAATAAGAATTACACCAAAAAAAGAGAAGCCCCCTCTAAAATACATTTAACGCCCTAAGTTGGTTGTTTTCTTTCAAGTAACATCGACATAGCTGGGGACGTTATTTTAATAGTCACCGGGTAACAATTTCTGAGGCAGGAGACCGGGACGCACTTCCTCATAAATTACCCAATTCCCTAACGTCTAGGCATGAGATAAACCCAGACGGATTGATATGCCGTTAAAATCAATCAATTAATCAATCCATACACCCCCTATTATCTCCTCCAGAAATGGATGCAGTTTAGTGTCATATCCAGGTTACTTTTTCTGTGGGTTGACTTATCCTTCAGCCTCCTTGTGTCACATCCTGCTGTTGCGATGGGATTGGATAAATACATACACAATCCCTTGTGCAGGAATACTTATAAACTGATGCACCCCGTGTACATTGTACCGAGTCACACCTACATTACGCACCTTCTTATTTGAATGGTGCAATGATGTAGCAACATAAGAGAAAATGCAAAAGTATAACATTGCATTTGTGCATCATTGAAATGCAGTATTGGGTGCGACACAGAAAAGAAGTTCTTTTGTTAATGTATCCGTTTCACAACAAATTCAGTTGTATTACTACGCGTCGAATAAGATAACTGTTCGTGTTTTTTTTAAATGTTGTTGTTTCTGCTTCCCTCGTTTCTGTTGATTTGTTTTGTAATGTTGACGTTTACTCGTCTGTCAAATAGATTAGGAATTACTTGGCCACCTGACTCATATCACAAAAAGAAACATCCAAGTGAGACGAACAAGACATGCTGGAGAAACAAGGACGAACTTATTAGTGACGTTCTCCTATAGAAACCAGCACCAGTAACAGCACATTTCTGTTTGGTTGGTTTGATGGTTGGATTTTACTGAATGTCAACCCTTGTTGGGTTATTTTATGTCGAAGACATTTTCTTTCATTCATTCTTGGGTATTCAATTTTTTTCAAAGTTAGTATTTTTAAACAATTTTTCAAACTCATTTTTTATCTGTTCAACCCATAGATAGGACCCTAACAGATACTACCACTCCGGGTCAGGGTGGACCTGGTAGCAATGGCGATAAAGGGGTAATCCACAGAACTGAGACTTCACCACTAGATGCAGTTTAACATCATACCCTCATTAAGACCTTCAGCCAGCGCCTACTAGCCGACTGACCATCTAGCTTAAGTCAAAAGCCAAAATGGAGTGTTGCATGTCATGGGCTGTTCAGTTACCAGGATTCCGCCCTTAAGCATCACGGGTCACCACCCACGGTCAACATTTGCTCCATTGTGAATTATATTTTAAAGATATTGAGAGAGAGAGAGAGAGAGAGAGAGAGAGAGAGAGAGAGAGAGAGAGTATGATGGGGAAATTGTCACCATTTACTCGGTGTAACGTGCGAATATGTATGCGTCTGTACGTATATGTGTGTGCGTGCATGTGTGTATGTGCGCACATAATAGTTCAAAAGACACAAAGGGAAGAAAAAGTATGGATATATTGATATTTATTAGGATTGGCCCCATGTACATTCTGTGTACTTTTATGCCCCCTTACTTCGCCCCACGGGGGATGATTCAACACAGGGTCTAATTTAAATGATGTACTCCACCCCACTAATGAGTACATGTGGTTAGGGACAGAATTGCACAGGTTCGCCGGCATTCACTGTTTTTGGGCGCCACACCAATAAGGGACTGACCCCTGAACGTAGCCTCTTTAAGTACAATCAGCAGATGAATCCCTGGGGGTGACGCTTCCTGGAGCTGAGCCCTGAATGACCCATGAGATATTCATGCACCAGTAAGGTTCGTTCGAATCTATGGGAAGTGAAACTACTTCTTTAAATATTGTATTTCATCAATTATATTGATAGATAGAATCAAACCGAGATAGATAGATAGATAGATAGAATCAAACAGACAGACATACAGATAGATAGAAAGAATCAGAGATAGATAAGATCAGACAAACAAACAGAAAGACAGACTGACTGATTGATAGATAGATAGATAGATAGATAGATAGATAGAAATAATTAGACTGAGATAGAATCAGATAGACAGACAGACAGATAGTTAGTTAGATAGATAGATGCATAGATAGATAGATAGATAGATAGATTCATTCATTCATGAATAAGTTTACTCCACGAATTTTCTTTATAAAACAATTTCTTTGAAGCCAATGATAACAGGATTTTATAATTTCTAGTGGAGCATGACATAATCAAACCGGATATTATTAGTTATTATTTATTACCAATCTCTACAGAATTGAAACTTTTTAATCCCAATGTGACTGAAAAAATCCATAATATAGGTTGGCATTTTATAATATACCACAAGAAATAACAAACTCGTAAAATCTTTTTTCAAGAAAATCAATTTGTGGGTGGAGAGTCGAAGTGCTGTAGTTACCAACGTACTGAACTACGACGTCGTAGTTAGCGAGTTCAATCTCCAGTCGCGCTATTGCAATCACTCGCAGATTAAAACCATCGGAAAAGGTTTGAATCACTTCAATCTTTCAGCAATAGATTAAATAGCACCACTACTGTTCTTCTACAAGGATGGCTTTGGCATTAGCTAACTCGCGAAGGTTGAAATGCAATTAAACAAATAAATAAATAAATAGAAAAAACAAACAAACAAACAATCCAAACATTTGTTTGGCCATCGTACGCTAAAGCCAAAAAAATTGAAATTAAAATCAATATTTTTAGAGCAAATTAGATATACACTGAGATAGATGTGAACAGAAAGCAATAGATACATAGATACATATATACATCCATTATAAGAACAGAGTGTGATAGGTAGCTCGTTTTGATGGAGCACAGAGGGAAAAGGAAAGAAAGCGAAAAAAAAATCTGTTACAAAATGATTCCCATTCAATAGAAATAAGACTCTGAAGAAGACGCTCGATTGGTAGAACACTCGACTGGGAATCGCAAGGTTCTGGGTTTGATACCAGTCCCCTACCAACTCACTCTGTTCTTATAACTATATTTTCTGACTCAAAATATTGACTCAGGCATAATATACATATCAG
>CM042150.1:117927626-117947626 GCA_023376005.1 Doryteuthis pealeii
TGTAAAAATAATGCTTTAGAAATACATTATAAGATTTTTTTTAAAAAGGGAAGGGAATTACTTTACAATCGCCCTTTATAATAATGAATAATATCCGTTTCAATTGTCTAATGTTCCTCTAAAAATAATACAATCCTCGTACTTTTTGTTTAGAAGATGTTTTTATAATAGAAAAAAATGTGAAGGGTGTTTTTGTTTTATTGGTGTTATAAAAAAAAGTTATGAGTGGCAAAGGATTCAGTTGAAATGGTTAGATTGATTACATAAGTGATTTTATTTAAAGTGGTGAAGACTGTGTAGCTTCATCTAGACTTTTTGAATGAATTGAAAATAGAATAATTGTGCACCAGTGCCCCAGATTATCCCAACAATTTTATTCGAATATATATATATATAAGATTTTTGGATGTTTGTTTATTTAGAAACGCTGCTGAATAAAGTATATATTAAATTTTTACTTGAAGGCACTTACAACGCATGTATCGCATAAAATTCGATACTTTTTCTTATAGAAAATAAACTTGACAAGTGTAATCCCAACAAAGGATGGCTCGATGTGTAGAATACCGTACAGACTGTTTCGACTTTATTAAGTCTCATCAGCGGTATATACTAACGATTTCCCTCCGACAGAAATCGAAACCGGGACTTCAGCAGACACAGTGAAACTCTAATGAAACACTAGTGAAACACTTTATCGCCTCGGCCACAGTACACAGCTGACCATCCTAGCGAAATCAAGCTTGTCAAGTGATACTCACGCCTCTACCATAATAGGTAAGGGGGCGCTATTGAGAGAATAATAACAACAAACAGACCGTTTGCCCTTCGGCGAAGTGAATAAGATTTTTGGATGTTTGTTTATTTAGAAACGCTGCTGAATAAAGTATATATTAAATTTTTACTTGAAGGCACTTACAACGCATGTATCGCATAAAAATCACTTGACAAGCTTGATTTCGCTAGGATGGTCAGCTGTGTACTGTGGCCGAGGCGATAAAGTGTTTCACTAGTGTTTCATTAGAGTTTCACTGTGTCTGCTGAAGTCCCGGTTTCGATTTCTGTCGGAGGGAAATCGTTAGTATATACCGCTGATGAGACTTAATAAAGTCGAAACAGTCTGTACGGTATTCTACACATCGAGCCATCCTTTGTTGGGATTACACTTGTCAAGTTTATTTTCTATAAGAAAAAGTATCGAATTTTATGCGATACATGCGTTGTAAGTGCCTTCAAGTAAAAATTTAATATATATATATATATATATATATATATAAGGCGTGTCAAAAAAGTATCGATATTTTTAAAAACTTTTTGACACACCTTGTATTCTGAAAAAAATAACGTTCCATTCATTAGTTTTTCAGAATACAAGGTGTGTCAAAAAAGTACTAAGTTTAAAGCTGTATTTACCGAGATAGAAATGAAGAATGAATGGAATGTTAATTTTTCAGAATACAAGGTGTGTCAAAAAGTACCAAAAATATCGATACTTTTTGACACACACACACACACACACACACACATATATATATATATAGTAATCTATATATATATATATATATATATATATATATATTGTAATCTACATACAGTTGTTTTTCCGTTTAATGGCTCATCAGTGCGGTTATACAAGGCACGCTGCTTTTGATCGAGATTGAAACTCGACCGATTTCTCATATCAGAGTTTGCCATCTACGCAACTTCCTTTTTATAACAAAGGGGGTTTACTGTTGCAAACATATTAAACCACTAGGAGTGTTCCCTTCATTAAGGAGAGCTGTAAACGGCTGGTAAGAGAACTCAATATATATCCGATGGGTTAAGGAATCGGACTGATGAAAAATCGATCGGATTTCGCTCCCGGCTAGAAATAGTTGCTACGTCTAGCCACACTGAAGAGACGTGAAACGTAGAAACATGGTGTGTGTGTGTGTGCATGACTGTAATATATGCTCCCAAAACCTGGTAGAGCTCTTTGCGAGAGAATTTAATAGAAGTTCACAGATAGCTTAAGCAAGTTTCTCTGTTATTTACAGATTTGATCTCTCGTAACATATATACCTATGTATGTATTTATCAGTTAAATTTCTGCTTCTTACTGGTAGCTGCTGATGACTGAGGTGTTAAGGAATTGGGCTGATGAAAAATAAGTCGGATTTCGCTCCTGGCTAGAAGTAGTTGCTAAGTCTAGCCACACAGAAAAGACGTAAATCGTCGAAACACGGTGTCTGTTGGGATCTGACTGAAGGTGTAGCGCTCCACCTCAGCAAAAACAACTTCTATGGTTTAGCGCTAGCAAAAAGGGGATAGACTCCCTCGCTGTCCAGCTGATTCCGACAATAGGCCAGTCGGCCAATTTTACTTAATTATACTTATAGTAGAAGTAAAGTCGGCAGAGTGGTCTATTGCTGGTATCAACTGGACAGTGAGGGAGTCTATGCACTTTTCACTCGCGCTAGACCATTGAGATTGTTTTGAGTCTGAGGTAGAGCCCCAGACCAACCGCCAGCTCTCAACTTTACCGCACAGATCTAAGGTGTGGCTGTTTCATGCAGAATCCGAAACCTCATGGTTCGTTGGCGGATGCTCTACCGACTGAACTTTACAATAAAAAAATAACTAAATCTTACGAGTTGAGATAATATTCGATCAAATTAGAATCATGACTCAGAATGGAATTTTTTTTGTACAAGCAAGCCAACACTCTAGAAATAACAGTCTTCTTCTTGGGGTTCTTGTTAAATTTGCAATACATAGCAGGTATAATATTAGTCAGCATTTTCTAATCCCCCCCTCTCTCCCCCCCCCTCTCTCTCTCTCTCTCTCTCTCTCTCTCTATATATATATATATATATATATATATAAAATATATATATATATATATATATATATATATATATATATATAAACAACATATAATATATATATATACGTGTTTGTGTGTGTTCTTGTCAAATTTGCAATACACTGAAGGTATAATATTCGTCAGCATTTCTTATATATATATATATATATATATATGTGTGTGTGTGTGTGTGTGTGTGTGTGTGTGTGTGTGTGTGTGTGTGTGTGTGTGGAATTTCAATGCACAATTCAGGGCGTGATTATTTTGAGCATAATGGTTAGATGCCCCCCCCCTCTCCTTGAAAAGCAACCAATCCCTACCAGTATGACTCCCTTGCTTCGTAATGTCCATCTCTCTCGCCCCCTCCCCCCCCGTCCTGATCTTGTGCCGTTTTTCTTATCATGATTGTTTCTTATCTGGAATGAAACCATTCTTCAAAAATATCATACTCTATTTCAAGATGGATGACAAGTGTTTCCGGTCTGAAAAATGTGTTACATTGAAACACTGAAACATAAATAGAAGGAAAAAAGAAAGAAAAACAAAAAGGAAAAAAGAAAAAAATCTCAGTTGGTTTAATGGAAAAAAAAGGAAAGAAAAAAAAACGAGGACTGGAAAATAATAAGAAAAAATAAGAAGAAAAAATAAGAAGAAAAAATAAGAAGAAAAAAAAGAAAAAAATGTTAAGATTAAATAAAAATGACAATAATGAATAATAATAATAATAATAATAATAATAATAATAATAATAATAATAATAATAATAATAATAATAATATTTAGACATTTAATAATAAATACATATGAAAGTAAGAAATAATGGACCATAATACCTTTAGGCACCCTTTTTGATCTGGATTAAGAAAGGACATGTTTGTCATTTACACTGTCAATATCTGGTTGTTTATTAGGGGTTAGGGTTAGGGGTTAGGGTTAGGGGTTAGTTCTATAATTTAAAAAATCTAAAAATCGTCTGTTAAAACAAATGAAAACTTCTCCTTTCTTAATCGGGATCAAAAAAGGGGTGCCTAAAGGTCATATGGTCCAAAATATTAAAAGAATGATAAGAAAAAATTAAAGAATAATAAATGATAATAATGATGTTTAAATATTTAATGATTAATAGATATAGAAATATTTTAAGAAATCATTCTAAAAAATGATGAAAAATAATATAAGAAAAAAAGAAAAAAATAAGAGGAAAAATAGTAATACAAATAATAAAAAAAGAGAAAAATAAAAAAATGAGTTGAATTAATAGAAAAAAAATAAAAAAATGAGTAAAAGAATAATAAACATTACAACATTTATTGTTCTATTGTATTTATTTGAATTTTAAAAAAATCTATTTTATAATGAATGTATGACAAACAGAATGAGAACGGGAAGAGAGAGAGAAACAACTTTTGAGTAGACTAATAGATTATTTAGAAAGATAATGTGAAGAAGAAGAAGAAGAAGAAGAAGAAGAAGAAGAAGAAGGAATGAAAGAAGGAAAAAAGAAAAATTAAAACATTTATAATAATAATAATAATAATAATAATAATATTTATCTTTTATCACTCTCATTATTATTATTGGTTGATTGATAGGCGGGGCCTCTCCGACCACCCGTCTAGCTCAAGTAAGGACCAAAGTGGAGTGTTGCATATCATTGACTGCTTAGTCATCAGGATTCCGTGCTTAAGCATCACGAGTCACCATCCATTAGCAAGAGTTGGCAAAATTGGAGGTGTCTTACCCTTCTGCAGGGATGGTATCTGGGTAAGGCTTAGCACTTTTTTGAACGGGTCGTTCAAAAAAGTGCTAAGCCTTACCCAGATTTAAACAAGGAGATTTGAAAAAGGGAAACATGATATCCGTGAAAAGCCGCCGAAGCACAAGTTTATTATTATCATTATATATATATATATATATATATATATATATATATATATATATACCTGACAAGGTCAACTTATCAAGCGGGGTTTAACATGTTTTAATTCGGAGTCTTTCATTCTCCTAGACTGGTTTCCTAGCCAATGTTAAAGAGCCCAGTCTGTCCTACTATTTACCCATAGCTGGAGTAGAGTAGTTGGATGCATAGCTTTCTCAAGGGTATTAACGCTATGTGAAATGCAAACAGCCCCGTTCAGGATTTGAACTTGGTCGACGAGTCCATTTCCTACGACTCTGTTAGCTGTCATCTCGTGCAAGAGTAAGACCATTTTCTGTTCTTTCTTTTTATTTTCTCATCTTTTATTTTTGTTTATTTGCTCGCACCCGACAAAGTGCGAGCACGAAGATGACTCTTCAGTCCGCAGAGACTCCTGAAGGATCTACTACATAATAAACATACTTGAGTGCCAGTAGCATTTGACACTGTATCCTTGTATTTTCTCAGATGACTCACCAGGCCAAGCCCTGGAGAAACATACTCTTGCACATAAACTTCGAATCTAACCATTACACAATGAGCAAGTTTATTATAACGGGTTAGATAGCACTTAAAATTGACAAAACACAAAAAAAAGTTATAAAGGTCGCTTATGCAAGCGACAAAAAAAGAGGAAACTGTCAATCATGGTGTAATAAGTAAATGCAGCAAATTCGTTCTAAACGGAAAGAGAAAAGAATTGAGAAATTTGTGCGAGAAAAGGAGAGAATTAATGACATTGTATGAAGTCTTACTTGATCAGCAACATTAGCTTCAAAAGGAAGTGTCAGCCAACGTGGTAGTTATTTACCCAACCCATTCACCGCGGGGAGGATGTGACACAAAGTCGCAAGTATGGGGCACCCAACGAGGATTGATGGGACGTCCAAGTATTTATCCAATTCGCGACGGGTAGGATGTGACAACAAAGTCACAAGTGTGGGGTATCCAGCGAAGATCGATGGGACGTCCCGATATTTATCCAACTCATTCGCCACGGGTAGGATGTGACAAAAAGTCGCAAGTCTGTGGCATCTAGCGAGGATCGATGGGACGTCCAGGTATTTATCCAACCCATTTGTCACCGGTAGGATGTGACACAAAGTCTCAAGTATGGGGTATCCAGCGAGGACCGATGGGACGTCCAGGTATTTATCGCGACGGGTAGGATGTGACACAAGGTCGCAAGGGCATCGAGCGAGGTTCGAACTTGCAGTAGTATGGATCTTCGAGACTAGTTTCTTTTCCATTAAACCATGATGGGACGCCCTCTTTTACCCAACCCATTCACCGCGGGTAGGATATGACAAAAAGTCGGAAGTACGGGTAATCTAACGAGGACCAAAGTCGCCATTCAATAGTAATAGATTTCAAGGCTAAGTTGCGGAACCATTATACCACGATGGGATGCCGTGTCATCCAATGGTGATATATTCAGCTTCAGTGGGACGCTAAACCGAGCTTGCATTTTTCAAATGTCCTGTATACAATGCAAGGCCACAAGCGTGCAGATCATTGCTAATTATGAAGTGGTAGTACCTGTTAGGGTCCCATCTATGGGTTAGCTAGAAAAATAAGTTTTTAAAAAATTCTGTTAAAAAAGAAATTAAATACCCATAAAAAATGAATAAAAGATATATCACCGGCATAAGACAAGCCAACAATGGTTGACATACCGTAAAATCCAACCAACCAACCAACCAACTGTTAATCGATTCAAAACCAGTAAATCTTATCATAATGGAGATTGTATGTTTTTCTGTCTGTAACCGAAACTATATCACTACTATATTCCTTTAGTTATTTACTTCACATTCACAATGGTTTTATTTTTTATTTAAACAATTATTAATAAAATATTTTCTTTTACATTATTAATACTGTTGACCATATCTACATACTGATAACATGCACTTGTATTTATATATACAACAAAATAGCGGTTTACCATATATTGATATTAAAACATTTTTAAAAGTATTATTGATTTCTAATTGTTTGATTTTATCTTAATGAATATGAGCAAAAATCTCGGGGATAAATCTTAAAAGAAATCCATTAACAAGAAGAAATAACTGTAATTTTATTCTTTACTTCTAAATTTAACTAATTAAGTGCATATATTTGCTAGTTGAAATAATGCATGACGCACAATATTCATTTTTGTAACATTGAGATTTTCCCAGAAAAGTAGAATTAGTCTTCCAACCTAAAATCCAATCCCTCCTCACCGTGGCAGAAGCGCCCAAAACTTAAGTTTCTGGTAGAGCTTCCAAAGCTGGATTGATCTGTCACCCAGTGGCATAAGGGCCACAACCCGGCTAAAGGGGCTCTGGTGAAAATCAAAAGGGTGTCTCCATTATTGTCAAGAATAAACGGCGTTTGGCGTACTTGTCACTGCATCTGTGGTAAACAAGGGCGTCTCCTTCCCCTGATCGGGATATGCATGCGGGGTTTGGGGACCGCTTGGGAATTTACTATTCCTTTGTTACTCTTTTCATTCGGGATAAGGTGAATTGGTTGGTTGGTTGGATTTTACGGCATGTCCACTCTTGTTTGGCTATTTTATGCCGAAGACGTTTTGTTTTATTCATTCTTAAAGGGTATTCAATTATTTTTCAAACTGAATTTTTTCAAACACATTTTTAATACTTCATTTTTGGAACTATTTAACTCATAGATGGGACCCTAACAGGTACTACCACTCCACATGAGAGTAATGATGATAAATGAGTACTCCACATTCCCTAGAGCTGAAGAATTGAAACTTCTTCACTAGATGCAGTTTAACGCCATACCTAAGACGCTAAAACCTTCAGCCATCGCATTCTAGCATATATATATATATTTACCAACCCTCCGCGAGCAGGATGTGAATTAGCAGAGTTTAACAGGTTTTTCGTTTTTCTTCTCCTAGATCGGTTGCCTAAACAAGGTTAAAGAGCCCAGTCGGTCCTACTATTTACCCATAGCTGGAGGGAGAGTAGGGTTCATACTTTCCCAAGGGTATTAGCGCTAAGTGAAAATGCAATTTGCACGTCCAGGATTTGAACTCGGGGCGACGAGTCCATTTCACATGACTTTAACCATTACACCACGCGCTTCCATTCTAGCACATATATGATAAAAAAGGGTTGGGAGGGGAGTGGAGTCAGCTCAACCGACTCAGGGCGAATTCCATCACAACCACAACAACAATAATAAAGTGCAAGTCAACCTATCTCTCTCTCTAATTCTTCCGATCTTCTACCCATAATGCACCGTAACGGAAGGTAATTCCCTCCTTATTCATCAATAGGACAACTTTGGATATTTTTGTAACATTCGTACAAGTAAAATATATTTCATTTAGCTGCAACAATTTGTTCTCCAAGATGATTGTAACCGCTTCATACCTCGTTTATAATATGGCGCATTTAATTCATTTGATTTCGCCAGTTTAGCTTAATCTGTAGAGCATCCGCCTAGGAACAACAAGGATACCGGCCTTCGATCATTCAGCGCATGATTAGCACAGCTTGGATCCTGTACGGTAAAGTAGGGAGGCTGAAGGTAGGTGTGGTGCCCCACATCAGATGCATAAATAATATCCCTGGTCTAGCGTTAGCGAAAATGGGATAAACTCCCTCGCTGCCCGGCTGATACCGACAATAGTTCATTCCACCAGTTTTATGTGAAAAAGGCAATTTTTTTATTGAATAACTCACGTTTACTTCTTTCGTTACTTACTAAGCTTTGCTTAATAGTGGCACAAGGTCGACTTTATGGAGCACCCAGTTAGACTTTTACTTCTTAGTGTTCTGGTTTTAATACCTAAATCATCAATGATTTCATCTCCTGTCGTTGAATTATTAAAAATGAGACTTTTGCTACTTGGTTCTTTGGGCTCTCGAGCACTATGTTATTTAAGCTAGACGGGCGATCAGAGAGGCCCCCTCCAATCAATCGGCTGGTCATGTCAATCCCTAGCACCTATATAATTATCCCAACTCTATTGCCCTTGTGGCAAGCCCCAACCCTTTTTATCATATATGTATGGAAACGCGTGATGTAATGGTTAAAGTCATGGGAAATGGACTCGTCGCCCCGAGTTCAAATCCTGGATGCGGTAATTGCATTTCACTTAGCGCTAATACCCTTGGGAAGGTATGAATCCTACTCTCCCTCCAGCTATGGATAAATAGTAGGGCAGACTGGGCTCTTTAACCTTGGTTAGGCAACCAGTCTAGGAGAAGGAAAAATCTGAATTCAAACTTGTTTAACTCCGCTTAAGAAATTGAACTTGTGTCACAACTGCTCGTGCTGAGGGGTTGGTAAATATATATATATATATATATATATATATATATATATATGTTAGAAGGCGGTGACCGATGGTCTTAGTGTCTTGGTATGACGTTAAATTTCTCTCTGATGGTGAAGTTCTAATTCTGGAGCTCTGGGGAATGTGGAATACCTCTTCATCAATATTACCCCCAGGTTCTCTCTGGCCCGGAGTTGTAGAACCTGTTAGGGTCCCATCTATGGGCTAAATAGAAGAAAATGGGTTTTAAAACGTGTTTAAAAAATTGAGTTATAAAAAGATGAGTACCTATCAAGAATGAATAAAATAGAAACGTCTTCGGCATAAAATAACCCATCATGGGTTGAGATGACGTAAAAGCCAACCAACCAACTGACATGCTGACTGACAGCTCAGTCCACCCCCTCTAATCCAAAAGAGGAGAGGCGCCAACTAAAATAGTGGGAGAGAGAGAAAAAACGGCAAAAATAGGATGTAACGAAGGAATTTTTGAGTGCAAAACAAGAGAAGGGAAGAGTTCTAAAATAGAACGATCCCCAAGAAGTAATGACTTCATTCGTTACTTTGGAATGCTCCGAATTTCCTTCCGAATTTCCTACATCTTCAAAGACCTGCTCTTCTCTTCATTTCTTTTTTTTTTTCAAAATCTTTCTTTTCTTTCTCTTCTACGTCCAATAACGTAAAAGGGCGTTCGACCCCCCCCCACGCCCCATCGCCAAAACGACTGATTCCAATTGCTGTAAACAGGCCAGCCACAACCAGATGGCAACATCTTAAGGAATGCAACTATGTCATTCAACTTTTTTTTCATCCCATATTTTTATCCGCCTCCCCCCTCTCTCTCCCCCTCTCTCTCTCTCTCTCTCTCTCTGTACTTTTCTTTGTCTCTTTTCAACCATTTCTCTCACTCTCGCTCCCTCTCTATCGCCTTTTTCGCAACCTTTTTTTCTTAATTCTTCTTTCTCTCTCCCCAACTATTTCTCTCACTGTATTTCTCTCAAATATTCTCTCTCTCTCTCTCTCTCTCTCTCTCTCTCTCTCTCTCTCTCTCACGCACACACACCACCCTCTCATTCTCTTTTTTTTCCACTTTTCTTTTTCTTTCTTCTACTATTTCTCACTATCTCTACCTATTTGGCTTTTTCTTATTTTTCTCTTCTATTTCTCTTTCACCCCCCCCTCTCTCTCAACACCTCTCTTACCTTCTTTTTTTCCTACTTTTCTTTATCTCTCTCCAACTATTTCTCTCTCATTGACTTCTGTCTGTCTATTTGTGTGTATCTCTCTCTCTCTCTCTCTCTCTCTCTCTCTCTCTCTCTCACACACACACACACACACACACATATATATATATATATATATATAAACCATTCTCCCTTTTTCTATCTCTTCTTTTCCCATTCTTTCTTACTTTTTCCCTTTCTCATTCTCTTCTTCGTTAACCATCACAATCCTCACGTTTCCCCCTTGAACCTTTAGATACGTCAATTGGAAAGAGGTTAACGTTCAATGGAATAAATTGAGATAAAACTATTTCTTAAAGATCAACAAGACGAACGACAGAACTTAAAGAAGAGAAAAATAAACAGAGAAAATTTACAGATGGAACATTTTGAAGTCACGTGTCAAGAAAAGATGACGTAATTGAATCTATGACAGAAATGCTTGACGTAAAACGAATTTAAAAGACGCAAATTCCTAAACACTAGCTGTATGTTCCCGGCCTTGTCTAAGTTATATACTTGTTGTTTTTGGAGGAGTGGCCTATTGTACGTACCATTCGGACAGCGAGGGAGTCTATACCCTTTTCGCTAGCGCCAGACCAAGGAGATTGTTTTTGTTGAGGTGAAGTGTCACACCTATTGTCAGCTTCCCATTTTACCGCACAGATCAGATTACTCAATCTGTACTACGCATGCGTTGAGTTGGCGGACACCGGTATCGAACCAAGAATCTTGTGATTGCCTTGACAGGTGCTCTACCAACTAAACTAAACTGGCCCCTGATTATATAATATCCGGCAACATTCAAGTATACACATTTCAAATCTCATATTGCTCCCCATTGGATAGCAGTACCTATCGCTCGATGTATTCATAGTAAAAACTAGTAACAAAGGCGCCTTCCAGGCATAAGGTTTTAAGTTTTAATTTAATGAAATATATTCAGAAAGATTAACGAAATTAAATAAAAACGCGTATAAAAAGATTTCACTTATTCTAATTATATTTTAATCGGTTTATTTGAATTGCGTAAGTTTATCAATGAGTATTCAATTTATAGTCAAAATCATTAATGCATAGATTAAATCTAATTTATTAATGATGTCTCTATGAAAGATTTGCCTCAAAACAGCCCATGTTATTAGTGCGTTTAAAATCCTGCAACGTGGCTTATATATCACTAACAAATAAAGGTTTACATAATATATGGTGTAGTTATTTAGCATACTGGTTTTAAGAAAACAAGGTTGAATAAATAATTACTTAGTGTTATTGATCTTTAATATTATTGTTTTATTCTCCAACGTATTAAAATCAATCCTATGAATGATTTTATATAGAAACCAATCAAAATATAATCAAAATAAATGTAATCTTTTTAAATGCATTCTTATTTAATTTTAGTAGTCTTTCTAATTTAATATATTTCATTACATTAAAACTTAAATCCTTCGCCCGGACGACGCATATACTTGCGTATATATATATATATATATATATATATATATATATATATATATATATTACAAATTTGCATGAGGGAATGGCACTAAAAATCCTTTTAAATTTGAACCATTTAAAAAGAAATTAATAATCCTTTTATTTTAAAAAATATATATGAAAAATAACTAAAAATATTCAAATATTTAAATCTCAGTCTTTTCTCTGGCTGTTTCTCTCTCGCTTTTTTATTTCTTCTAATAAAACCTTAAAAACTTAACAGCCGCCGAAAAGCAGACACCCATTTAGCTGTACCTGCTATGCATTTGTTTATTTTTACTTGGATTTGGGTGAATGTTACTCTCGGCTACAAATAGCTGTACCATTTACATTTGAATGACTCAATGAAATAACAACATGTCGGCTCCCGCATCAACACTATTGCCGCCATCATCATCATCAACATATGTACGCAAATACACCGCCTTTTTATACTTAACTCTGTAAGGGGCCGTATCAAGATAGTAACATCGGTTCCATTCTGGGCCGATTCTCACTATCTTCGAGGTGAGATAAAAAAAACTGTCGAGATTTAATCTTTTTGAATGTAAATGAAACTTTTTTGTAAATCTAAACAACTTAAATAATAAAGTGATAAGGTCTAGACTGTTGTCTAGACGCAGTTTAAATGAGTCAGTGTGTATTTGACCAGTGCTTATACATATTAGATAAAATAGACATAACAATTATAAATATAACAACGGAAGACTTCATCATCAACACGTAGCGCAATTAGCACGGACATCCAAGGCAATCTCTCGCAAACATTCTCTATCACTCATTGTCCCCGGCAGGTCCTCTGCACAGCACCCAGTATCCGCGCAGAGCTGGTCAATGTAGGTCCTTGATGGACGGCCCACATTGGCATGTCCATGTGCTGTTATTATACTTAGAATAATTGTTACACGCATCGTGTGTTTAAATGGATTAGTATCCACTAAAGAGTTCTCCGAAAGGGGGTGGGGGTATAATAAATAGGGGAGGTAACTCTCAATTACGTATTACATCTTGTTATGTAGTCTGAAATCAGAGTCAAAAGTCTGAACATTTGCTTGGTGCCCGTACCCGTGCACGCACAGTGGTGCACCAGTTACTACATGTCGTGGATAACTGAATGTGAGCGTCTACGCCTTCTGCTTAGTGAGTTCTAGCCTGATGTTGAGAAGCTGATATCCCTGCACCAAGCACATCCATCCCATTAACAATAACTGTGAAGACAATGAACAATATTTCTATGGTTACTGGTGAGATATTGATTTACCCATTCCATATTGTTGACACAGCAAAAACTGCTAAATAAATTGGTTTAATAAGTTTGATTTTATTTATGGAATACATCTTTGTGTTTAATCTTGTGTATAATGGTCCGTGGGTGGTAACCCGTGATGCTTAAGGACGTAATCCTAGTGGCTGAGCGGTCCATGATATGCAACATTCTACTTTGGTCCTTAGTTAGGCTAGACGGGCGGTGGGAGAGGTCCCCTTCGATCAATCGGTTGGTCACTTCAAGCCCTAGCACCTCTATGATTGTCCCGACACTATTCCCCTCATGGCAAACCCCAACAACTTTATTATATATGAACTAAAAGGCGGTGGCTGAGGGTCTTGGTGTCCTGGGTATTACATTAAACTACATCTAGTTCCAATTCTGGAGCTCTGGGAGTGTGGAGTACCCTTTCACAGTGACTACTCCCAGCTTCACCTTGATCCGGAGTGGTAGTACCTGTTAGGGTACCATCTATGGGTTAAATAGAAGAACAAGTTAAGAAATGTATTTACAAAAGTTTAATCCAACCAAGCAACTAACTAGCCATCCAAAATGAGGTGGAATGATACACAGAGAAATTGAGTGCTTAATATATTTATTCAGCACTAGTATCAGGTACTAACGGATACATACAAAAAGAAAGAAAGAAAGAAAGAAAGAAAGAAAGAAAAACAGAACAATAAGTTACAAACAATTAACAAGACAAACTTACAAGAAATAGAGGAGGGTCAAATGTGGTATAGCTAAACTCAATAAGAACAGCCCGAATATTAATCAGCTTATTAATCCACTGTTGAAGTCCTTAATCGTAAACTATTTAAGGTTATGACCCAGTCCATCTGGTAGTGTGCTGAAGGGGTGCTAGCTACTCTACAACACAAACCCAAGAATTGACTATTAAGAGTGAAATTTTAGTATTCATTCAGTCACTATATTTGCTCAGTTAGTCAGTTCAACTGACTCACGAATTGTCGGCCATATTTGTTTACACGCTAAATGTACTGTGGAATAGTTGGTATCTTCTTACCTCCAATATCTGCTTTTAGTATTTGCAGTGTCACTCTATATGCAATCATTGGGTTTTGACGTATTTCTTTTCGAAAACCTACCCGTGATATTACAGATTACATAAATAAGTAAGAGTTAGACAGAGAGAAAAAAAAGAAGAAGAAAAACCATCAACATCAATAAATGACCGCAGCAAATGCAGACGAGAAACCGAACGAGATTGGAAGAACGTGATGCTGCAATTAAGACGACGAATTATTGTTATTCAATCTAAATGAATTGCTGTGTCAGTGCAAATTCCTCGCCGGCGTTTATAAATTACGAAACAGCATAACACAAATCATTGCTGCCAGTCTGAATTGCCTGACATAGGCGAATTGTCTCCGCCACCCCACCTCCCCCCACCTTAATCCCCGCCACCGGCATAACGGATTAATTCCCTACGAAAACCACTTAGTCTTTCGGCGTAACATATCCCCAGTTGAGGATCAGACTCATTAACTCTATTCAACAGGATTAGTTTGTTAAAGAAGCCTTTACGACAACGCGTTCACAATCAACAGCGTACATTCCACATAGTCCTGATTTCAAACATATTCTACATATTTTAAAATAAAATATTTATTAAAAACTACCCATTTTCACAAACCATATGTATATATATATATATATATATATATATATATATATATATATATATATGTATGTGTGTGTGTGTGTGTGTGTGTGTGTGTGTGTGTGTGAAATGAAAATGGAAGTGAATCCGACGGTATGTTGAAAAAATAAATAAAGGAAAGTATAGAATGGATAAAATAGGATATTTTAATCAATTTTACTTACACGTGTTTCTGTCAGGAGTTTATCCATGTGTACATTATTCAAACTATTATCATTTTTAAATAACCAAATGAAATGAAATAATAATAATAGAAAAAATGTAGAAATGTTCCGCACACAAAGAAAATACGACCTTCGTCAGAGTAAATCCTTATTTTTTAAAAATGAAATTCGTTGGAAAGCGGAGAATTTTTGAAATGTTCGAAAAAAGAACTTTAAAAAAAAAATCACGTGAAGAGAGTGATCAAACGCGATCGAGAAAATTTCAAAAATTCTCCGCTTTCCAACGAATTTCATTTTTTTAAAAAATTGGTTTGTTTTACGGCATTGTTGGATTATTTTATGCTGAAATCAGCTTCAATTACATACGATACCTGTCAGGTGGTGTAATGGTTAGCAAGCAATATTCGCATACCCATTTCTACTATAAAGCGAGTTCGATCCTAACTGGGTGCCCTATATTTGTGACCTTGTGTCAAATTCTACGCGTTGGATAAAGACCTACAAACATTGGATTATTCCATAATCTTTGTTAATCCCAGTTATGAAGGAAATTCAACCCCTAGTCAAATTTATGATATTAGCAATCTCTATATAAAATACTGTGATGATTTAGAGATGATTTTATGAATAATTTGAATGCATCTAATTATATTTCATTGAGATGCAAGTATGTGCGAGGTGGGGGGGGTCAACTCATTTTGTCATTTGCAGGGCTGTTATATCGTTGTTTACTTTGAACACTCCTTAACTATTAATGTTTTGTATTTTGAAATTTGATAATTAAAACTGATTTATGGCCATTTTAAGAATATATACCTTTTATATGTGTGTATTATATATGATGTCCATTGTGGTTTTGAACATTTCTTCATATCCCATATGTGGTGCACATCGTGGCCAACATGTTAATACCAAAATCATGTTTAAATTTACGAACTTGTATGTTGTTTATTTTCATTTTTTTCTCATGTGTTGCAATAAATTATTCAATGTCTTCTTAAGTTTCTCAAAGTAAATGTGTTTCCCTTTTCTTATTATTCAAATCCTAATTTTTAGATATCTTCCCGGATATAAATAATTTTTTATTATCTTTGCACAGAAAGCTTCCGGACATACACACACACATACATAGATAGCAATAGCATAATCTTTACAGATCACTGCCGTCCCTCACAATCTAACAACCCCACCACCAGAACCTTTCCTCTCATGAACCCTCAAATGACTCATCAATCCCACTGCAAACCCACAAAGTTTGATGCAAATATGAAATAATAAAGACGTCCTTCCCGTTGAATCGGATGGATCAGATGATAACATTTGATGCTTATGCACCACCATTTGTCTCTTTAGACAAGAAGCCGACTTATAAAGTTTGTTACAAATTGCACAAGACATATTGTTTGTTCCTGGAGTGTGCATGAATTTTCCCTGATGGCATTTCCTATACATACATACATACACACAACTGTCCTTTATATATGCATAGATAAATTTAAAAAATGGTCATTTATTTAGCAGTGCAGAAGAACCATGGTTGGTTGAATATCGTTTCCTTGTACAAAATAAATGTGAAAACGATTCACGACGAAGTAATTACAAGGATGTTTTATTGCCTGTGCAAACATAATATAATACAAACATGACAATGCGATACAAGGAAGAGATTATATAAAATTGTATGAGCGAAATGTCCTAATATGAAAAGAGTCTTCAGAATAGAAAGTGTTGAGGTCCTTCATATGTAACTGGTAGATAAAGTGTCAAGTTTGGTTTGGCTTGTTTTGTTTTTGTTATAGGTGATATAACCTATGGACATAAATGGAATGCGCCGACGGCTACTATAAGTAATAGGAAAAATTGTGGCTTGACACGTGGCAAATGCGAGTCAGCTCGTAACTGTATTGGTCGGACGCAATCTCCTCTTTCTTTGCTGTAAATTTCTACCCCTTTTGTTCAATACATTTGTATACAAATGTATCAGTCGTTTGTCTTATTTTTTTTACCCTTAAAACTCCGCAACAGTTTTACGGTATATCAACATCGGTGGGTCATTTAATGCCAACTAAGTTTTGGATTCGTAGCGGTACTTTGGTAGATTCTTAGTCGGTTGGGTGGGTTTTAAGGCATGTCAACCCTTGTTGGGTCATTTTATGCCTAAGACGTTTTCGTTGTTTCATTCTTGATGGGTAATCAGTTATTTTGTAAACTCAATTTTTCTTCTGAAACACATTTTAGTACACATTTTGTTCTATTTAACCCATAGATGGGACCCTAACAGGTACTACCACTCTAGGTCAGGGTGGACCTGGAAGCAATGGTGATGAAGGGTTACTCCACATTTCCCAGACCTGGAACCTCACCATCAGTTAGAGTTTAACGTCATACTTACATATTACACATGTTATCGTTCTCAAGCGACATGAAGTTGCTGAGAGTACAAAGCCCCCTGTCCGTGAACAGAAACGCGTTATTACTTTTGTGTAGATAGAAGGTAAAAGAGGAATTTTGACTTTGCCGCTTCTTCTTTTATAATGCTGCTGATTGCGCCTAATAGTAGATATTGGCAAATATGGGAGGTAATTACCTTTTGTTTCCCTTAGCATTCTGGCTTCATAAAATGTTCCTTAAACAAACTAGAAATAAATTCATACCATTAGTTTAAACAACTTAATTTAGTTTGTTTACGAATATTTTATAAAGCCAGAATGTTCAGCTATTAGATAAAAATGTTTTACGTCTTATCTACTCTTTATTTACTGTTGTAGGGATTACATTCATAACTTGCCATTGTTCTTCTATTTGACACTAGGGGAAACGAAAGGTAATTACCTCTCGTGTCTGCTAATAACGACGTGGCGCACCCAGCTGTCCTCTCTCTATTTTTCTTCTACTCTCTTTCTTTCTTTTTTTTTTCTTTTCTGTTTTACTTTCTTTTTTCTTTTTTCTGTGTAGCATATCCTTTTTCTCTCTTTTTCTTTTTAAAATAAAAACTGCTAGATAAATAACGTGAAAAAAGTGAGCCACATCTAAGAGTGCTAATTCCATAATTTTTACCAGGTGTAGTCGTTCCTTCTAAACCGAGTTTCACAAATATCAACGTGGCTACCAGATGAGCCAAGTTACCCAGTGTTATGCTGAGTATGTTTCTGCATTCGTCTGATTGCCGCATTCGACAGGTTCTTGCTACTTCTAATGCCATTTGCTAAGAACAGAGTTATTTCTTCATACCGACCACCATACCTGGACTTTTCGTCGTGTATGTTATGCCTGTACCCTTAATGGGCGTCCCACGCCATTCTAACACTCAGAAGATCCCCTTCTTCACCCACCCCTTAAATTCTCGAAGTTTTCACATCCTGAAGCGGTTTCGCATAACTCTCCTCATCAGGAATGAAGACTACAGAGTTGCATGCATATATATATATATATATATATATATTATATATATATATATATTATGTGTGTGTGTGTGTGTGTGTGTGTGTGTGTGTGTGAGCTAAGTACTATTTTATGTTTATTCAACGTGATTAAGATGTCGAACAATGAGAAAGGTGCTTAATTTAAGATAGAGCTACGATATACCTAAAATCAGTAATTCATAAAAAAGAAAAGAATTTACAAAAAGTCCTAACTAAAAGTTTCACGCCATTTTAGCAATCCGTTTCTCTTTTATAAACGCATGATTAGTTAATGTTTAAGGGCATTTTTTATAGTATATATTTATTTACTAAACTCTAATCTGAGCTTTTGAGTTATTTGAAATGTCCCAGTTTATTCTTTCTTTCTAATAATTGGTATTTAGCCTGTTCTCGAGAGAGAACTCGGCTAGAAGTTCACCATTTCTGTCTGGAGATTAGGGAAAACAGATCTTTGCCTATCGGTGCATTTCTCCCTCTAATGATCGGGATGTTGTGTTTAGGTATGTGTTTGACTAGGGAAGTTCGATCATTGTATAATGTGTCAATCTCCGTTTCATCACTGACATTTATAAGGCTATAGCATAAGACGATCGTCGTGCAAGGGTTGCCATTTAATGTGGTACATATGATTCTCGATTGGCTTTTCTCTATGCAGATTAATGGTTCTAAAACACAAGACTGAGAAGAATTCCTACACCTCCTACGGTGGTATTGACGTAGATTTTCGATACAAAAGTTCATAGATTACCGGTTTCATAATATTTCAGCTCTAGTTCATTATGATAATATCAATGTTCATGTATGCATATGATGTCTATATTCTGATCTGCTGAAGACACCGTTAGCTCAGGTTATTAACTTATTTTTTGCAGAACCCGTTATATATATATATATATTATATATATATATATATATATATGTGTGTGTGTGTTGTGTGTGGTGTGTGTGTGTGTGTATTCATGCCTTTGCCAAGAGCATTAGCGCAAAGTGAAACAACCTCCTCGAGGATTTGAACTCGGGTCACAGATTCCATTTGCTATGACGATAATTGTTACGCTATGTATATGGGGGAGTGAAGCCATGCGAGGAAGCTTGAAAAACGCATTAGCTAAACTTTTATCGACAAACAAACAACTTAGAGATTATAGTCCGATGAAATTAGATATCGATGGTAACGCTTCACTTAAGAACTGCAACCGACAAAATGTTTTTGCCGGCTCTCTTATTATTATTATTATTATTATTATTATTATTATTATTATTATTATTCAGCAAGCTCCCACGCTACTGGGATAAAACACAGGCTGATGCAACGAACGTGTTCATCTAAAAAAATTGCAGTTTGTTAAAGCACGCGTTAGCATCTCCCACTGAAGGTGAATGACCTCTAAAAGATTTTGGGTATCTTTGCTTCTTCGGTTCCAATTATATATTGTTCTTCTTCTTCTTCTTCTTCTTCTTCTTCTTCTTCTTCTTCTTCTTCTTCTTCTTCTTCTTCTCACTGTATCCAAGAATTTGAAGTTTACAATACCTTAAGGCATTCAAGACAAACAACGTATCCGGTTTATTTAAATTGCAAAAGAGATTACTTTTGATTTATCAGAATAGATATAAAGTGCTATCTTGAATTACCCCAACTTACGAGTGGTACCTTGACTTACGCAAGCCCCA
>CM042150.1:117952626-117972626 GCA_023376005.1 Doryteuthis pealeii
GAGAGAGATAGACAGAGAGGGGAAGTAAGGGGGGAGAAAAAGAGTGAGACAAAGACAGAGAGAGGAAGAAAGAGAAAGAGAGAGAGGGGGTGAGAAAAAGAGAGAGACGGAGAGAGAAGGGGAGAGAGAGAGAGAGAGAGAGAGAGAGGGGTAAGGGGGAGTAAAAAAATAAGGCGGGAAAAATGCGGTGAGACCAATAATGGAGCCAACGAAAATAAACAAAACAAACGTCACTGACTTAAAGAAGAAAAAAAGTTATAGCTAGTGTATGTGTACACGTATGCGTGTGCCTACACGTGTCTGTCTGTGTATATGTACGCGTGTGTATGTGTGTGAACCACTTATAAAAGTGTATGTGTACACCATTTATATTGTATATGTGTACACCATTTATATAGTGTATGTGTACCCGTGTATATCAGCGTCTATATCTGCTTATGTAGTCGCGTAGTACAACGGTTAGAGTCGTAGGAAATGGACATGAGTTCAAATCCTCGACACGGCTGTTTGCATTTCACATAGCGCTGATACTCTTGGGAAAGGTATGCCTCCAACTACACTCTTTTTAGCTATGAATAGATAGTAGGGCATGGTGAACTCTTTAACCATGGTCAGGTAACCAGCCTAGGAGAAGGAAAATTCTGAATTCGAACCTGTAAAACCGTAATTTTTGTCGAATTTAATGTTTAAAATGTATTTAAAATATATTACATCTATATATTAATACTCATGTTCTTTGAAAGTATGACCGTTATTATTGTGCAACAACCTATGGGTAAAAATGAGACCCTCCAAATCGTCCAAGACGAAATGCAAAAATGTAAATCCTGATTATCCGGTGTTGCTTATCCACCAAATTATTATTTCTTATGAGTGTCGTCACCTCAGCTAAATAATTGATCATTCCGTTTTTATTATAAAGAAAGAAAGGTAAGAAAAAGGAGATTCTATGCAGAAAAATATGATAAGAAAGAAAGAAAGAAAGAGTATGGGAAATACAGAGAGAGAGAGGAGGTGAGCGTACGGAAGCGATAACGCTAATCTGTTTCAATCGCACATAATGAGAAGATGAAAAGAAGGAAAAAAGAAAGAAAAAGTGAGAAAAAATTAAATCAACGTTATTATACTTTTTACATATTGAACTATTTAGCAATAGCTCTTAAGTAAACATATCAAAAGTAGTAATTATTAAATCATCATATAGTGGTACATCCACAGGTCCTGCTAGTAAAAATAGAACTAGTAAAAGTTTATTCTAAAATCAGACATCATTTTCCAAACAATATCCTGAGAATTATTTTTAATAAAAAGTTAATTTTCTTCTAAATCAAATCTACCATTGTTTCAAATGGAACAAGAAACAATCATAAAGGATCTGGCAAAATGATCTTCAGGACGTAAAGTTGCCGCCATGCAAGTGCTAGTGGTGGGTAGGAGGTATGTCTTAGTAGCAATAGTAGCATCATCAGCAGCAGCAGCTATGCCATTTCAGTTGGCATCATGGCATCGAATGGGGAACATCGTGCGTTTGTATCCGAAACTCACTTTATGGTGACATCCTATGGCCTGGTCACTCATCTGAATTGTTACCTTGTGATTACTTCCTCTGTGTATACTTGAAGGTAAGCCGCCAAAAACTAACGAACCGAAAGCAGCAATATTAGAAGCAACGACGAGGCGAGTGCTGCAGAATTTTTGGGTAAGGCTTCATGAGTGTAGAGCTGGTGAGGCTAATTATGTGTGTATGTATACTTTCATATCTATATATTCATATCTGTCTCCCTCTCTATTTCACCCCTTTCCTCCTTTCACCCCCCCTCTCTCTCTCTCTCTCTCTCTCTCTCTCTCTCTCTCTCTCTCTTTAGGGTCGGTTTAGCTCAGTTGGTAGAGTGTCCAACTATGAACCACAAGGTTCCGGGTTCGAACCGACCATCACCAACTCAGCGTATGAGTAGCACAGGTATCTGTGCGGTAAAGTGAGGAGCTGATGGCAGGTGTGGCGTTCCGCCTCAAACGCCAAAATAATCTCCTTGGTGTAGCGCTAGTGAAAATGGGATAGACTTCTTCACTGTCTGGCTGATACCAACTTTAGGCCACCCCGAGAACTTTACTTCATTATATATATATATATATATATATATATATATATATATATATATATATATATATACAGGGTGAGTCAAAATGCACGCAATTTATATTGTTCAAAATTCTTCCACCAATCATATGTTAGTTAACATTACTTTTATATATGTTATAGATATATGCATGGCGTTTGTATAATTAATGTTTTTTATACTTTAAGGTCATTATTTACATTATGCCACTTGATTTGGAAACTAGACTGGAGCTAGTAAAATTGTATTATAAGAATAAAGAAAAATGCAGCTGCAACAATGAGAGCATACAAAAGATAAAAGCCATGCGAAACAATCCATTTCCTTTATCTACTCTGACACGATTGATAAAAAATTGGAGAGCACAAAAACACTCCATGATTTACCATCAAGAGGCAGGCCGTCACTGGAGGAAAATCATGTGGGTGCTTTTGTAGAGGCAATCACAAGTTTACAGTCAACTAATCCACTTGGCCATGCAAGTTCAAGAGGTGTAGGTGAACTCACAGGCATTCCTCAACGCAGTGTTACACGGATTCTTCATCACCAAGGTATGCTGCCTTACCGCATGAGCCTTATATTTGCGTGCATTTTGACTCACCATATATATATATATATATATATATATATATATATATATATATATATATAAAGAAAAAGTGGAAGTAAATCCGACAATACGTAATTTTATTAAAATAGAAAAAACATAAGTTTCATTGACGATTGATGTTTGATAACACTGAAGCGTCGACTTATTAGACATCAATCGTTAATGAAACTTGTGTTTTTTCAATTTTTTGTATAAATATATATATATATATATATATATATATATATCATGCCGAATTTAGAACGATTAACAGGAACTATTTCGGATGAGTTACGTCACACAATTTTGAAAGAAAAATAACGGTTAAACAACGCCAAATCCTTTCACTTCGTTCATTTTTTTTCTCTCATATAAAGTATTTCATTTTTCTCCAGATAGTCTATATTCCCTATACCTTGAAAAAGAGTGTAGGTTCACCTGAAATATCGGAATTAATCGAACCAGGTTTTTTGTTCTGGTTTATTTATTTTATTTTTTTTTTTCCAATTCTTCAAAATACAAAAAATAACGTTCACAAGAACAAAGTTTATACATACACACACACACACACACACACACACACACACATATATATATATATATATATATATATATATATATATATGTGTGTGTGTATGATACCGACAATAGGGCCCTCTGCCGACTTTTCTTTTACTTTGGTCAAATTTTTAAGACGAAATAGATAATGAATTTGCCACAACATCTGTCCCAGCTAACCGCTCTCTACCACATTCTCCCGATTTCAGTGAAATACACAACCAGTATAGGGATTATAACAGATAATTACTTCAATCAGTCAATAAACAAGATTAACCCCACACAACGCTCCTTCAATAATAGGCCTTTTGCCAGACTAAGTAAATCGTAGTATCCATCTATGCGTTAATAAGCGAACTTATGTACAAGTCTGCGCATGTGAATATGAGTGTATGCACTTGCGAATATATTAGCAGCCGGCATCTATTTGACACTGTGTTCATCTCAGCATTGGCCTCACTCTCTGATTGTTGTTGTTGTTGTTTTTCCCTTTTCTTTTTCTTTCCCTTTTCTTTTCTTTTTTTTCTTTTCTTTTTGTCTGTGTATTCATATACATACCAGAATCGGCCCATCACGCACTCCAACAGCATTTTATTTACTGCGTTGTTCGAGATAAGCCGCCATGATGTCTGTCTTGATGACGTCACAAAGTTGCGGGTTTCAAAGGCTCGCACCTTTGGCACGTAAGAAGGGGGAAAAATGGCCGACCCTGCAGTGCGTAGCGGCGGCGGCGGCGGCGGCGGCAGAGGAGGAGGAGGAGAGTGTATGGGGAGGGGGGAGGAGAAAGGAAAGGAAAGAAACATTTTTACAATTCTTTTTACCTTATCATCCCAATATTTCCTTTATTCTTTTCACACGTACACAAACACACACACACACACACGCACGCGCACATACGCAAACATATACTAACGCACACAGCTACACAGACATGCGTACACACCTTAATAGCACACACCTAAACAAAAATACATAATACTTTCGAAAAATGCACACACATGCATAAATACCGACTATCGCACCACTTATAAAAGTGTATGTGTACACCACTTATATTGTGTATGTGTGAACTTACATAGTGTATGTGTACACGTGTGTGTACGCACACGTGTGTGTGTTTGTGCATGAATAACGACTATCGCACCCAAGGAAACTAACACTAACATACACATACTTGCGCGTTTAGTGTAACGGTTATCTTTGGCGAAAATGGTATCGGCTAATTGAGTTCGAATCCTGGCTGAAGCTGTTTACGTTTCCCTTTGCGCTAATGCCCTTGAAAAAGAAATGAATCTATCCGCCCCCCCCTACTGCCAGCTTTGGGTAAATAGTAGGGCTGATTAGTCGTCTATAGCCTTCTTAACATATCGGGTCTATAATTGGTGTGTGTGTGTGTGTGTGTGAGAGAGAGAGAGAGACAGACAGACAGACAGAGACAGAGAAGTTGAGGGGTTCTTACTTGTTCGGTGGCCATTTTCCTTTGGGCTTCCTCTGTGGGTTGATTTCTTCTTTCTGTTTGAGCTGGTCATCTCTTGTTAATAAATTAACAAAAATGTGTTGTTTTTCTATTTTCTTTATTAAAAACAACCCTAGCCCAAAACGGCGGGGTGAGAATCGGCATCTTGAGAGCCGACGACAACGTCTTCTCTCACTGACTGAATGGTGGCAACTGACTAAACTAAAACTTTCTATCTCACGCCTTCCATCAGCCAATTAGAAGTCGGCGTGCAGGTGAACGCAAGGTTAAACGCTGTCAATCAAGGTAATTTTCCATTTCCTCGTTATTTGAATTTTTGTTCAGGAACTCAATTCAAATTCTATCTACACTACTTACACAATTCATAAGCTACCCATAAATTATGTAACATTAGGTTCTTTACTTTTGGTTTGGCAATTAATCTAAGAGAAAATAAAACTCTGGATTTAAATCAGCAGCACAGTAAAAAGTAGGCAGAGTGGTCTATTATCAGTATCAGCCGGACAGCGAGGGAGTCTACCCCCTTTTCGCTAGTGCTAGATCAGGGGGGGGTGCTGTGGTGGGACGGCATACCTACCATCAGCAGTAATCAACTTAAAAATTAACATTGAGTCACATCCTGTTCGTGACGAAGGAATCGAGTAAATGCATACGAGGTCCGGCTGAAAAATTCATAGCCTGACCAAGATACTCTCATGGAATATGACCAAATAAGGTTTATTTTTCAACATAGTCCATTCCCCTTGCGACTCACGCATTTCTTCCATTGGTGTTGCTGTGTTTGGATCTCATAGATATGATGTTATTATGCAAACTTTTCAGCCCACCCTAAGACACATCTAAAAATAATTATCTACTCGGATAGGATGTGACACAAGATTGCAAGTATGAGGCATCCAGCGAGGATCGAACTCGTTATTCAGTAGTAATGGATCTGTGAGACTAGTTGGCATGATGAGACGCCTTTTCAATGTTAGGTAGTTACCCAACCCATTCACCATGGGTAGGAGTTGACAAAAGAACGCAGGTGTGGCGCATCTAGCAAAAATCCGCGATATCCTTTCTCCATCTTTCCCCTACTCTATTTCTTATTATATATTTTCTGAGTAGCTTGTCCTTTTTCTTCCTTTCTTTATAATAAAAACGGAATGGTCCATTAAATAGCAAGGTGACGACTCTCATTAAAAATAAGAATTCGGCGGTTAAGCATCACCAGATAATCAGGATTTACATTTTTTATTTCATCTTGGGCGATTTGGACTATCTCATTTTAACCAGAAGGATGATAACGGTCGTACAATTAAGGAACGTGAGTATCAATATATAGATAAGATTTGGTTGGTTGTTTTTGTTTTACGGCATAACAACCCTTTTCGGGTCATTTAATGACAAATCAAATCATTTTGATATTCGGTTGCTTACAGTACCTGATGTTGCTTAAATGGTCACCCATTTAAGTATTGAACAGGTTCACTGCTACTTAACTTCAGTGATCTAGTTGGAACCAGTGCTTTCAGCGTGAATTGACCGTAAGCTATCGATAATTAAAAAAAACTAAGGGGGCATTCTGTAAGTGTTCATAATTTTTGTCAGGGGTAGTCAAGTAGTGATATATATATTTACCAACCCCTCCACACGAGCAGGATGCAACACAAGGCCAATTTCTTAAGCGGAGTTTAACAGGTTTGAATGCGGAGTTTTCCTTCTTGACATTTCAGCCTAATCAAGGTTGAAAATCCCAGTCTGCCCTAATATTTACCCATAGCTGGAAGGAGTGTAGTTGGATTCATCTCTTTCACGCTGTGTGAAATTCAAACAGCCTTGTCGTGATTTGAACTCGGGTCGACGGCCCATTTCCTATGACTCTAACCATTGTGCCACGCGAGGCAGCGATATAACATGTGTCCTTTGGATTTTGCGTCTCGTGCCCCCAAAGGTACAATATTCTGGAATGATGACTTCGATGGATTATTTATTCATTTTTGAAAGATTGATATGTTTTATGTTTGCCAACAGAGATAAGTGAGTTGTAGGAAGTTTTCATTTCTTTATTGACACTGTCTCGCTTCGTTCAGATTGATCTAACCCCAACGGGAAATGAATATACTTTGGTCTCACTTGGATGCAATCAATACATTTCATGTATTTGTTTGTTTAGTCTCAACTCTCTCTCTCTCTCTCTCTCTCTCTATATATATATATATATATATATATATATATATATATATAGCCTCAATATCATCATAGACCGCTGTAGTAGGGTGTTTACGGATTCATCATCATCGTCACCATCATCATGTCGTGCTGACTGCAGGGTTTCCCATTAATCTCTCTCACTCACTCTCTCTCTCTCTCTCTCTCTCTCTCTCTCTCTCTCTCTATCTATCTATCTATCTATCTCTGGTTTGCTTTGGTTTGTTTTGTATTACGGCATTTCAACCCCAGTGGGTTATTTAATGCCGATAAAGTTTTGAAATAAATCAATTCTTAATGGATAATACAATTTTGTTTATCAACTCATGTTTTTCTATTTAACCCATAAATGGGACCCTAACAGATACTACCACTCCAGGTTAAAGTGGACCAGGGAGCAATGGTGATGAAGGGGTGCTCCACATTCCCCAAACCTCCAAAACTGGAACCTCACCATCAGATAGAGTTTAACGTCATTCCCAGGACATGTAGAGCCACAGCCACCCCCTTCTAGCACCCATATGATAAAAAGGGGTTGGGGCTTGCCATAAAGGCAATAGGGTTGGGAAAATCATATAGGTGCTAGGGCTTAATGTGACCAGTCGATTGATCGGAGGGGGCCTCTCCGACTGTCCATCTAGCCCAAGATAGAGCCAAAGTGGAGTATTGCAAGTCATGAACTGCTCATCCACCTGAGTTCTATCCTTAAGCATCACGGGTCGCCACCCACGGCCAACAGGTGGCCCCATTGGGGGAGTCTTACCCCTCTGCAGAGGTGCAGTCGGTGCATTCTAACGCCCCAGCCGACAAGGCGGTCTCTCTCTCTCTCTCTCTCTCTCTCTCTCTCTCTCTCTCTGAGGATTACATTTATTTAGGGTTCTTTGGGGCCGGTTTAGCCCAGTCGTTAGAGCATCCGCCTAGAAATCGCAAGGTTCTGGGTTCGATACTGGGCTCCGCCAACTCAGCCGATGTGTAGCACAGATTGATCTGTGCGCTAAAGTGGCGCCCCACCTCAGTAAAAACAATCTCCCTGGTATAACGCTGGCCAAAAGGGGATAGACTCCCTCGCCGACCGGCTTATAATGGAAATAGGCCACTCTGCCAACATTACTTACTTGGTTTGGTTTAGCTTCTTTGTTTAATGGCATATCAACCTTCATGGGTTATTTAGAGCCAAAGCCATCTTTGTAGACAAACAGTAAGTTGCCTATTGACGATATCAAGAAGGATTGGCACAAGGCCAGAAATCTGAGGTACCCAGTGAGAATCGAATTTACTAAAAATAATATGCTAAACTAGTTTGTTAACCATTACACCATGGAGGTGTTTAACCGGAAGAATTTGGTGTGGTCTATTTGTTTAATGGCATATTAATCATCGTGGGTTATTTAATGCCAAAGCCATTCTTATAGAAGAACAATAGTTATACTAATTAACCCATAGCTGGGGGGATGAGAGAGATCATGTCTTTCCCTATGATATTAACCTGAAAATAAACGTAATAGCTCCAATGAAGTTCGAACTCGCTTACTACAATGTCGGAGTCCGGTACGTTAGCCACTATGCCATGGGGATTCATTCCGGAAGAATTTAAGAGGTATATCAAATAATTTGATTATGAATTGGTTTTGTGTTTTGTTTTTGTGTGTGTGGGGTTTTTTTGTTTTGTTTTGTTTTTTTCGTAGAAAGAGTAATTTTCAGATGCAAATGCTGGCACCAATGCCGTATAAGGACACAACAAACGATTATTGTAAATGACATTCCGACCGTCATCAAATGGTGTTTGTGGGGTTTGGGGTGGGCGAATAAATTGTGTGGGGGATGGGTGGGGGATTTCGAACAAATAGTGTTAGGGATGGGGGATGGGGGTGGCGAACAGCACAACCGTTTCATAAAAAACATAGGATCCTCATTGATTACTTCCTATTTAACATATAGCTTGTGATTAGGGGGTTCATAACTTTGCCAAGGATATTAATCCTAAAGTAAACATAATAGCGCGAATGGAATTCGATCTCGCTTAATACGATTTCGCAGTCCGTACCATACTCAGGATTCTTTACCAGAAGAACCAAAGGATTCTTTATCAGATTACCAAGGATCCAATTCCACTGGACAAACGCTCTGGTTTAAGGCCTACAGGATGGCCCATAAGATTGTAACATAGCCGTTAGCCTATAATAAATCAACAAATAGGTCAGTGAAAGGTGAAATGCTTGTCAATCACTTCTACAACGGTTAATGGTAACTTTCCATTTACCATACTGTTATTTAAATTTTAGTAAACCACAGTCATAATTCGTAGTCAACCCACGAATTATGTGACATGATGTGACGTTGCATTCTGACACTGCGACAATTATTGCTCCCTTTCTGCTGCGTTATTGTCTCTATTGTCCTATGAGATATTCAGCGGGAAACGACGAACAGGCCTAGGCTTATAACCTTTGAGAAAATTCGGTTTTGTTTCCATAAATCATTGTTTAGGAATTATGATACAAGAATCAAGTTAGTATCGGACTATTGTCCTCATCTTCATTGTTATCTGTACAACGTTTCGGCCCATATGCACTCCGGCCTTCTTCAGGTATTTCTTGTCAGACTCGGGAACCTTCTTTTCGGACTCGGAACCATCACGGAACGTTGAACCTAACCCTTTATTCAGTCCACGGGGGTATCCTGTTCTCATTCCGCTAACCATAGCTGGGGTACAGGTGTTAAGCTGTGTTAATTATTATTCTCTGTTAGAATCAAGTTGATTTGTACGATGACATCACAAGAAAGGTAATTGAAAGAAAGAAAGAAAAGAAAGAAAGAAAGAAAGAAAGAAGAGAAGCAAAGCAACGAAACGAGGAATACAGAGTCATGAAAGAATGAACGAAGGGTTGAAAGAAAGAAAGAAAGAAAGAACGAAAGAAAGAAAAAAAATTATTCTAAATTCTCAAAATAAGAAAGATATATATATATATATATATATATATATATATATATATATATATATATATATAAAGAAAAACACAAACAAATTAGAGAAGACAATCGAGCAAAAGAAAAAATGAATAAAAGAAAAGGAGCAAAACAAAACAAAAACAAAAACAAGAACTTTTTTGGGCCTCAAAAAGTAAGAAATGAATAGAGAGCTGTAATAGAAGAAGAAGAAGAAGAAGAAGAAGAACAACAACAACAACAACAACAACAACAACAACACTATTTCAACGATATTGCCAGTGCAAGAGGCGGTTCAAATGTCGCTTAGCACGTGGTAAATCTAAATTTGAGCCTAATTCCCGAGCGGGATTAAATATTTCGCGGGTTTTCTAAGTAAACAAGCATTTTGCAAATTCAACACTTGATCTTGGATTCAGTTTCGAAGGAAAACACAGATTTTTTGTGAGAAAATCGTTAAATGAGACCTTGAAATTATTTTGATAGTTTTAAAAGTAAATCATGCTCGATTTCACCTGAAGAAGAAGAAGAAGAAGAAGAAGAAGAAGAAGAAGAAGAAGAAGAACAACAACAACAACAACAACAACAACAACAACAACACACCACCACCACCACCACCACCACAGCCACCAAGTAACCAGAAAATTATGAATATTACCAGACGTTACTGTTGAAAATGATTCTCTGTATATAAATATTATTTTGTTTGTATTCGTTGAATATTCAACCCATCGCCATTAAAGTGCCAAATTTGGTGTCCCTAGAGGTCAACAATCAAGGACTTCAATTTTTTTGTTTCTTTTTTCTGGCAAGGTCGAAATGTATTCCCAATTTTGCATTTCCTTTGATCTGATGGAAAAATCAACATTCAGTTATAGCAAATGTTGTCTATGTTCACAAAGATGAAACCCAATTTCCTGAGAGAGGTGAGGAGTCCCCGTGCGGGACTACTAGATAGTAATAAACGAGTTTGAACTTCAGTTATGCTATTACGGTTTCTTTTGGAATAATACCCTTGGGAAAGGTATGAAGCCCCCCATCCTACCAGCTATGGGCTAAATAGTAACACTACTGTTCTTCTACAAGGATAGCCTTGACCTGGTTGATATTCTATTAAATAAATTAATCAAACCAAACCAAATCAAACTAATTTTTTTGGCCTGAAGATTTTTCGTTTATATTTCAATAGAATGTTTTCCATTCTGTAGGGTAAAGCAATGATATTGCTTTTTACCACTGTTACGCATGGTCAGTTATTATATACTAGCAAGAATATGCGCCCTACGAGCGTCAGTATATAACTTTTAATGGAACGAAATATATTAAATTAGAAAGACTAAAGAAATTAAGTAAGAACGCATATAAAAAGATTACACTTAATTGTAATTATATTTTAATTGGTTTCTATATAAAATCATTCATAGGATTTATTTTAATTCATTGAAGAATAAAACAATAATATTAGAAATCAATAACAGCAAGTAATTATTTATTAAACCCCGGTTTTGTTAAAACCAGTATGCAAACTAATCACATCATATATTATGTAATCCTTTATTTCTTAGTGATATATAAGACACATTGCAGGATTTTAAACGCACTGAAAACACTTAAGGTAAATCTAACTCAGATTTTCATGGAGACATCGTTAATAAATTAATTCTATTCTATGTATAAAATGATTTTAACTATAAATATAGATTAAATACCCATTAATAAACCTCTGAGGGTATGGTAATGTAAACAGTGACGTAGTTTCGGTTTCAGACAGACACCGAATCTCCATTATAATAAGATTATTTCACTCCCTGTGAGTTTTTCACCGGCATTAGCTGATGTTCATTCAATGGAGCGACAACGTCTCATCAGGTCTCCAGAGCTCTTCTGAGTATTGTAGCCATTTCAACAATGCTGTTGGCTGGATGGTCTCAATTCTTTCTCTGATTTCCAGTTTTTCTAGCCCTTTTCTCTAAGATTTCTGGGACCGTTCCAAGTGCACCAACTACCATTGGTATCACCTACGCCCTCATATTGCACAGCTTTTTCAATTCTCTAGCAAGGTCCAGGTATTTGTATATCTCTTCGTTTTCTTTCATCTTCTCCCTGTGATCTGCTGGAAGTGCAAAATTATTATTATTATTATTATTATTATTATTACTAGTAGTAGTAGTTTTTCACATCAGCGTTAGTTGATGGTAATTCACCTGGGAGTAATGGCGATGAAGGGGTACTCCACACTCCCCAGTGCTCCAGTGTTTGATGTAGTTTAACGTCATACTGAGGAGACTAAGACTCCCGGGAAAGGGTTGGGGTTGCTATAAGGGCAATTGGGTTGGGACAATCATATAGGTGTTAGGGCTTGATGTGACCAGCCGATTGATCGGAGGGGGGGCTCTCTGACCGCCCGTCTGGCCTAAGTAAAGGTCAAAGTGGAGTGTTGCATTAATATGTGATAGTGATGTACTCGGAGTATTCCTGATTTTACAAGAACATAAATGTAGTGCTCCAGTTGGAAATGGGAGAATTGGTTCCATTTTGTGTGTGTGTGTGTGTGGGGGGGCTTTCCCCTCTGCTGGTGAATCATAGTCTAATAACTGTTGTTTCTCGAGGTCCTGAACATCTGCAGGCGACAAACAGACAGACATAAAGACACTGTTGTAAATGACTTGGCCCTTAGGAACAGCACTATAAAATACTGTTCAATGAACAAAGAATGAAGAAAGGCCTCAAATCATTTCAAACTGTAATGGGACCTGGGGTTTTTGTGTGTTTTTTTGTGTTTTTTTCTGTGTTTGGGGAAGGGCGACAAGTGGTGTCTAAGGTTACCAATCATCCTCGGCAGGTGTGCCGTGATAAAAAGAAACCAACCGAGGAGAACGATTGAAAACAAAAAAACTAATGAATGTAGCTACTAAAATAAATAATGAATGTTGGTAGAAGAAATCATTGGTGCCAGTCGCGGTGAGCTTGTCACTCTATGTCGCGGTAGACACGCGACAAAGAAAGGTATGAACATGGTGTCGGTCCTGAGAGGTTAGAGGGAATACGGCTTAATTAAGGCCTCGATCATTGGGGGGGGGGGTTACAACGGGGGTGGGTGTCGGCAAAATAGTGCTCAAATTGAATTGAGAACATTACTTTCGAGGCGAATTGTCCCTAGAAAAAAGCTGGATCCAACATTTAGTTCAATCGCCAGTCATCCTGGCTGCAGTTTTGTCTGACAATCCACAAGGGTAGAAAGGGTAGATTAGTAAGTACAAAGATATTTCACTCACCAATGATTAACTTGCTTGTTCAGAAATTTAAAAAAAAGACTGGTATATCCTTTGTCAGTCTTGACAAATAGAAGTGGATATATGTATTTACCAACCCCTCGGCACGAGAAGGATGTGACACAATGTCAATTTATGAAGCGGAGTATAACAGGTTTGAATTCAAAGTTTTCCTTCTCCTACACTGGTTAATAAGGGACCAGCGAGACGTGGAAAGCAAAATTAAAGAGCCCAGTTCACCCTACTATTTATCCATAGCTGCAGGGAGAATTGGATTCATACCTTTCCCAAGAGTATTAGCGCTATGTGAAATGCAAACAGCCTCGTCGAGGAATTGAACTCGGGTCGACGAGTCCATCTCCTACGACTCTAACCATTACACCATGCGCCTCCATAATATATTAGGATATACGTGTAGTGTTGTATGAAGGATAATATGAATGAATAAGTACTTCGAACTGGGCGTGACACAAGGTCATTTTTTAAGCGGATTACTGGTTTCAATTCAGAGTTTTCCTGCCAGTTCTTAAATATTAAACTTAATTGTGGGTAGCGGGCTGGACTATGGCATCATAGTAAGCAAGTTCGAATCCCCACACCCCCAGGTACGGTTTAAATAGTACCACTACTGTTCTTCTACAAGGATAGATTTGGCATTAAATAACCCAGGAAGATTGATATGCCATTAAACAAAGGGACCAATTAAACTAATTAACGCACTGGTAGTAAGTAAGTAAAGTCGTCGGGGCGGCCTAATGTCGGTATCAGCCAGACAGCGAGGGAGTCTATCCCTTTTCACTAGCGTTAGACCAAGGAGATTGTTTTAGCGTATGAGGTGGAGCGCCACACCTACCACCAGCTCCTTACTTTACCGCACAGATCCCTGTGCTACTCATAACGCTGAGTTGGCGAGGGCCGGTATCGAACTAGGAACCTTGTGGTTTCTAGCCGAACTTTCTACCGATTGAGCTAACCAGGCCCTGACCGTGAAAAAAAAAAGATGTGAAGGGCTCCTCATGAGGTTGTGGCTAACGTGATGGACTGTGACATTGTAGTAAACGAATTTGGTCTCCAGTCGCGCTATTACGTTCACTTTCGGACTAATACCACTGGGAAGGGTATTAGCCCACTCATCCTTCCAGTTATGGTTTAAATAGTACCACTACTGTTCTTATACAAGTATGGCTTTGGAATTAAATAACCCACGATAGTTGATATACTATTAAAAAAAAGGGGGATAATAAAATTAATCAACGCACAAACAGTATTGAAGCTACAATACTATGGCTGTAAAAAAAAACAAAAAAACAAAAAAAAACTGCACAAGCAGGGTGAGTCTCTGTGGAGCAGTGGCTAACGTATTGGACTACGACATAGTAGTTAGTGAGTTCAAACTCCAGTCGCGCTATTAAATTCACTTTCGGGCAATTACCATTGGGAAAGGTATGAACCCCCTTATTCCACAACTATGGGTTAAATATTGCCACTACTGTTCTTCTATAAGGATGGCTTTGGCATTAAATAACCCACAAATGTTTATCTGGCGTTAAACAAAGAAACCAGACCGATTAAACTTAATTTTTAAGTATCAAATTTAATTCTGAAATATTAAACTTAATTCTGAATTATTCTTTAATATTAGATTTAATTCTTCGAGAATTTAAAGAATTTAGTCGATAGTTTCAGCAATCTCAGTTTACCACAAGTCATGATATTTTAATCAGTTTCTCTTAAGTGGACTTCAATTAAGAACAAAAGAAAACGTTCTTCATCGTTTCTTTTTTTTTTTTTTTAAATTACGATCCCCACGTAGATTAACTATACTAAAAACAAGAAGAAAAAAAAAAAAAAGAATTAAAAAAAAACGCGCTCCGGGCACAAGTATTTAAGTTTTAATATAATTAAATATTATATTGAATTAGAAAGACTAATGAAATTAAATACGAATACAAAAAAGATGACACTTATTTTTTCTTTATTCTAATTGATTTCAATATAAAATTATACATAGGATTACTTTTTATACGTTTGAGAATAAGACAATAATGTTAGAAATCAAGTAATTATTTGTTAAACACAATTTTGTTAAAACCGGTATGTAAATTATTCACAGTATATAATATTTAATCATTTATTTCTTAATGATATATAACACACATCGTAGGATGTTTTATTAATAATATGGGCTGTTTTGAGGCAAATTTATCCCAACTAGACCTTAACAGAGACATATTTAATAAATAAGTTTATTTAATAATAATGATTATTTAATAATCATTGAGAATACAACGTAAATAATTAGGGGAGTTGTGACATTGGTGATGGCGTAGTTTTTCGGTTACAGAGTGACAGACACCGAATCTCCATTATAATAAGATTTGAACCATTTAAAAAGCGAATAATCCCAATATTCATTCATTGACCAACATCCATTACTTCTTTTTTTTCCAGCACTCGACGACTAATAGACCAAACGAACCTTTTACAAATTCATTGCATGCTTTCGTACAATCAATTTTTCAACTCGGGTGGAATTGGTTGAGAATTATATTGGATGGTTGATTCGAATGAACAATTAAGGCGGGGTTGACAAGCACATTTACAACTTGGACAAAATAGACATGCTTGATTTATAACCCTTGTTTCGGGGGGGGGGGGGGGGGCGAGTCGTTCTTTCGGCATCTTTATTTTTAATTTCTTTTCTTTTTTGTCCCCTTTTTTTACTTTCCACGTCTCGCTGGTCCCTTATCTACCATTTGTCTCATGCATTCAATTCCGAGTGGATAAACGCAATGTCATGGTCGAAAGGAATGTACCCTTATCTTAATTCATTTCTCTCTCTCTCTCTCTCTCTCTCTCTCTCTCTCTCTCTCTCTCTCTCTCTATATATATATATATATATATATATACATCATATATATATATATATATATATATATATATATATATATATATATATATAACACCAATATATATATACATATAAATATAACACTTATGTATATATATATATATATATATATATATATATATATATATATATATATATATATATATAACAGCTATGTATATATGGATATATGTATAACACCAATACACATATATGTATGTATAGAATACCAATACATATATATATATGTATGTATATAACACCTATATATATATATATATATATATATATATAATATATAATACACCAATATATATATACATATAAATATAACATCTAATATATATATATATATATATACATATAAATATAACAGCTAGGTATATATGGATATATGTATAACACCAATACACATATATGTATGTATAGAATACCAATACATATATATATATGTATGTATATAACAGCTGTATATATATATATATATATATATATATATATATATATATATATATATATATATATATCAGTGTTATTTCTTCTTAATTTATTGCTAAGTCATTGGACTTTAGAAAGTTAAGTGCTTTACACCCGTCAACATGACTTACTATAATGAAAAAAAAATTCCGAACTTTTTGTCGCCAACAATGTTTGCCTTTCATGTTCTTTCTTTAGAACAACAATCTCACAATATTTTGATAAGAAACTTTGTAAGCAATTTGGTTGTTTTATAATGACATTCATCTATCAACTGGTTTGCTTTGGTTTGGTTTACGGCATATCAACCTCACTGGGTCATTTAATACCGACAAAGTTTTGTAATTCATTCTTAATAGTTATTCATTTTTTTTTATAATCACATTTTTCTATTTAACCCATAGATGGAACCCTAACAGGTACTACCATTCCGGGTCAAAGTGGACCACGGAGCAATGGTGATGAAGGGGTGCTCCACATTCCCCAAACCTCCAAAACGGGAACCTCACCATCAGATGGTGAGGTTCCCGTTTTGGAGGTTTGATATCTATCAGATAGAGTTTAACGTCATTCCCAGGACATGTAGACCCTCAGCCACCACCTTCTAGCACCCATATGATAAAAAGGATTGGGGCTTGCCATAAGAGCAATAGGGTTGGGGCAATCATATAGGTGCTAGGGCTTGAAATGACCAGCTGATTGATCGTAGGGGGCCTCTCCGACCGACCGTCTAGCCCAAGTAAGGGCAAAATGGAGTGTTGCATGTCATGGACTGCTCAGCCAACTTGGTTCCATCCTTAAGCATCACGTGCCGCCACCCACGGCCAACAGGTGGTCCCATCGAGAGATTCTTACCCCTCTGCAGAGGTACAGTCGGTGTATTCTAACGCCCCAGCCAACACGGAGGTCTATCAACTGGCCTGAAAGTTAAAAATTTCAGGGTTCAGCATTAGGAGAAAAAAACAACAAAAATAAACAAACAAAACAAACGCGAGTTCAAATCCTGGACGAGGGTGTTTGCATTTCACATAGCACTCATGCCCTTGAGAAAGGTATGCACCCACCTACTCTCCCTCCATCTATGGGTAAATATTAGGGCAGACCGGACTCTTTAACCTTGGTAATGGCAACCAGTCAGGGAGAAGGAAAACTCTAAATTCAAACCTGTTTAACTCTTTTTAAGAAATTGACCTTGTGTCACATTCTGTTCGTGCGGAGGGGTTGGTAAATAAATATATATAAAAATCTTGTCTCATTAACCTTAGTATGGGAACTGGTCTAGGAGAAGGACAAAATCTGAATTCAAACCTGTTAAACTCTGCTTAAGAAATTGACCTTGTGTCACGTCCTGCTCGTGTGGGGGAGATGATAAATATGTAAACAAATCAAAATTCCTGAAATATTATAATACGTGAATTCTTAGCTTCTTTTATTGGAGTTTTTTAAAAAAGTTAATTTCAAAGATTTTTAGCCATTCTTATCAACTACGTTGCCTGTGCGGGTTTATATGGAGGATGAGTTGTTGCCAACGTAGCAGGTCCTCCCTCTCCACACTGGCGCCGTGGTCCAAAGGAAAGGTAAAGAAACCAATGCAGTTTGGTAATGATAGCGCTGAGTTCAGCATCACACCACCTTAGGGACTGGAGTCCAGGATTTGATTTAGCCTATCCTCAGTATGAGGTAAAGCCGCTAGGCAACAGAGATTTCATAATATATTTTTCCTTGTCCTAGATGGATTGCCAACCAAGGCCGAGGAGTCCCATATACTCCATATTCTTATCAACAAACGAGCACAATGTTTTTATATTATTGCTAATATTATTGTTAAAAAAAAAGGAGAATTTTTTAACAATGTTAGCAAGAACGAACGAATAAGCGACGTTCTCCAGTGGACACACCAGTATAGGCCGACCAGTAAAGATCCTACTTCAATCCACTTTGATACTGGATGTTGTGCTAAAGATTTGCCAGGAGGGATGACCGATAGGGAAGAGTGGCGAAAGAGTTTTGTGAATCCGTGCTGTCAGCATGACCTAATGACGATGATGATGATATTACAAAATATAATTAGCTGTGAGTAAAATATGATTTTTGCTACTGTGTCAATATTTCTTTATTTTAAACTAGAAGCAGCTGTCCAGCATCACCTGGGTAGAGAGGGGACAACATACACACACACACACACCACACACAAAAATGCGGTGTTATGTTTAGTAAGTTAGTCCCGCAGATCCATTATTATTACGTATATTCTAATTTTTAGATACCTTCGTAAATACAAATCAAATTTTCATGATGTTTGCACAAAAAAAAGCAAGAACCGGGATATTCAATATGAATATATATTTACTTTGTCGTTAATTATTGTATTTTCATAGTTTCATCCGGATATACATACATACATACATATATACCAACTGCCTTATATATATATATATATTATATATATATATATATAATATAGAGAGAGAGAGAGAGAGAGAGAGAGAGAGAGAGATTAAAAATGTACACCTTTTGCTTACTGGTATAAATAGAGAAAAAAATGTTGATAACTTAAAGAAAATGACTGAAGATACGGATAAGAATATCTCGGTTGGTGGCCCTTAACATTGGGAGTTGAGAGTTATCACTAAAAGTTGAGAGTGTCATAAGACAAGGTGGCTAATCTATGAGATAAAGTTTTGTTGCTTATAAGAAAGACAAATCAGTGAAAGAAAGAATCAGAGAGAGAGAGAGAGAGAGAGAGAGAGAGAGAGAGAGAGAGAGAGAGAGAGAGAGAGAGAGAGAGAGAGAGAGAAAGAAAGAGAAGAGAGAAAGAGAAAGAAAGAGAGAGAGAGAGAGAGAAAGAAAAATCCATTAAAGAAAGAGTCAGAGAAAGAAAGAAAGAATAAGAGAATGAAAGAAAGAGACTAAGAAAGAACACATAAAGGAAGAAAGAGAAAGAGAGAGAAAGAGAGAGAGAAGAGAAGAGAAGAGAGAGAGAGAGAGAGAGAGAGAGGAGAGAGAGAGAGAGAGAGAGAGAGAGAGAGGGTTATGAGGTTAAGAAATGAAGGAAGTAATACAATAATAAAGACAGATTAGAAAAGGTAAAATGAAATGTTTTGTTTAAACAAAGGAAAGTGAAAATTGGAGTGAAAAATAAATGAAGAAGAAGAATTAAGAGAAAAAGAGAAAAAAAGAAGACCAACCACAACAATAGTAGAGATAATAATAATAATAATAATAATAATAATAATATAATAATAATATCCTTTTGAACTTTGAGATATAGACGGATCATATAATCCCGGCTAAGAGACCAGACTTAATATTAATTAACAAGAAGGAGAAGAAAACTTGCCATTTTGTGGATTTAGGCTGTCCCGGTGGATTACAGAGTGAAGGTGAAAGAAAACGAAAAGATAGATAAATACTTGAACCTGGCCAGAGAGCAAAAAACTGTGGAACATGAAGGTCAAGGTCGTACCAATTGTAATTGGGG
>CM042150.1:117975126-118019318 GCA_023376005.1 Doryteuthis pealeii
ATTTGCTGATTTTGCCTCTGTGCGTTGATAAGCGTTACGCTACCACCGCACCTGGATTACATTTCATAGGAAGTTGTGTAGATTAAAAGGCCAAACACTCCTTGAATATTTTTCAGTTTTAGAAAGACATAGTTTAAATACCTTCAATGATTTGCAGTCGATAGGGGGGGGGGCTATTTTTTTTTCTTTTTTGTTTTCAAACCTCTAAATTGTTTCGTTGTTCACTAGTTTTATGTTTACTAGCAGGACCTGTGGATACCACAGTACGATAAATGAATCATTACGATGTGTGATTTGTCTACTTAAGAGCTATTGCATAATATCCCTCTATTCTCTTCTCAGAACTCATTCACGGGTAGGGATTTTTCAGTGTAAACAAATGACGCGTGTAAGTGTCGCTGCAAGTTGTTTACGGTAGGATCGCAGTGGAAGAGCCGCTATGAACGGTTTAAAGTAGGCAAAGAGTTAAATAGAATTATTAATGTTTGATAGAAATTCTTGAAGGCATTTCACTGTATGGAATGTTGTTGGGTTAAGAATGATTACAAATTAATTAAGAAATAAGTGACAATTGTTTACAAAAGACTAGCAAGACATGTGGATATACAACAGTATGATAATTTAATTATTACAGCGTTTGATAGGTTCACTTCAGAGCTATTTAAAAATAATTCAATATATAAAAAGTATAATAATCTTGATTTAACTCTCTCTCTCTCTCTCTCTCTCTCTCTCTCTCTCTCTCTCTCTCTCTCTCTCTCTCTCTCTCTCTCTTTCTTTCCTACTTTTCATATTTTCGTTATGTTCGATTGAAACAGATTAGCGTTATCACTTCCGTACAATCGAACCCTCTCTATCTTTCCCTGAATCTCTTTCTTTCTTTCTTTCTTATTATATTTTTTCTATGTCATCATCATCATCATGTCGCGCATGCAGCACGGATATCCATGACAATCTCTCGCGAACCTTCCCTATCATTCATTGCACCTGGGAGGTCCTCTGTGGAGCAGCGATCATCTTCACATAGTTGGTCAATGTATGCCCTTGCGGGGCGCCCCACACTTGCGTGTCCATGTGTTGGCTTCCACAGGAGAACGTCGCTTATGAGCTCATCCTTGCTTCTCCATCAGTGTCCTGCATGCCTAATCTGTCTCACTCGGATAGTTTGTGAGATGGGGGAGGTGGCCGTACAGCTGCTTCCTTGTGAGGTGCTGTTTCCACGACTTGTTCAAGATTGCACACAGCATTTTTGTGCAGGTCCCATCTAGGTTATTCTCAAGACGCTTCGTTAGGGTCCAGATGGTGCAGCTTTCTTCATAATAAAAACGGAATGTTCCACTGTTTAGCTGAGGTGACAACACTCGTAAAAAATAAGAATTCGGCTGATAAGCAACATCAACTAATCAGGATTTACATTTTTGCATTACATCTTGGACGGTTTGGACGGTCTCATTTCTAACCAGAGGGTGTTGCAAGATGATAACGGTCGTACAAATAAGGAACACGAGTATTAATTTCATCTTTATAAACAGGTTTATTTCAAGTTCGAATTTAATTTCCATCTTGGAGAAATAACCAATTCGCCCTGTCGGCCGGGGTTGTAAAATATACCGACTACATCTCTGTAGAGAGTAACCCCCCCCCAAATTGCACCACCTGTTGTCCGTGGGCGACGACCCGAGATACTTAAGGACGGAATCTTGGTGGCTGAGCTGTCAATGACATGCAAAACTCCACTTTGGCCCTTACATAGGCTAGACGGGTCGTCGGAGTGGCCTCGCCCGACCATATTGCCCATGTGGCAAAACCCCACCCCTTCTATCATATATGTGCTTGAAGTCGGTGGGTCTTAGTGTCCTGGGTATGAAGTTAAACTGCATCTAATGGTGAAGTTCCAATTCTGGAGCTCTGAGGAGTGTGGAGTACTTCTTCATGATATTACTTCCAGGCCCACTCTAACCCGGAGTGATACTACTAAGTAGGTGCCATCTATGGGTTAAATAGAAGAACAAAATGAGTTTGAAGAAAAGAAACAAAACGTCTTCGGCATAAAATAACCCAACAAGGGTTGGTTGACATGCCATAAGATCCAACAAATCCATCCATCCCATCTCCAATTAAACCGCTACGTTTATGTTCTTGTAAATTCTACAATACTCTAAGTACATCACTTTCACATATGAGAGTTTGTAAGGCTCTATATAATCTCCACGCATCATCTGTATATTGTCTTAGAATATGTATATTGGACTTAGAATATGCTGGATGTAACCCTACAGAGGGGTAAGACACTCCAAAAAGAGGTGTCTTGGCTTCAGTTTTTGGGAAGTGTGGAGTACACCTTCATTGCCATTACTCTCAGATCCACTCTCGTCCGGAGTGGTAATATTTGTTAGTCAAATAGATCTGTTTGCAAATACCTTGTATTCAATAATAATCTCTCTCTCTCTCTCTCTCTCTCTCTCTCTCTCTCTCTCTCTCTCTCTCTCTCTCTCTCTCTCTCTCTCTATATATATATATATTATATATATATATATATTTATATATGATTTAAAATCAGTAAGAAAATAGGCATCTCAAATTTGTAATAATGTAGGGTTACCTTACATTGTCTTTTTAAAGGCTCGTAATCCGTTTCGATGAAGAGAAAAAGTGCCAATGTCCCTAAGACCACTTAAATAGACCGTGCCGCGCATTTGACTGGTTGTTTGCAACAGCCAATCAGATGCTCGAGGTTTACATCTCTGATAGGGTTAACCTGGCGAAGGGAGTATGATGTTGAAAGACCCGAAACTTCCCAGTGATCTAAGAGAGAGAGAGATGACACCTACCAGCGACCCAAATGTAGTAAAGAGCATATATTTAAAGTATATATATATATATATATATATATTATATATGTGTGTGTGTGTGGAGAAAAGTAGACAAACACGGGATGTTATGGAAACTTGTTTGTCTACTTTTCTCCACATACTGTCGGATTAACCTCCTCACATTTCTACCATATATATATATATATATATATATATATATATATATATATATATATAATAGATGAATGCAACTTCCAAGATTTTTCTCACTATGGGTGGGTGGGGGGTGGCAGTCGTACAATATGATATTTTAAAGCGGGGTTTTAAAATCGGTTTTAAGTGTTATGTAAAAAACAGTGTGAACTGTTAAATAAATGTAACGGGACAAAAGATGGGCTCATCAAGGGTACGCGGGTAGAAATGGGAAGCGGTTTTGGGAAGAATGTGGTTTTGCCAAAGAAAAAGGAAAGCAATGGTCGGGTCGATCACCTGTGCGCACGCACGAAATCATCTCAGATATCGGGTGAATGCATTTCCGGAGAAATAGTTACCTTCTCAGAAAGAGAGAGAGAGAGAGAGAGAGAGAGAGAGAGAGAAAGAGAGAGAGAGAGGGGGGTGAAGAATGCAGACATTCTTCGTGTAGCTTTCTACTTATTAAAGATGTGATTCAGCCATCCCACACACATGCATTGGTATATATATATATATATATATATATATATATATATATATATATATATATATATATATAACCGCGTATGCTTCGGGTATTAAATGAAAGATATAGACAAATAAACTGGGTTTATCGAAGCATAGAAGAAAAATTACATATTCTTAAATAAAAATTTTTGAAATATGTCGTTGGGAACGCCACCTACATTTTAAGGCCTCTTCATTTCATATTCCAAATCTGATTCTCTCTCTCTCTCTCTCTCTCTATATCTATATATATATTATATATATATATATATATATATATATATTGAAACTCCATCTATAGATACAGTTAAATGTCATACCCAAGATAATAAAAAACCCCAGCCACCGCCTTCTAGCACATCTATGATACAAAGGATTGTGTAGGTTGCTAAAAGGGTAATAGGGTTGGGACAATCATATAGATGCTAGGGCTTGACGTGATTCAGATCCTGAACTAGTTTTTTTACGTTTCACTTAGTGTTAATTTAGGAATCCTCCCTAATTTATGGGTAAATAGTAGGAAAGTATGGGCTCTATAGCCTAGATATGATAACCGGCTAAAGAGAAGGAAAATTCTGAATTTAAACAAGCTTCCCTCGTTTAAAAATTGGTCTCGCGTCACATTCTGTCCAGGTTGGAGGGACTTAGTAAATACATACTGTTGAGTCTGAGTTATCAAACAACATAGAAAACTGGAAGAAAGGTTAATGTTTATTTTATAAGATAGAGTCCAACGCGCAGCTCTTTAAGAACAGTAATCAAATTCTTTGCAGCAACTACTCGTAGTAACTACTCGACCACTCTATCTTCATTTCTTTCTTTTGCTTTTCTTTCTTTCTTTCTCATTTCTATTGCTCTTTCCTCAATTTATTCTTATTTTTATTTATTTTATTTCTTCTTTCTTTCTTTCTTTCTTTCCGTTTATCTTCCTTTTTCTTTCTTTCTTTCTTCCATTCTTCTTTTTCTTCTTCTTTCTTTCTTTCTTTCTTTTTTTCTTCTTTTTTTCTTTCTTTTTCCATACTTCTTTTTCTTCTTCTTTCTTTCTTATTATTTCTTCTTTCTTTCTATCGTATTATTTTTGTTTCATTGAACTTTCTTGAGGGGAAATATATTCCCTTGTAACATTTACTCTTTTTCATTTCTTTTTTGATTTTTATTTCGTTTTTTATGCGCATATGGGCCAACACAAATCAGTACATCGGTAGTTTACAACAAGTATACAAGTCATACGTTGATATTGGTCCGATGCTCTTGGGAAAGACTTGAATTTATTTTTATGGCTTCTTTCCCGCCCTCGTAGCTATGGGTAAAAAAAAATGAAGGCAAACTGCGGTTTCTAAAATCTTGGTAAAGAAAGCAGTCCAGAACCAAAGTACAGATCTGCATTCAAATCCCCTGTCAACAAGTCATGGGAAAATGTGGTTGGATAATTAAATAGATATACTCTGGAGAAAACATATACGAACACACACACAAATATCTCATCCACAGAAAGCGATGTTAATGCACGCATAGGAAAGGCATTGGTCTGCTATAAACAGATTATCACTTATATGGAAATCAGATCTCACTAACAAAGCGACAATTCTTTAAGCCTGTACGGCTGCACCACTTGGACCTTCACGAAGCTCCTAGAGAATAAACTAGATAGGAGCTGCGCGAGAATATGCGGGCGATCTTAAACAATTCCTAGAAACAACAGCCCATAAGGAAGCAGCTGTACGGACACTTGTCCCTATCACACAAACGATCCAATTAAGACGCACAAGACAACTGGACACTGCTGTAGAAGCAATGATGAACTCATAAGCGACATCCTCCAATGGAAAACCAGCGCATGGACATGCCAGTGTAGACCGTCCAGAAAAGACCTACATAGACTACATAGTGGATACTGGATGTTGCGCAGAGGACCTCCTGAAAACAATGCACGAGGGAAGGTTGGCGAGAGATTGTCATGGATATCCGTGCTACAATCACGATATATATATATATATAAAAGAATCAGACACTATATATATATATATATATATATATATATATATATATAATATATATATATATTATATATATATATATATAATGAATCAGACACTATCTACCTAAGTTTCACTCGAATAGTTTTTATTTTATATTTCAAGACTGATAGACTTACAGGCACCAGGGAATTGGCGTTTGCATGTAAAGGAAAATCAAACATTTTTCATATGATATGGCGTCCTATCGTGATGATCCATTACTACAGAAAAGCGAATTCGATCCTTACTGGATATCCCATATATATATATATATTAAGAAATAGTTATAAACGAGCCAGTTCCCCCAACATCGCCGAAAAGGTATGACCCGATTAGAAAAGTATACATAACTACATAAAATACAGCATATATATATATACACACACACACACACACACACACACACACACACACACACACACACCATATATATATATATATATATATATATATATATATCCGTAGCTGGTTTACCAATACCAAGTCAGTTGATATTTGGCTGATTCTATGTTATACCTATCTTCCAACAGCCAAATATTTGAGTTGTTCAGGTCCAATTGAGAGCTCGATATTCAATATTGCCTATTGAACAGGGCAATATAATTGGTAAAGAGAAAGCTTAAATATCGGTCATTTTGTGGTTATAGATCTAATTCTACCCACAGGTATTAGAGTATGTCTATGAGTATCATCAGACTACTGACTTTATTAGAAATCACTCAAGAATTTGCCTGCAGAGTCACTTGCGCAGATTATTTTGTTTTTGGGACACTACGCCATTGTCCTTAGTGGACGGAAAGGTGCCAACAAACACACACACACACACACACACACACACACACACACATATATATATATATATAATATATATATAATACCAAAGTTGTTGGTAAATCCTCGCGGTGAGAAAAAAAAAACAGCAAAGAGTTTGATTGTAAAAATATGCTACCAAACATCACCCGGGGAGAAAAAATAATTTGGAAAAAAGACAAGACCAAGATAATCGTACCAACCAAAAAATAATCTATTGATACAATATTTGGCCAAAAGAAAAAACAATTTATATGTATATATATATATATATATATAAGATATATATATTCATACAAAACCGCCAGGAAACTAAAGTTAATAAAGCTAATAATATAATTATATATATATATATATATATATATATATATATATATATATATATATATATATATATTCAGAGTAAATCATCTAATAAGCACATAATTTTTTTTTAGTGTATTAAATAAATATAAATTGTCACTATCAACCAATATACACAACAACCTCACAGTAATTTTATCGAAAAATACTTCGTTTGATTTTTTTGTTGCTTTTCTATTTACTGTTACTAGCAAATATATGCACCCTCCGGGTGCAAGTATTTAAGTTTTAATGTAATGAAATATCGTATTAAATTAGAAAGTCTTATAAGAAGGCAGATAAAAAGATTTGAAACAGAGTGAGGGTATAATAGAAAAATAGAAATGAAACTTAGCTCTTCCACCACTCCCGTCTTTCATTGCTGAATTTTACTTATTTAACTATTTAGTTAAATTAGGAAATAAAGAATAAAATGACAGTTATTTTTTCTTGTTAATGGATTTCATTTAAGATTCATTGAAGAGATTTTTGCTTATATTCATTAAAATAAAACCAAACAATTAGAAATCAATAATAATAAGCATATATTTATTAAAATTACATTTTTAATATCAATATGCAAATTAGCCTTCCCGTTTACACTGTAAACCGCTATTTTTTGTATATATAAATACAATAGCATGTTATTAGTATGTAGATATGGACAACACTAATAAAAAGGTGAAGCAATTTTATTAATAATTGAGGTTTAAATATAAATAAAATCATGGAGAATGTGATGTAAATAACTATGTGAATTGTGACTCGATTAGTAATATAGTTTCGGTTACAGACAGAAAAACACACAATCTCCATTATAATAAGATATAAACGAAGGGCTTGATTAATTTCCTGGCTTGAATGGACTCAAGAAACGATGGGTTGTAAGAAAGAAAAAGAAAAAGGCATGCGGAAAGTGTCTTTGTCCTTGGCACACCTCATGATGACATAATCTATTTAACTTATACATGACGTATTAGAACATAGATAGAGTTCGCAAACATTTGCATATACAAATAAATCCTGGTGCGCTACGCCATGAAATGCTAGACGCACGCAAATGCCTCAGTTTTTAATAGAACAACAATACATTCCAATGACTTACCCACAATTTGATCGTCTTTATTTATTTTCTTAATTCGTCATTCCAATTCGTTTAGTGGTCTTCTTTATTTATTCAAACATTCAAACATATTGAACGATGACGCTTGGTCTATAAACAATCTACAAACACACACTTTTATTCCCGCCCTGTCGGTGGGACAGTAGAATAAACCGACTGCACCTCTGCAGAAGAGTAAGTCTCCACTCCTATGGGGGCCACCTGTTGGCCGTGGGTGGCGATCCGTGTTGCTTAAGGTTGGGTTGGTTGGATTTTTACGGCATGTCAACCCTTGTTGGGTTATCTTGTACCGAATACATTTTATTTTATTCATTCTTCATGGCTACTGAATTTTTAAAACTTATTTTTCTTTTTAACCTATAGATGGGACCCTAACAGGTACTACCACTCCATATGCTTAAAGAAGGAACCCTGGTGGGTGAACAGTCCATGACATGCAACACTCCTCTTTTATCTCTTACTTAGGCTAGACAGTCAGTTGGTCACGTAAAGCCCCGGCACCTATATGATTACCCCGACCCTATTGCCATTATGGCAAACACCCGACCATTTTTATTATATATGTTCGAGAAGGCGGTGACTGAGGGTCTTAGTGTCCTGGTATGAAGTGAAACTCAATCTGATCGTAAAGTTACAATTTTGGTGCACTGGGGGAAGGTGGAGAATCCCTTCATCACCATTACTCCCAGGTCCACTCTGACCCGCAATGGTAGTACCTGTTAAGGTTCCATCTTGTGTTAGATACGAAAATGAGTTTATAAAATGTGTTTCAAAAATTGTTTAAAAAAATTGAGTACCCATCAAGAATGAATAAAACAAAACGCCCCGGCATAAAATAACCCAACAAGGGTTGACATGTCGTAAAATCCAAACAACCAGCCACGGTAGGGTTTCCAATACGCCGACTACATTCTCTGCATCGTGGTAAAATCCCACGCAATAGGTATGTCCTGAGTATGACATTAACCCGAATCCGGTGGTGAGGCTCCAGCCCTGGGGAGTATGAAGTACCCTTTCATTGTCATTACTCGCAGGACCACGCCGACCGGGAATGTTATCAACTTTTAGGCTTTCATAGATCTGCGGGAATGTGGATTTCAAACTTTGTTCAAACAAATAATCTCAGACAAATAAAATGCAGTTAAACTTTGAAAACATCGTTATGATTAATATTCGTGTTCCTTAAAGGTACGACCATTATCATCTTGCAACACCCTCTGGTTAAAGATCAGATCGTCCAAATCGTCCAAGATGAAATGCAAAAATGTAAATCCTGGTGTTGCTTTTCCGCCGAATTCTTATTTCTTATGAGCATCATCACCTCAGCTAAATAATAGACCATTCCGTTTTTATTTATAAAGAAAGGGAAGAAAAAGGACATGCTACATAGAAAAAAAAGAAAAGAGTTGGAGAGAGAGAGGAGAGAGAGAGAGAGAGAGAGAGAGAGAGAGAGTGTGTGTGTGTGTGTGTGTGTGTGTGTGTGTGAGCACGCAGAAGCGATAACGCTAGCCTGTTTCAAATGAACATAATGAAAAGATGAAAAGAAGGAAAGAAAGGAAAAAGAGTGGGAGAGAGTTAAATCAATATTTTTATACTTTTTAAATATTGAATTATTTTCGCAATAGCTCTTAAGTAATCATATCAAACATTGTAATAAATCAATCTTCACAGTGGTATATCCACAGGTGATGATAGGAGTTATCTGGGAGCTGACGGTAGGTCTGGTACTCCACATCAGCAAAAACAATCTCCCTGATCTAGCGCTAGCGAAAAGGGGAAAGGCTCTCGCTTTTCGGCTGATACTGACAATAGGTCACTTGACAGACAACTTATATATACAAATATATATATATATATATGTGTGTGTGTGTGTGTGTGTGTGTGTGTGTGTGGATGTGTACATGTGTGTGTGAGGGATGTTTGGAAACGTTTGGGGTTGTATTGGAAGCATGGAAACGTATAATATAAAGAATGATAACCAAAAAAGTAATGAATATTGTTTTATTTGTGATTTTATCAATTAAATCTAATATTATAAGATGATCTTTTTTATGTTAATTAATTTTGAATTATTCTAAACTAGTTTCGTCCTCGGGTCATCGCCAGAAAAACGTTTCTTGTGAAGAAATTGTTTTTTTAGAAAGAAGTTTTCAAATTGTTTAATGTCAAAATGCGTTGCCTTATTCTTGTTATTACTTCTGTTAGTATTTATGATTTCAATCAAACATTTACATATGGATCAAATTTCGCTTTTAAAATGTTGATATGACGTTAAACAAATAAACCAAACCAAATATTCATTTCTTCTTTTTTTTTCTTCATTTTTGCCTTCTTTCAACCGCCCTGTCTGTTGGGGCAGAATAATACACCGACTGCACCCCTGCATAGGGCTAAGACCGCCCTGTTGGCTGGGACAGAAGAATACACCGACTGCACCCCTGCATAGGGCTAAGACCGCCCTGTCGCTGGGACAGAAGAATACACCGACTGCACCCCTGCATAGGGCTAAGACCGCCCTGTTGGCTGGGACAGAAGAATACACCGACTGCACCCCTGCATAGGGCTAAGACCGCCCTGTCGACCGTATTTCTGCAGAGGAGTAAAATCCCGCAATGGGGCCACCTGTTGGTCGTGGGTGGTGACCCGTGATGCTTAAGGATGGAATCCTGGTAACTGAGCTGTCCATTACATGCAACAATCCGCTTTGGCCTTTACTTAAGCTAGACTGGCGCCCGGAGAGGTCCAACCCCCCTCCGATCAATCGGCTGGTCATTTCATGCCCTAGAACCTATATAATTTCCCTGCTCCTATTGCCCCCCATCACGCAATATCATGTATGGGATCGAAGGCGGTGGCTGGATGTTAAACTTCATCTAATGAAGGTCCAATTCTAAAGCTCTGACTCCATTACTCCTCTGACCCGGAGTAGAAGTACATGTTAGAGTCTCATCTGTGAGTTAAATAGTTCAACACGTGTTTTAAAAAATGTGCTTTAAAAAATGGAGTTTAAAAGAATTGAATACTCAACAAGGGTGAATAAAACAAATGTCTTCAGAATAAAATACCCCCCACACACAAAAGGAATACCACAATGAATGAAACATAGAATAACGGCATAGAATAACCCAACAAATGTTGACATGCCAACCTTTTCTTTAAATATATTTCTTGATAATCTTTTTACTTTATTCTATTATTTCATTCTTCCTTTCTTTCATTCTTTCTTCATTCATTCTGTCTAACGTTTTTATTTCTCATTTCCTTAATTTTCTTTTTTTTCTTTCTTTCTTTCTGTCTTTCTTTCTTTTTCTTTCTTTCTTTCTTTCGCCTACATTTCTTGTTTCTCTTGTTTGCTATATTCTTTAATTCTTTCTTCTTTCTCCCCTTCCTTCATTCTTTCTTCCTTCCTTTATTCAGTCTTTTCTTTCTTTCTTTCTTTCTTTCAACTATATTTCTGTTTTATTTGTTCTATTATTTTATTCTTCCTTCTTTCCTTTCTTTTGCTATTTTTTCTTTTCTTTCTTTCTACCTTTTTTTTTTATTCGTTTTATTCTGTTTCTTTTTTTCTTTTGTCTTTCTGACTGCCTCCATTTTTTTTTTCGTTTTGTTCAAACTTTTTTTCTTTTCTGTCCCCATTTTGACAATTTTATTCTTCCATTTTACTTTTCTTTTTTTTTCATTTCCTTTTCTTTTTCTCGTTTCATTAAAAGAGTGAACAAGTTCTTTGCTTGACCTTCGCACAATTTCTGACGCAGCATTTTTCATTGTTTTCTTTGTGAATCGCCCGACGTAAGGATTAAGGAATCATTATTTGTTGAAAATAATACGTCGTTGACTTTCAAGAATAAAAAAAAGATGACGTAGCCCCCATTTTCTGATAATTATGCATTGTATTCTGTTAATAAAAATCTTATCCACGGTCTCTCTTACCAAATAAAGATTCAGTCTATTTTAGGACACAACACTCACAGTTACTGTCAGTATTATTCGCCCTCAACTTTGTTCTTCCTGAAAGAAAAATATTATACCAAAAAATATAACAATAAACTTAAACCTTACCCTAAAAATTTATCCATCAAAGCGATTCCTAATCTATTTAGCAACAAAAAACTTAAGATAACTTATTGTCAAAATCGAGAAAAAAACTTGGAAAAAACACAACTTTAAATCTAACCATTCCCCACAATTTACTTCTTGGTATAGAGTCCCATCTATGGATTTAATATATATAAAAAAATGAATTTAAAAAATGTTTTTTAAAAAAGTTTGAAAAAAGGGTTTAAAAAAAAAAGAATTGAACACCCAACGAGAATGTATAAAACAAAATGTCTTCGGCATAAAATAACCCAACAACGGTTGACATACCGTAAAATCCAACCAATCAACCAGCCAACCAATCAACTAATTCTCTTAAATCAGGCATTTTAAACGGAGTAACTCCCTAAAGCCGCTTGGATTACATATGTATGTCATGTGGGTCGCATATGACAACTAAGTCGTTAAATCCTTTTTATACATTAACAGAACAAAGTGATGATTGCTATCATTAATTTATTTATTATCGACTGAAAGGCAATGAATAATATAAATGTTACATATCTAGAAATCATTTTTGTTAAAAAAAAAAGGAAAAAAGAATATTACTGACCGAGTTCAAATAATAAAACGTACAAGTGTCAGTGTCACTTTCAATTATAACCATGGGTTGATTGAAAACCGGAGAAAGCAAGAGGAAAGACTCACTCTCATTCATTGACTGAGTTAGCCTCTCCTTTCACAACTCAAACGGAGTGATGAGAGAACGCATTGACAACAGACTGATTTTTATCAACACTAATGAAAATAAATGACAGTTTTCGCCCAAGAAGGTTTGGAAAAAAACTTTTAAAAGACGTGGTATGCTATAAAAGTGCCGTATGAGAGCGCAGTCTGTGCGCGGGTCGCAACTATCCTTACTGAGGGCCACATGTCTGACATATCTGTTTTAAAGCATCTTGATGGAAGTCTGATAAGCGACCTGATCTCATCGCTCAATAACGTATCGCCGGAAAAGAAACTTTGAAAACTAGTTTCGGACATGCAGGTCAATAATGACACTTCGGCCATGAATACTAAACTGTTTTTTTGTATATTCTTAACCGCCCTGTCGGATAGGGCGTTAGAATACACCGACTGCACGTTTGCAGAGGGGTAAGACTCCTCATTGTGGTCACCTGTTAGCCGTGAATGGCGATCCGTGAGGCTTAATGATGAAACCCTGGTGGCTGAGCATTATATATATATATATATATATATATATATATATATATATATATATATATATATTAGACAAAACGTGACCCGTTGGGTACCCATTGAGTTCTGGGTAGATAATTTGGATAAGGGAAAAGGGAGCTTGCATCTATTAAATGTAGAAAAAAACAAATACGACCGGAAAATTTAAAAAATCATTTTGTAAGATTTCTAAGAAAGGGAACGTTTGACCACAGCCTACTTATCATATAATAAAAAGTACGCTGTGGTTTCACCTAATTTTATTGTCTGCTTATGAAATTAACATACAAATATATTTCACTTTTCCAATCTCTTGTTTTACACTCACTGAGTAACTAATATACATAACGAGGTGGTAATCAAGACATACACAGAGATGAGGAAAGTGATAGGTAGAATGCGGAGTAAGGGTCGGGTCAGTTTTTGACTTAATTGCGAATTACTACTAATTAGAACCCATTTAAATTGTTGTTTTTTTTTTCCAAACATAGCTCAATCCTAAAATTAGGGAATATTTTAGTTTGGATTTTGTGTTATTAAACTAAACTGGAAAAAAGCCTTTAGAATTATTGATTCACTCAACTGTTAGTATAATATATATATATATATATATAATATATATATATATATATATATATATATATATATTATATATTATATATTTGAATGTTTATTTTTAATAACGTAGATTATGGAAGCTGGTTGAAACATGAGGAAAATGTAATAGAAATTAACCGTATCATTAAATTACTTTAGTGGATTATAAAAACAATTTAACCTCTCAATTTGATCCTTTGATCTCTGTCAAGTTTCTTTGCGCTTATTTTGCCTACATTTGTTTGAGAAGACAAAGCGTCCAAGTCTTTTGTTAAATCATAGACAACAAAGAAAAAGACAGAGACAACAAAGAAACAAAAAAGAAAAAAAAAGAAAAAAAAAAGAGCCGTCAATTTCAACAACAGAGGCAAAACAACTTGACCTTTATACTTGAGCTTAGAATTCAAATCTCCGCCCCCCCCCGCAAAAAAATGGAGGTCATCTCACTTGTCTCGAATAACGGTATCCATTTTGTATTGTCCGCTTTGGGGTTTTATTTTTTATTTTACTTGAACTTTTTGTTTCAATTTCTTAAAGTACACAGTCATTTCAAAAGTATTATGAATTGTTGCCGAGAGAGGAAAGTCGGTAATTTTCATTTTTAAAAAAATACATTTCAATGGGGAAAACAATAATTTTGTCTCCGTCTTTCCCTACTGAAAATGTGAAAATTAAATGTAAAAAAAAAAAAAAAATAATAACATTTTTTTGGATTTTTTCTCTCTGTTGTTTATGCATATAATTGCCTTTTAGAATATAAGGGAAATTATACATCGATATTTGTTCTGTCTAAAAAGGTGGGGACCTAACTTTTCAATCGAGTTTTCTCCAAAAATTATTAGATAACAAAAATAAAGTCGGCTTGTTATAAAATGATATTTGTTTTTAGAATCTAAAAACATGAAAGTTAAAACTTAAAATTAGGCATTTCCTATTTTAAATGAATTTTATCAATTAATTAGGCATATAAATTGTTGTTCTAGACGTTACTATGGATGACTCTAACAGTAATATTTATTTTTAAGAATGTCAATTTATTTCCATGAATCAGTTTGAGTGAAACGATTCAGTAATCTAAAAGAAAGAATGCGTTGATTAAAAAGTCAACACTGAAACTTTTATTCAAATCAGATAATTCCCTGATTTTTGGTAATTTATTTTTATTAATCTCGGCCCACCGTAGAAAAATAGGCCGCATGACATGTTCCCCGGTCATTTTTTTTTTGTAAACAAAACCCACAATAACTTTTATAGTGTCTTTTTTCTTTGCGTTTAGACAAAAAAAAATCATTTAAAAGTTAGTCATTTTTCTGTACATAGTGTATTCGATGTTTTTTTTTATTGATTTCTAAGAAGAAACTGTTATAAGCCTTAGCATCTTTAATTATGTGGGTTTTTAGTTCATAACTACTTCACACAAAGCGTCTATTTGGGTAACATTTTTAGCAGAATTTTTTTTAAAAATATATTAAAAATAAATTACATATGTTATATTATTTTGCTTTTTCTTTTACTAATGATCATTATGTTATGACTTGGCTACTAAAATTTGACATTGAATAATCGATTTAATTACTTTTAATTCGTTTTTAAAATGAAAATTTGCGCTGGAATTAATAGTACTTAATATATATAATATACAAGGTGTGTCATAAAAGTATCAAGATTGAATCTGTATTTACCAAGATAGAAATGAACAATGAATGGAACGTTATTTTTTCAGAATACAAGGTGTGTCAAAAAGTACAAAAAATCTCGATACTTTTTGACACCTTGTATATATATATATTGCAAGTCAATAAAAAGTGGAATATAAATAAGTTTCAAAACAAACGAAGAATGTGGGAATGGCAAGCTAGTGTAACGGTTAGAGACTTCGCCTGTCAGCTTGACAGTCGAGGTTTCGAGTCACACACGGAGCAGTCTCCCATGTCTATAACCTTGCTGATGAGACCTAATAGGTCGAAATGTACATTCAGGGATTGACATTTTCTCGATTTGTTTAGCCTTACATTTGAACATATATGCCCGCCTAAATTCATTAATTATTAACTAATTAATTTTCAAAATTAGGTACGACTTCAATTAAGCACATATCCTCCAAAAATTGTCGGCTGAAAGCCATATAAAAATAAACACATTGTTTGTTTACTTAACCTCATATATATATATTATATATATATATATATATATATATATATATATTATAGTTAAAGTTCAATAAAAGTTTCGGCATTGAATAACCCTGAACGTGTTGAAATGTTGCTAAATCGATAAAGCAAACCATCACAGTTGATGAGCTGTTACAGTCATCAATTTCAGGAAATGCAAACTGGTATAAATGTCTGTGTTTGGTGTAAAACAACAAAGTTGGTTTGATATCCTCTTGAGTCGTTTCCTTTTTTAATGATATTTCCACAAGATTCCTCAACTTTACAAAAGGTCCAATGTGAGTTGGATATATTCTGTTGTGACAATCTTCTAAGTTTGGTGGTGAGGGTGGGAGTAGGGGGGGGAGTCCTGCTTGCTTTTAAAATCCAGCCCCTTTTCACAACAAGGTCTTTAAAACTAATCTTTGGCACAGGCGGGAGGTACGCAATAATCTCCGACACGTGACCCCCTCCTTTAATATATTTTCTTTTTTCCTTATTTCTATTTCAGAAATCGGCTGTTCAAATGAATTTCTGTTTTCGTTTTGTAACATTCAACTCCAGAACATCTGGAATCCAAAATGGAAAATCATTTGAGTCTGGCGTGCCGCGCACCTGTTCTTTCCATGATCTAAAAATTAAGGGGGCAGACATTAGGTTTGAGGAGGGAGGAAAGAGCGGAAGTAGTGCCTGACAGTGGTAATCTTTATCCAGTGTTTCTCAACCAGTCCCCCGGAACCTTAGAGGTCCGCAACAGGTCGCAAGGGATTCCGTAAAAAACAGTAATAGCTAGACTAATGCATATTTGAGTAACTTTTGTTTAATTTTATATTCGTAATTTTAAAATCCACTTACGACATATTGTTGGAAAATACTTTTCTTTTTTGTGGGGCGGGGGGAGTGTCCCCGTGGTGTAGTTGCTAACGTAGTGGACTACGACATCATAGTAAATGACTTCAAACTGCAGTCACGCTATTACGTTCACTTTCTGATTAATGCCCTTGAAAAAGATATGGACACCCTGATCCTCTCTCAATAGGTTGAATAGTAACATTACAGTTTTTCTAAAAGGAGGAAATTGGCATTAAATAACCTACGAATGTTGATATGACATTAAACAAAAAAAATACACCAAACATTTTCTTTTAATCAGTTATTAAAAAATGTTTAATATGTGAACTATAATAGGAATATAAAAGAGGTAGATATTAATGATGGTATATAATGATTTTTATGTACGGACTCTCGATGCCGTGTGGAGGACTTGCCGGGAGCAATGGCTGATAGAGAGAGAGAGAAAGAGAGAGAGAGAAAGAGGGAGGAGAGAGGGGGAGAGGGAGAAAGATTCATGAAAATCCGTGCTGTCAGCACGACTTAATTATAATGGTTTACTGTGGATTATTATTATTAGTTACTAGCAATCTGATAATTGTGGGTAAACAAACGACCAGCATTGAAGAGAAATAATTACTTAAAATCCCATAATAATTCGTATTAGTTTGGAATACTTGAAACCAAATATCTGTATGCAAATTATTTTTATTTCATTGGAATACTTTATATATAAGTGGGTGCAAAAGCTCTTAGGAAAAAACGTTACAAAAACGTTTAATATAAATGGGATTGAAAAGTAACTCCGTATTTTAAATTATTTATAATTTTTTAATATGCAGTTGCATTTTTCTCAATTCTTTAATGTATGTTCCTTAATATATGGCAATTAAATCTGTGTTGTTGTTGGTGGTGTTCCTCCACATTTTGATACCATTGTGAATGACTGAATCACTATTTTCCTGGGAGATGAGTTGCCGGTCAGAAGCCCTGATTTAACACCTTGCAACTTTTTCTTTGGTGTTGGCTAAATGAGCAAGTCTACTCTATGAAACCAAAGAATTTGGAAGAACTTGAAGGAAGAATACGATAATTTATTTCCTCCATTCCATAAGAGTTCCTGGGAAGATCAGTTGATACGATTCCCAAACGGCTGGAGACGAATGCTGGTGGCCATATAGAATTTTTAATTAAAACTCCATCTTATGTGTGTTCTTTTCATATTATTTCTTTGTAAAAATAATGATAAAGAAATAGATTATAAGATTTTAAAGATAGGGAAGGGACTTACTTTATAATCACCCTGTATATGTACATTGAACACGAATTCCTAACTTCGATGCATAAAATAAATCTAGACAGGTTGGCATGCCGTTAAAATCAACCAATCCCATTCCCTTATGTGTACCTTGTTGGCTAAGATCTGAAAGTATTAAGTTTCTTTTCCTTTATTTATCTATTGTTCAAAAAATTTGTTCTTGAGAGCAATAATAATATTTAAGAGGAAAATATCCAATTTCTTTTCCCTTTGAAAAAATTCAAGGTGACCACGATTTGACTTTAATAAATTCGTTTCGGAAACGGACATTATCTATTCTATGCATTCGATTATTTTTATGAATGACACATGAAATTGGGGATTCGTTCTGCTTGAATTTGATAAAAAGCAAGTACAGGATGGTCCGAATGGAGATTATGTAACTATATATCTGTAACCGTCACTACTGACGTCACAATTTCCTTAGTTATTTAAGTTATATTCTCAACGATTATAAACTTAAATAGTCATTAATTTAATCTTAATTATTATCTTATTTATTAACGATGTCCCTATTAAAGTCGAACTGAGTTAGATTTGCTGCAAAAATACCCATATCATGAATGCATTTAAAATCCTGAAATATGTGTTATATCTCTAAGAAATAAAGATTTACATAGCATATGGTGGGAATAATTTGCATAATGATTTTAACAAAACCTGGTTTAATAAATAATTATTTGCTGTTACTGATTTCTAATACTATCATCTTATTCTCAAACGTATTAAAAAATCGTTATATATATATATATATATATATATATATATATATATATATATATATATATATATATATATTAAATAGAAATCAATTTAAATAACATTTAAATCAGTTGTAAATATTTTATAATCGTTCTTATTTCTAATTTAATATAATTTTGTTATTACATTAAAACTTCGATACTTGCACCCAGAGGCGATAGTTGTTTTAAATTTCATTATTTTACATTTTCATAATATCATTAATAATCTTAATCTTCTGTACATTAATATTATGTCACTTATTTGTACGACCGTTTTCATCTTGCAATTTCCTCTGGTTAAAAATGAGACCGTCCAAATCATCCAAGATTAAATGCAAAAATGTATATCCTGATTATCTGGTGTTGCTTGTCCGCCGATTTCTTATTTCTTATGAGTGCCGTAAATCAGTCAAATAATGGACCATTTGTTTTTATTAGAAAGAAAAATGACATGCTACACAGAAAAAATATAATAAGAAAGATAGAGAGGGGTGCGCGAAAAGCGATAACGCTAATCTGTTCTAATTGAACATAATGAAAAGATGAAAAGAAGGAAAGAAAGAAAAGATGAAAAGAAGGAAAGAAAGAAAAAAGGCGCGAGAGAGAGTTATATCAAGATTACTATATTTTTACATATTGAACTATTTAGCAATAGCTCTTAAGTAAACATATCAAACGTTGTAATAATCAAATTATCATACTGTGGTATATACACAGTTCATGCTAGTTAAATAATAATAATAATAATAATAATAATAATAATAATAATATGTCAACTGGTAGATTTTGCAGTTCCATCAGATCACAGGGTGAAAATGAAAGAAAACAAAAAGATTGACAAATACCTTGACCTTGCTAGAGAACTGAAAAAAAAAAAAATAACTGTGGAATATGAGGTTGAAAGTGATACCAATAGTAGTTGGAGCACTTGGAACAATCCCCATAAGCTTAGAAAAAATACTAGAGGAACTGGAAATCAGAGGAAGAATTAAGACAATCCAGACAACAGCATTGTTGAACTCAGCTGAAATACTCAGGAAAGTCCCGGAGACCTGTGGGGACTTGTTGTCACTCAAACTCCAGTGAAAGACCATCAGCTAACGTTGGTGTGAAAAACTAATAATAATAATATTTTTTTATTTAATTTCCATCGGCTTATTTCATGTAATTATAGATGATTAATTAGAAGTGAAATTTTGGTAGGGGATGACAAGACTTTCGGACCACTCAATACTTTTCTTACTACTAATAAAGAATTTTAGGTTTGGAGCGGCTACCATAGAGTAAATAGATATATTTTCCATGGTGTTCCAAGTAGGACATAAATAATATTTCCGTCCTCTCGGGGGCGGGGGAGGAACTCTTAGTATACAGAAGAGGAAGACTCCCCACCTCCGCAAAAGAGGAGTGTCCTGGGTATGACTGTAGAATACGTCGACTGCCCTCTACAGAGGGATAAAATCCCCCAAACCCAACTGTTGGCCGTGGTTGGCGACCTGTGATGCTTAAGGACAGAATCCTGGTGGCTGAGCAGTCCATGACATGCAACCCTCAACTTTTACCCATACTTAGGCTAGACGGGTGGTTGGAGAGGACCCTGGAGATTTGTGGAGTGTGCCATACCCCTTCATCGTCATTACTCCCGGTCCACTCGGATCGCAGTGGTAGCACCTGTTAGGGTCCCATCTATGGGTTAAATAGAAAAAATGTGTTTAAAAATGTATTCAAAAAAAAGAAAAATGAATACCATAATGAATGAAACAAAACGTCTTCGGCATAAAATAACCCAACAAGGGTTCACATGCCGTAAAATCCAACCAACCAACCTTTTAAAGTCTCATCTATGGATCAAATAGATTTGTTTAAAGTGATTTGTATTAAGAATGGTTCCTCTATGTTTTTACTATCAGTAATACTACTAAGGGGGATACAATTCAAGAACTGATTAAGTTTTTTTCATTATATTCATGTTAGACTATCATGTGACAACAAGATGTAAACATATTTCCCAAAGTAAGAAGACCAAAGAAGAAAAAAATAGAAGAAGCTTTTAAACGGGATAGACGACGACCTAAAATCGGATGTCTGCAAATCAAAGAAGGTTCACAAAGCCGACTTCCGGTTGTTTGTTTCCCTTTCTTTGAGACCAAAGACCAACCAACCAGCCGCTTCTTCTGTTCTCTGATTGGTTTAGTCCATTCTGTCGGATTGAAGCCGAGGCCTCTGAAGTCGAATGATTTTCTTTTTGATTTGTAGCCATCATTAAACATTTATATGTTTGTTTAACCCAGCGGAAACGGAAGTGGACAACAAACCGATCAGTCTGTCCAGATAAATTGCTTTGATCATTCAAGTGTTAATACACAAGCTGCGAAGTGGAAGTAGTAGTAGTAGTAGTAGTAGTAGTAGTAGTAGTAGTTGTTGTTGTTGTTGTAGTAGCAGTAAAAAGAATAACTATTGGGTTGGTGCATAATTATTGCGGGTTTTTAATCAAATTTATTTAAAAATGCCGCAATAATTATGCACCAACCCAATAATTGAAGTACCTGTCCTATAATGGGAGACGGAGTCGACAAATTTAAAAGAAAAAAGGGAGAAAAAAAATTAAAATCCTGTTTACATATTTCCTTTTTCTGAACAGTGTCTATGTTATGAATAATTTTGATATTTCGGACTGTTGTCATTTTCAGACGATTTCTCAAGAATTCAAACGTGGTGAACCTCAAGTAGGCTCACTCTGACTATATCGATTTTCTAAGCCAGATCTACATATGTATTGAGCACGTTTATATTCATTTATAATTACGACTTATTCGGTTTATGAATTATATATTTACAAAATATAAATTGGCTTAAATCATAAATATTTATTGTTTAACTATTTTGGAGTTCTCAATTCCTGATTTTCTTTTTCACAATGTTTCGTATATATGATTTTAAACCAATGTAAATGTAAAGAAATTTAAAAACAAACACAAAAAGAAACAAAAACCAATGATTAAAATAGCAGTTCAATACAAGTAGTCTAATATACTAAAATATAAAATGCCCTCTCGTCAAGACTCAGAATACGCTGACTATATCCGTCGCAGAGTGATAAGAATTCCCATCATTAAAGGTGGGTGTTCTTGATATAACACTAAAATGCATATGGTAGAGAGGCCCTCTCCGATCAATTGGTTGGTTATGCCAAGCCCTGGTACCTATATGATTGTCTGACTCTATTGCTCTTATGGCAAGTCCACAATCCTTTTTATTATATATGTGCTAGGAGGCGGTAGCTGAGGGTCTTAGTGTGCTGGGTATGACATCAAACTGCATCTAGTGGTGAAGTTCCAATTCTGGGTCTCTGCGGAGTGTGGAGTACCTCTTCATCGCCATTACTCCCAGGTCCACTTTGACCTGGAGTGTAGTAACTGTTAGGGTCCCATCTATGAATCAAATAAATTTAAAAAATGAGTTTAAAAACGTGTTTAAAAAAAGTGAGTTTAAAAAAAATCAGTATCCATTAAGAATGAATAAAACAAAATCTCTCTGCATAAGATAACCCAACAATGGTTGACATGCCGTAAAATCCCACAAACCAACAAAACAAAAGTGATCATTGTCTGATTAGGTCAGATTCGATTAGAATATCAAATACCAACGAAGAAAATATTCTGTTTATTTCTTCGATACATTTAGACGAATTGTAAATAATAAGGGAAGTTATATGAAGCGTATCAAATATTTTGACTTGAACAATAACAACAACACGATGATGTAAAACGTTAGAACAATGTGATTTTATTGTGAGAAATAAAGATATTTACAATCACCTTGACATCAACACCCTAGCTTGTAGGTTTTTATTTCAGTAAAACTAACGCGCCATTGTCAGCCAAAGAATTCGTTGTCGTCGTTGTAAACATCGCGTTGATATTATATCAAACAGTCGAGTCACTCATTTGCAGGTAAATAACATAGAGAGCGTAATTAACACCTGTCGTGGAGTGATGGTTAGTTGCTTATGAGTTCGAACCTGGCTTGGCGCTCCATCAATTATTTGCTTAAATTGGCTTCGTATATCGCACATCTAGTGGAAGACGTTGAACATAATATCTATACTACTACACCGAATTATGCCAACCGGGCCGGGAGAAGGAAAACTGGATTCAAAACTGTTAAACGCTTAAAAAATTGACCTTGTGTCACATCCTGCCAGTGATTGGGTAAATGCATATATACCGTAATGTAGTTATTTACTGACATCTCACCATGTCGATTAATGTGGGGAGCCACGCACAAACCGAAGCTCATGTGTAGCCAGCGCTAAAATTGCATGAATCCCTTCGGCATTTCTTTTTGAGGCGCCTCAGGCACTGGACAATAAAGCCATTACCTTCCTTTTAAACCGAGGGGACAGATGTTGCCTGGGGGATAGCCCTTTGGGGTGCACGCTGATATTAATATCTTGCTGGTCCAGAGGCCGAAACCGCTAGACACAAGGCCCGAAGTCCAGTTACACACACACACACACACACACACACACACACATATATATATATATATATATATATATATATATATATATATATATCGTAATGTATGCGCGCCTGTGTGTCCCTATTCGAGGATGGTAAATATCGCGTTGTAATTATATGAAACAGTCCAGTCATTCATTGGTAAATAACATGAAGAATGCGATTAACCTCTGTCGTGGAGCGACGATTAGTTGTCCCTGAGTTCGAACCTACTTGGCGCTCCAATATTTTATATGCTTAAGTTGGCTTCGTATACCGCATATCTAGAGCAAGACATTGATCATAGTATTCACTACAATACAAAAGTGTTTGGAGGCGCGTGGTGTAATTGTTAGAGTCGTAGGAAATGGACTAATCGAGATGAGTTCAAATCCTGGACGAGACTGATTGCATTTCATATTGCGCTAATTCTCTTGGGAAAGGTATATCTTTCCAGCAATGAGTAAAAAGTAAGGCAGAGTGGGCTCTTTAACCTTGGCTAGGTAACTAACCTAGTAGAAGGAAAACTCTAAATTCAAACCTGTTAAACACCGCTAAAGAAATTGACGTTGCATCCTGTTCGTGCGAAGGAATTGGTATATATATATATATATATATATATAATATATATCCATGTGTGTGTGTGTGTGTGTGTGTGTGTGTGTGTAATCGATGACCATACCGAACTGAAAATTGCAATTTTATTTTTGGAAATTAACTTTACACGGACAATGCGTGATTGACCTCGGAAGTCACTGGAAGTCATCACAAAATGTCATTTCCGGTCAAACAGTGGTTTAAAAAATTTATGCCCCCCCCCCCTTTAATACGGGCAGGATCTGATACAAAGTCAATTTTGAAGCAGGTTACAGCTGGTTTGAATTTAGAGTTTACCTTCTCTTATATTGGTTGTCTTACATAGACTAAAGAACCAGTCTGCCCTACTATTGACCCGTAGCTGGGGTACCCGTTTTCTGTGTAGTGTGTACTCTTTCTTCCCTTTCTTTCTTCATAATAAATCGGAATGGTCCATTATTTAGCTGAGGTGACGATACTCATAAGAAATAATAATTCGGCGATAAGCAACAGCAGATAATCAGGATTTACATTTTTGTATTTCATCTTCGACGATTTGGACGGTCTGATCTTTAACCAGAGGGTGTTGCAAGATAATAATGGTTAAAGAACACGAGTATTAGGTTTGGTTTTCTGGATTTGATAGAGCAACCTGTTTGAATGAGTTTTGGGGGTATGACGTTAAACTGCATTTAGTGGTGAGATTCCAATTCTAGAGCTCTGTGAAGCGTGTAGTATCCCTTTATCGCCATTACTCGTTGGTCCACTGACCGAAAGTGGTTGTACATGTTAGGTTCCCATTTATAGATTAAATAGATTAAAAATGATTTTTTTAAATCTATTACAAAACAATTCCGCCCTGTCGGCTGGGGCGTTAGAATGCACCGACTGCACCTCTGCAGAGGGTAAGACTCCCCCAATGGGGCCACCTGTTGGCCCTGGGTGGCGACCCGTGATGCTTAAGGATAGAGCCCAGGTGGATGAGCAGTTCATGACTTGCAATACTCCACTTTGGCCCTATCTTGGGCTAGACGGGCGGTCGGAGAGGCCCCTCCGATCAATCGGCTCGTCACGTCAAGCCCTAGCACCTATATGATTGCCCCAACCCTATTGCCTTTATGGCAAGCCCCAACCCTTTTTATCATATGGGTGCTAGAAGGCGGTGACTAAGGGTCTACATGTCCTGGGAATGACGTTAAACTTTATCTGATGGTGAGGTTCCAGTTTTGGAGGTTTGGGGAATGTGGAGCACCCCTTCATCACCATTGCTCCCTGGTCCACTCTGACCCGGAGTGGTAGTGCCTGTTAGGGTCCCATCTATGGGTTAAATAGAAAAATGTATTTATAAAAAAATTGTATTATCCATTAAGAATTGATTTATCTCAAAACTTTATCGGCATTAAATGACCCACTGTGGTTGATATGCCCTAAAACAAAACAAACCAAACCAAACAAAAAAATTGAATACCCAACAAGAATGAATAAAACAAAAAACATCGTCGGCATAAAATAACACAACAAGGGTTTACATTCAGTAAAAACCAACCAAACAAACAGCTAACCAGCCAGCCAACCAACCAACCAACCAACCGTCTGAATGAAGATGTCTTTAGTCGGAAGAATATGTTCATCTTGAAAAACCTCATCTGAAATTCTCTCAGCTGGTAGAACGTTCGACTAGGAACCACAAGGTTATGGGTTCGATATCGGTCCTCGCCAACTCAACGTATGAGTAGCACTGGGATTTGTGCGGTAAAGTGAGGAGCTAATGGTAGATATGGCACTCAGCCCCAGATGCCAAAACAATATCCTCAGTCTAGCGCTAGTGAAAAGGGTTTAAACTCCCTCGCTGTCTGGCTGGTACCGACTTTAGGTCACCCCGATAACTTTTTACTTTACTTTAATTATTCGCGAAGAAAACACCAACAACCATTCCATACGGTAGTCATTGATTAAACTGGAACGTTAACCATTACACCGGCTTTGGCGCCCTAATAATTTACTAAGATTAGTTTACTTTGGCGTGAGATCAGAAATATGAGACTCACTGTGAGAACGAAATTCCCAATGATCTGTTAGCATAGCTCGTTAACTATTAACCCCACGCGGCGGCGCCCCAGTCTCACCGGCAGGGACACGAGTGCCACAAGTTTTTTTTGCCTATAAGCAAATTACAATAGATCACGATATCATCTATCCTACTCCAGAATATGTCAAAGTTGATAAAGTGTAAAACAATAATTGATAGCTATTATTGGACCCCCGACCCATCCCCCCCTCTCTCTCTCTCTCTCTCTCTATATATATATATATATATATATATATATATATATATATATATCAGAGTAAGAAGTTTGAAAAACGCACAGATGTTGGTAAGTAATATTGTTTTATTAGCTTATATTGCAATATTTCAATCTGTTTGGATCAACATTAGAGAGTATCAGTTATAAAAAGAAGGGCCGGGTTAGCTCAGTCGGTAAAGCGTTCGGCTAGAGACCACAAGGTTCCTAGTTCGATACCGGTTCCCGCCAGGTCAGCGTATGAGTAGCACAGGGATCTGTGCGGTAAAGTAAGGAGCTGGTGGTAGGTGTGGCGCTACACCTCAGATTCTAAAAACAATCTCCTTGGTCTAGCGCTATTGAAAAGGGGATAGGCTCCCTCGCTGATTGGCTGATACCAACATTAGGCCGCCCCGACGACTTTATATATATATATATATATATATATATATATATATATATATATTGTGTCCTTCACAGACTCCATGCTTCGTCGTATAACGTCTCGTCAGTGTGGCTAGACTTAGCAGGCTACCTCCGGCCGGGAGAGAAACCCAACCAATTTTTCATCAGTTAGACTTCTTAAGCAGTGTGCCATTAGCCACCTGAAAGCAAGGGGTAGAATTTAACTAATAAATACATACAGATGCATATATGTTACAGTCGCTAGATAGCTCACATCCGTTTTTATATAGGAGATTATTGCCATTTAAGCTTAATTTGAGGTCGACAGTCAAATTTTACCCTTGAGAGATCAACAAACGAGGGTTGGGAGGATATATATATATATATATATATATATATATATATATATATATATATATATATTATTTTCTTCTAATCCTTTTTCAACATATCTGTCGGATTCATTTCCATTTTTTTCACGCACACACACACACACACACACACACACACATATATATATATATATATATATATATATATATATATATATATATATGAGGAAATAACAGATTAGGAAAAATCCAACAGAATGGCAAAAAGTGAGAAAACCCAAACAATTACATTCAATCGATTTTTCACCTTTGATGGTTTTAGAACATTCAGCAGAAATATATATATATATATATATATATATATATATATATATATATATATATAGGGAAAACTTAACAACCAATCCTTTGGCTCTTTATGGAATATGTCAAATGACTGGTTATGTTTTTCTTCACATGAAATTGTAATTATTGGTATGAACTCATATGATTATTATGCATTGAGTTCTCCCAAGGACTTGAAAGAATTTTCTTTTAAGTCTATGTGTTTGCATATATATATATATATATATATATATATATATATATATATATATATATGCACACATTTGTATTTGTATGGATGATAAAGAAGGTCCTAAGTAGAAACATTCCCATCACCAATTCATCTGCTCTACTGGATATATATCTATCTATATATATTCAGAGATTGATTTTTCTCGATTTGTTTAGCCATACATTTAAATAGGCATTCCCGCCTAATTCATTATTAATTAATTAATTTTCAAAATTAGGTACGACTCCAATTAAGCACATATTCTCCAAAAAATTGTCGGCAAAAAAGCCATTTCCAAACATACCGTGTTTACAACTTATCATATATATATATGTATATTTATGTGTGTGTGTGTGTGTGTGTGTGTGTGTGTAATAGTGGTATGCTCGTATTTGTATTAGGTTCGTTTTTAAGCTGCTTCGCTCCCCCAAACAGATAGATAACTGGCGATGTTTCAGTTATTGTGGCATACCAGTGACAAGAGCTCTTTTTTTTTCAAGATATCTGGTGAAACTGTGCAGGGATGAGGAAATACTCATGGTGCCAGGTAAACATACAACAAGCAGTCACAGCTGAAATTCGTACTCGGTTTGGTAATTCCGTTTCGATAACCATTAAGCTACTCTCCCCCCCCCCCGCCCGCACACAGATGACGAGCTGATGTTACAAAGACAAATTGGTAAACTGATTCTTTGGCATTCCTGTCCCTCACGCTCAACAATGGCACCCATCTGGGACAAAATATGTTCTATCTTCGGCTATTTACAGAATCGACACACCTGTATTTCACGTAAACAAACTCATTTGACCTTTCTCCCCACCCCACCCCACCCCACACCACACACCATTGTACTCTTCTTTTCTTGCAAATGTGCATCCATTCTGCTACTTACACGTCGCCTTGTATTTCGAATACCCACAAAGTTCAACACCAGGAACCCGTCCATTTCGCATACTGCAGGTGGTTAGGATATTTTGTTTATTTTCGTTATGTTCAAAATTTATTATTTATAGACTCACATACTTACAGATATATCAGAGTATATTGTATACCAGTCATGTCAAACATGCGGCCCTCACAAGCACATGTGCGGCTTGCATGCAGACTGCGCTCTCACACGTCGCTTTTACAGTAACCCAGGTTTAAAAAGAAATTTTACTAAAATTATTGGGCGAAAAGGGTCGTTTATTTTCATTAGGGCAATGTGTTGTTGTTAAGAATCTGTTATCCACACATTGTTTCATATCCCTTACTTTCAGTTTCGAAATGAAGAGGCTAACTCAGTTAATGAAATGGAGTGAGCCTTTCCTCTTGCTTTCTCCTATTTTTGATAAACACTTGGCTATAATTGAAAGTGATAGTGACACTTGTATGCTTTATTATTTGAACTCGGTCAGTAATATTCTTTTTTCCCTTTCTCTTTAACAAATTTTTTTCTAGATATGTATTCATTGGCTTTTAATTGATAAAAAAGAAATTAATGATAGCAATTATTATTTTGTTCTGTTAATGTAGGAGATGGATTGAAAGACTTAGTTGTCACATGCAGCCCCCATGACAGACACATGTAAATGTTTACAAAAACCCTGTTAAGAATCAACAACACATAACTATGAATAGAAACGTACAATTAACCCTATTTTATCATCATCATGCCACGTTGACAACACGGATTCCACGATTATCTTTCACAACTCATCCTTATCGTACATTTGTCCTGACAAGTCCTTTTCATGTCATCCAGTATCCATACAGAGCTGATCAATGTAAGTCCTTGCTGGCCGTCCCTCTATGGTATGTGTGTCCATGGGAGAACGTCACTTACGAGTTTGTCCTTAGCAGTATTGTCCAATGTGTCTTACTCCGATTGTTTTTTGAGATATGAGTTGTACAGCTGCTTTTTTGTGGGGTGCCGTGGCCAGGATTTGTTCAGGACAACACACATCATCCTTGTTCTCATCTAGCCATATATTCTTATCTCTAGGCATAACATAACATAGCACCTATATGATTGTCTCGACTTTATTACCCTCGTGGCAAGCCCCCCCCACAACCTTTTTATCATAAATGTGCTAGAAGACGGTAGGATATTAGTGTTTTGTGCATGACGTTAAAATACATCTAGTTGTGAAATGCCAATTCGGGAGCTCTGGGGAATGTGAAATACCCCTTCATTGCCATTACCCCAGGTCCACTCTGACACGGGGTGATAGTACCTGTTAGGATCACATCTATAGGTTAAATAGATAAAATATGCGTATTAAAAACGTGTTTAAAAAAATTGAGTTTGAAAAAAGAAACTGAATACCGAACAAGAATGAACAAAACAAAATGTCTTCGGCATTAAATAACCCAACATGCCGTAAAATCCAACCAACATGGGTTAAATTGATAAAAAAATGAGTTTGAAAAAAAGAATACTAAAACAAAAATGAAAAAAACAAAACATCTTCGGTATAAAACCAATAAGAGTTGACATGCCGTAAAATCCAACCAACGAACCAACCAACCAATTATTCAATCAATCAATCAACAAAATTCGAGTAATCAGCAATTTATAACAACTTTGTTGACTGATTTCAATTGAAACCTGAACCTATGAAAGCACAAAAAAAGACATGTGTAATATTGCACAATTTCAAAGTTCATTGATAGACATTCCACAGCTGTTATCTACATTTTTTTATAATACGGTCAGGTCATAACGTTTGAGAACGAGAGAGAAAAATATTCATATATATATATATATATATATATATATATATATATATATTATATATAGGTCTCCAACTATATATATATATATATATATATATATATATATATATATATATATATTATATATATATATGGTTACATTCGTAGGAAATGGACTCGTCGACCCGAGTTTAAATCCTGCACAAGGCTTTAGTTCATATAACGCTAATACCCTTGGGAAAGGTATGAATTCAACTACTCTCCATACAGTTATGCATAGAATAGTAGGACAAACTGGGCTCTTTAACCTCGGTTAGGCAACCAGTCTAGGAGAAGGAAAACTCTGAATTCAAATCTGTTAAACTCCGCTTCGGTGGTCACTACTAGAATAGGCTCAGTCCTAATTAGTAATCTTTTTCACTAAAACTAATAATTTAATTTATTTTTAAAAGTGTTTTATAATTTGCTTGAAGCATTGTGTTTATATTGGTTTGGTGGTTAGTTTTGAAGGCTATCACAATGCAAGTGTAAAGAAAAAATAAGGTAACTATGGTGTTGTTTGTTAACCTGTGATTTATTCTTAATATTTCGGGATAAAAATCCCTTCTACAGAAGATCTCAGAACTGAAGTTGTTGCTAGTGACTGTCTATTTGTTCTGTCTCATTCTTGTTGCCATTTTAGGCGTTTAGATATCCTATTTGTAAATCCAATGGTAGAAAAAGGGTGTAGTCTCAGTAGTAGAAAGTCCAGTTATAGTCCTTGCAATCCTCGGTTGAACAAGAGTGTGCTTGTTGCAGAGAATTCAGTCATAGTCGATCTGGAATTAAGTCCGGTTAGCAACCGACTTCAGGAAAGTTTACCTACGACCTTAAATGCATTCTATATTGTTTTTGATTAGTCAATGCTTGCTCCTTGTGAAAGTTCATAATAAAAGTGGCGACTTTTCGTACAGCTTATACCCCTGATAATTGGGCACCTCATGTGGTGTAATGGTTAGCAAGCTAGATTAGCAAACCATTGTTAGTGAGTTCGTTTCTCACTGTGTGCCCCATACTTCTGACCTTGTGCAGCATCTAAGCTATGCTTAGTAAATAACTATATCCCTGATAGTTCAACATGCACTACACTCGACCGTTAAAATAATAATAATAATATTAAAACAGAACGCGAACCTAGGCCAAAATTTAAGCGGCGGCCCCTCAGGCACCCAAATGTTCGTCAGAGTGTGATACCAAAAATAGTCCGCCCAGTCGGTTGGGGCTATAGAATATGCCAACTGTATCGTTGCAAAAAGGTAAGACCTTCCAATTGAGGCCAGATTTTTGTCGTTGGTGGCGACCGTAATGCTTGAGGACAAGATTGTAGTGACTGAGTGTTCTGTGGCCCGAGTATTAAATGGCCCCATGACGTGCAACACTCGACATCGGCCCTCAGTTGGGCTAAACGGTTGGATATGTCAAGCTCTAGCAACTATATGATTGTCCTGACCGTATTCTTTAAATTGCTCTTAAGGCAAAACCTGTACCCTTTTTATCATAGAGGTACTTGAAGGTGATGGCTGAGGGTCAACCACCAGTATTATTATATGATGTTAATGAAAATTATTTCCTAAACATATATATATATATATATGAATGCTTAAATTAGGCTAGCGCATGATGTAATCATTTCAACTGCTTAATACCCTTCTCTCCATGTACAGTGTTGCTAGGCGACTCATATTCAAGAATAAAATTTATGCACACGTAAATTCTACCCGTTTATCCTTACGAGGGTGCATTTTATCAAACACCTTAGGGTGGGGCTGTCAATAAAATACAATTCACTTTGTATAAAATTACTGACCTTATTACTTAGATTTCACATATATATATATATATATATATATATATATATATATATATATATATATATATATATGCATACATACATTATTGTCTCAATTTCTCATGACAATAAGTCTCATGTATTTCATATATTTGAAACTTATATTCATGAGACTGATATGAGGAGATGAGAAGATGATTTATTTTAGCTTCTATTCTGATATATAAGTCAGTATTAGAGCACGTTTCTGATTTGGGCTCTAACAACTTTTTATAACGATTTGTTCCTTTCAATATATATATATATATATTTTATTGTTACATAATTTATGCATAATTGTCAACCCCCTGTATTTCTGAAGGGATGACCCCTTTTCATATCACGGGCGGGACTTTCCATGGAATATTACAGAAAGCCCGCGAAATCGTGAAATCACATGGGACCTGGTTGGCTCTAAGTTTCAGCTTGGACGTCAGGCAGAGAAGATGTAACTGCCCTAGCTGGGACTCACCTGCACACGCACGTTGTGTTAGTTAGAGAAATATGTTTAGTTAAGTAAATAAAGGTTTAAATAAATAATATGGTTTTGTGGTTGATGAGTGTCTTGGCAACAAGACTGACCTAGAAGAAGAAATGAATCAAGGACGACCAACCAGCAAGAACAGAGACGTTAGAAGAGTGGCTAGAAGAAGAACGTAAGAGACCAAAGATGAGCAGAAGAATAATAGAAGTAAAGAAAGGGTATACAAGATTATGAGTTAATGGCCGAAATAAATTTATAATAGCCAAATTATTTTTTACCCTAATTTTTTTTATTTTTATAAATTATTTTTTACCCTAATTTTTTTTATTTATTTTTATTTTTAATGAGGAGGTTTGATGTTTTGAATTTGGTGTAGTAATCCCCTTCCTAGACGTACTTTCCGATTCCAGTAACAAGGAATTCACGACATCAATATATAAAAAGCAACCAGCCAAAACTCCTCATTACTTAATTACCATAGTGAATGCCCCCTTAAATATAAAATAGCCCTCATTAAAAATCTAATTCATAGAGCCTTCTACATTTCCTCATCCAAAAGAATATTTTATAAAGAACTTCTTAATATTAAACAAACCCTCGTAAATAATAACTTCCCTAACAAAACCGTAGATCAACAAATAAAACTATACCTGCATACCATCCACAAAAATAATAATAACAACCCCAACAACAATAATAACAAAATCAATCTATATTACAGAAACCAAATGCACAAAAACTACAAATCTGATGAACATGTAATAACCAACATCATACATCGACACATCAAACCCGTCGACCAACAACAAAAAATAAAACTAATTATTTACTACACCAAATTCAAAACATCATACCTCCTCATTAAAAATAACACAAACTCTCCTAAAAATCCCCTAAGCCAAAAGAACGTAGTATATAGATTCATTTGCCCATTCCGAGAGTGCCTCTCGGAGAATAAACTATACACTAATATATATATATATATATATATATATATATATATATATATAGGTCAGTTGGTAGAACATGCACCTAGGAACCACAAGGTTCCTGATTCGATACCGACCCTCGCTAACACAGCGTATGAGTAGCACAGGGATTTATGCGGTAAAGTAAGGAGCTGATGGTATGTATGACTCTCCACTTCAGACGCAAAAACAATCTCCTTCGTCTAGCGCTAGTGAAAAGGGGATAGACTCCCTCGCTGTCTGGCTGATACCGACTTTAGGCCACCCCGGATTACTAGTATCTATTAGGGTCCCATCTATGTGTTAAATCGATCAAAGAGGGAGTGTTGAATTGTGTTTTAAAAAACTGTGTTTGAAAAAAAATTGAATATTCAAGAAGAATGAATACAGCAGAATGTATTCGGCATAAAACAACCCCACATGGTTTGACATGGCATAACATCTAACTAACCAACCAACCTACCAAGTTCCCAAAACACCTGTTTGATGTGTCGCTTGTGCTTTCTTTTACTGTGTGACTGATCTCGGTGAAATTTGCATTCGCCAAAAATCTAGTCTTACCAATTCTGTTGGCTCCAAGATCACGCCTCTTAGATTACGGCTGTATAGTGGTCATGTCCCTCATTCTGGGGAACATAGTCGCTCATTCATAAAATTCATAAACTCCCTTAACTTAGCATATCATTTTGGCCTTTATCAAAATCACTCTGATTTTTTTTCCTGGACGCCAGGCATGTGCAGTGCGGATGCGCCTCGTTCTCTAAGGTAAGCCATCTTCTCTTCTACTTAATCTTCAAGGGCTGGCGGAGTGGAATGTAAAAAATCAAGTCAGTTCCTAAGTTAAAAAGCCACCCCAGCCAGTTTGTCTGTCAGTATATATAGTCAAGCAGTCGAGTCCATTTTAGTGTCAATACAAATAAGTGACACACAGTTATATGGTATACTGGATACTGGATGCTGCGCAGAGGACCTCCCGAGAACAATGTATGGTTGGCAAAAGATTGTCATGGATATCCGTGCTACTAGCGTAACATGAGGATGATGATAGTGATATGGTATCAAGTATTCTTATTATTGTGTTAGTATAGCATTTATTCTAAGACTAACAGCAACAAATGAATTAAAACTTAATTCAATTTTAACGGTTTTTTTTAACAACAAGATAATTACTGACAATATAAACTCCTTCCTGTGTATAAAGTCAAGTTTGAGAGACTTACCGGTGTGGTGGAGAGGAATTTGAGGATATATGGTATCTTCTGTTTTAGTCAATTCTCGCATATAATTTCTGGTCGACTGCCTCTGGGACTGGTCCGAAATGTCTATCTGGGTCTAGCGCCAAAACTTCCGGTCACATTAGGTGATTGCTATGTCCAATCACAGAAAGACTCTCCCCCTCAATTCCATACACAGAAATTAACGTATTTTACTAACCCAACTCTATGATGTTTAACTAGAGATGGGGGGGGGCTAAACACCCTGCAGAATTAAAAACAAGATATAAAAGAGCGAATGTACCTTCTCGACGGCCATAGAGCAGATCTGTTCATTAAGATTGGGAAACAATGAAAAGTATTCTCAATCTTTTTAAACGTTGAAAGATGATCCAAATAAACTTAATTGACTCATATTTTATTCTATAGAAAAATATTTTTGTATTTTTTCAGTACATTTTGCTATATTTTATATTTCAATATTTTTTTCAATTAGACACATGGCATAGTGGATATAGGCATTGAGTAAAGACATCTCTAAATGACAGTTATCTCTAGGCTGCAGGTTCAATTCTGGTCAAGGACGACAATAACATAGAATAATAATTAACACAGCTTAACACTTGTACCCAGTCCTGGTTAGCGGAATGACAACAGTATACCCCCATGGACTGAATAAAGGGTTGGTTTCAAAGTTCCGTGAATGCTCCCGATTACGACAAGAAGGGTCCTGAGTTCGATAAGAAGGTTTCCAAATACGAAGAGAAGGTTCTCGAGTCTGATAAGAAATATCTGAAGAAGGCGGGTGGGCATATCAGCCGAAAAGTTGTACAGACAAGATGAGGACAATAATCCGAATAATCCTAATAATATATTCTATATTTTGTATTCCATACTTTATATTTCTGTATTTTTGTATTTCTATTTTTTTATATCGTGTCTTATATTGTATTTTTATATTTCTATATTTTTGTATTTTCATATTTCTAAATTGTATTTTATATTGTATTTTGGTTATTTCCTAGAACTCGAACATAAAAAATGGGAACCACGCTGATTGACTGATAAATTATTTATTTATTTTCCCATTAAACTCACCCTAAACCCTAACCCTAAACCCGTCTTCTTTTTTCCTAGTAGATTAATAGATAAATAAATGATTTATCTGTCAATCAGAGTGGTTCCCCTTTTTATGTTGGAGTTATAGGAAATAACCTGTATTTTTATATTTCTATATTTTTGTATATTTTCATTACATTATTTTATACAAAAGCCATATATCAGTTTTGTTTGTTTTGTATTTTATCATTGGTCACACTAAACTTGATATCTACATAAAAGGAAAGAATCCTGTTGTCATTTAAACATTCCATCTGTTACGTAGAAGAAAAGTGACGTTGCCATGGAAACCACCTTTCTCTCTCTTAAATATAACGTGAAATAGAAACGAACAGGTTTTTGGGCGCTTTTTTTCTTGATTATTTAAATTAGTAGTTACTACCTGGACCTGTGGATATACAACAGTAAGTAAAGTTGGCCGAGTGGCCAATTGTCGGTATGTATATACCACAGTATGCTAATTTAATTATTACATCGTTTGATATGTTTACCTAAGAGCTATTGCTAAATAGTTCAATGTGTAAAAAGTATAATAATCTTGATTTAATCTCTCTCTCTCTCTCTCTCTCTCTCTCTCTCTCTCTCTCTCTCTCTCTCTCTCTCTCTCTCTCTCTCTCTCTCTCTCTCTCTCTTTTTTTTTCCTTCTTTGCATCTTTTCATTATGTTCGATTGAAACAGATTAGCGTTATCGCTTCCGCGCACTCAATCCATCTCTCTATCTTTCCCTTTCTTTCTTTCTTCTTATTTTTTTTCTGTGTAGCACACACACACACACACACATACACACACACACACATATATATATATATATATATATATATATATAGCATGCTCTTCTTCTAGAAATAGAATGGTCGGTTATTTAGCTAAGGGGACGACACTCATAAGAAATAAGAATTTAGTGGATAAACAACACTAGATAATCAGGATTTAATCTTGTATAATTTCGACGGTTTCATTTTTAACTCGAAAGTGTTCCAAGATGATAACGGTCGTACAATTAAGGAACAGGAGTATTGATATATAGATACTACTTATATTTCTAAGGAAGGATTCTTCGTGGTGGAGTGAAAAATGTGCTGGACTGCGAATTGGAACTCAGGTCGCATTATCACGTTCAATTTCGGATTAATACTATTGGGAAAGGTATGAACCTCCTCGTCTCCCCAGTTACGAGCCATCCTTGTTGAGGAACAGTTGTGGTACTATTTAACCCATCGCTGGGAGATAAGGGGGGTTCATACCTTTCTCCAAGGGTATTAGACCGAAAGTGAACGTAATATCACGACTGTAGTTCGAACTCGCTCATAACGATGTAGCAGTCCAGCCCGTTAGCCATGACGCTAAGGGAGACTACCTTTGAATGAAAATAAATGTTGCTTGTCGAAAAGGAGTGCTTGTAGGGAGACAATAAACAATTACCTCCTTAGAGAATGGGCGTGTATTTTGGTGTGGTGTATATTACAGTCCCAAAACCCATTCAAATATATTTTGTCTCTGATCTTAGAACAGGAGAGACGTTGTATCGGACCCTCCCGGGGAACAGTAAAGCTACGTGGCTATTTTATTTTCCCATATCAAGTAAACTTTACTTCATTTGTGTGCCATTTCAACACACTGCTTGTTCATGGAACAATACGTGCAAAACTGTATGTCAATTAGTTGTATTAGATAGGAATACTTGATACCATATAACCGTGTGTAAATTATTTCTATTAGATAGGAAAACTTGATATCATATAACTTTATGTCAATTATTTGTATAGAGAATAGTTATTTAAAACCATATGATTGTGTATAGATTAGAATTAGATAGGAATACTTGAAATCATTTAATGGTGTGCAAAAGATCTGAAACAACTTGAAAGTGATTCACTAACCTCTATACATAAAATAACCCTAAGTGGGTTGATATGTCATTAGAATCAATCATGAATTATCTATATTTTTATATAGATTGCATACATTAAAAGTTCCAACTATCATGGAACAGAATTAGTTTATCAAAGGCACTTTTTTCGTCGTATCATTTCTTTATATATATATATATATATATATATATATATATATATATATAATATATATGGGTGGTATATTTATAAGTCAATAGTGCTCGATATCATCGATAGAGCATTTATATCTGAGTTAAAGTAAGCGTAGACATTGAGTCAACGGTGCCTGGTTACTGAAAGTTTCTTGCCTATGCGATCTTAAACACAAGTCTTATATATATATATATATATATATATATATATATATATATATATATATATATATATATATATATTAGTTTCCTTCAATAAATAAAAAGGTCAGTGAGCCACCGCCGCCGCCACCTGAAGTCTTCGTTTTGTGATTGGTGAATTATTTGACATTATCGGCAGCTCTTGACCAATCAGCGTTGAAGAAGAACGAACATCAGGCACCATACTGATATATCTGAAAGATAAGTCCCATTTTTGAACGTGCTCCAGACAAGGGAAGGCCTTATGTTTTCAAGATAGCGACACGAGAATTAAAAATAACCGCCAAATGAAAACAAAATGAGGAAAACTAAAAAGTAAATAACTGATAACGTTCAACGTAATGGATGTTTCTAACCGCAACCAAAAGACTCTTCGGAATGTCAAGGTTCCTTGAAATCTCTCGCCATTTTTTTAAATAAAACTTTATCGACTATAGATAACCATACAGTGATGCCTCCGTGAAGCAGAAGAAACGTGCCTGATTATAACAGTGCTACCTTTCAAGGTTTGTATCAACCTTAAAATTCAGAGCCAGTCGTACGAGAAAATGGTTGCTATAAAACTTTAACCCTTCTGTACTTTTATGTTGCTACAAAATCTACGATACCCATGTGGCTTAAATAAGAATTTAGATATTACGAGGTGTGTTTAAAAAGTATAGAGACAGGGTATGTATTTACAACGCTACCTTTCAAGGTTCATATCAATCTTAAAATTCAGAGCCAGTCGTACAGAAAATGGTTGCGATAAAACTTTAACCCTTCTGTACATTTACGTTGCTACAAAATCTACGATACCCATGTGGCTTAAATGCGAATTAAAGTATTACGAAGTGCGTTTCAAAAAGTATAGAGACTGGAGCTGTATTTACTAATCTTCAAATGTTTTTTTTTCTGGGAAATATCAAGGTTCCTTGAAATCTCTCATCCTTTTTTTCATAGATCTTTATCGACTCTAGATAACTATACAATTGTGCCTCCGTGAAGCAGAAGTGACGCGCCTGATTACAGTGCAACATTTCGAGGTTCGTATCAATCTTAAAATTCAGAGCCAGTCGAACAAGAAAATGTTGCCATAAAACTTTACCCCTCTCGTGTAACATAATAGGGAGAGAAAGAGAATGGAAAAGCCGGGAATCTAAGAGTTACGTGTAGTTTAACATGGAAAGTTTTTGGAAGAATCAGCACAACGACACATGGCATTTTCTTACTGGTCAAGAGACGTCACGTTGTGAAGTGTGGAAGAGTAAGAGTGAGTAGTGAGAATGTAAGGTCAGTTTGGAACAAAGCCGTGGCTGGGTCAGGCGAAGACATTTTGACATGGGGGGAAATAAAAAATATCTTATGAGAAAAAATTAGTTCGCCTTGTGTTATTATTAGAAACTAAAATGGCACAAGACAAGATATCCTTCAGCAAACCCAAGTTGCTTCCAGACTCAAAACATCAAAAAACGCCAGCCCACTCAACATCAGTCCAACAACCAGATTCGAACCTCTCAAAGTCGAACATGACTAGAGTTAAGTATACCACGATTATTATTATTAACATATTATCACTCCATTTCAAATGAGAGCCGCAAGACAACACTTGTACATTTACGTTGCTGCAAAATCTCTGATACCCACGAATTATTGACAGAATGACATGAGATTTATTCTTATTGAAAGAATTATCGATTAAATCAGAAAAAATATTGATATCGACTAAAATTAGCAATATTACTGCAATTTTTAACGAATTTGTTTCTTTTGTTTTACGGCATATCAAACACGGTAGGGCATCTAATTCTGGAAAAGTTTTAAAAGGTTCATAGCGATAGTTTGGAAGAAAAATTTTTAACTCAATTTTTTTATAAACAAATTTTCTATTCAACCCATAGATGGGACCCTAACAGATACTACCATTCTTGGTCAGGGTGGGCTTGGGAGTAATGGCGATGAAGGGATGCTCCACTTTCCCCAGAGCTCTAGAATTGGAACCTCGCCATCAGCCTTCTAACACCATATGATAAACAGGGTTGGGACAATCGTATAGGTGCTAGGGCTTAACGTGACCATCCGATTAATCGGAGGGAGCCTCTTCGACCGCCCGTCTAGCCGTCTTTCTCAAGGGTATTAGTCCGAAAGTGAACGTAATAGCGCGAGTGGAATTCGAACTCGGTTACTACGATGTAGCAGTCCAGCACGTTAGCTACTACGCCACGGTTACTCCCCCACCTGAATGAAGATACAAGGGGAAGTGGTTGCTCCAGTATGAAAACGATTTTGTGCTGCATCGTATCCATCCTGTTTTTGGTTTGCTTTTGTTTGATTTCGTTGGACGTACATAAAAATTAAATTAATATTTTAGTACGATATCACATAGATAAGATATGTGTGAAGTAGTGGTTGATGTCGAGGAAAATGAAATCTGTTAGCCGGGTTCAAATTCCGAAAAAGGCTGTTTGAGTTTCACTTGGGGAAAGCATGAATTCACTTTTCCTACAGCTATGGGTAAATAGTAGGGCAGACTGAAGTCTCTCCCTCACCAGGACATCACCTTTTTGGTGGAGTTTTACAGTCAGTATATTCTAAGACCCGGGAAATAAGACTAGATCAGAGCATTTACAAAATGACATTACTTGTGTAGTGCTCGCGTTCAGCTGTGTTGAGTACCCATTGATAATTCTCGATGTTTACTTGATTGGTTGTCAACCCATTTGGGGGTGATTTACAAAGTGTGTCAAAAAAGTATCGAGATTAAAGCTGTATTTACCAAGATAGAAATGAACAATGAATGGAACGTTAATTTTTTTTTCAGAATACAAGGTATGTCAAAATGTACAAAAAATCTCGATACTTTTTGACACACCTTGTATGTCAAGAGGGAATTGTGTTCTTTGTTTCCTTCCACCCCGCCCCCCCCCCACGTCAGCATCTTCTTTTCCCCTACCCATGTATATTTTATTTTTACTTTTTACTCATCACTTATTTCTTTCAATCGCCACCTCTTCCTTCTACTCTTTCTTTCATTTTTCTCTTTCTTTCTCCCTCCTCCCCCCTCCCATTTTCTATCTTTCTCCCCTTTTCATCCTCCTCTTCCTACTACTACTCCCCTTCTCCTCTTCCTCTCGAGCTTCTTCGCTTTTTTTAAAAAGAAATCTGAAGACGTGCAAATGGCAACGACGTAAATATATTTTCATTAAAATCTCGAGATGATAACAGTTTCAACTTCGCTATATTCCTCCTTCCCACGCAAAAATAAAAGGGATTCTTGGTGGCAATTGGCGGATATATTAAGATGTCCATCATATTCATAGTAACTAAATTAATTTCGGTACGGCTGCCAACAGACGGCGCTGCAGTGCGAGTAATTAGATAAGAAGATTTCAATTTCATCTTTAATGATTTGTTAGTAACAGCAAACATTCTTACTTGTACTAGCAGGACCTGTGGATATACCACAGTATAATAATCTAATTATTACAACATTTGATATATTTACTTAAGAGCTATTTCAAAATAGTTCAATATGTAAAAAGTTTAATAATCTTGATTTAACTCTCTCACTCTTTTTTCTTTTCATCTTTTTATTATGATCGATTAAAAAATATTAGCATTATCGCTTCTGATCACTCATCCCCTCTTTCTTTCTTTCTTTCTTCATTCTTATTATTTTTTTACTGAGTAGCACGTCCTTTTTCTTCCCTTTCTTTCTTCATAATAAAGCAGGAATGATCCATTATTTAGCTGAGGTAAGAATTCGGTGGATAAGCAACATCAAATAATCATGATTAGATTTTTGTATTGCATCTTTGCGTTTGGATGGTCTCATTTTTAACCAGAGGGTGTTGCAAGATGATAACGGTTGTACAATTAAGGAACATGAGTATTGATATATAGATATTATCAATCTATTTAGAAATGGTTTTGACTTCTTAAAAAACAACTTTGTTTTTAGAACGGGTGAAAGCAAACTGTGCCGCATTAATTATAAAAATAAAAAAAAAAAAGAAGTGAAGTTGGCGGAGTTGCCTATTGTCGATATCAGCTGGACAGCGAGGGAGTCTATCCTCTTTTCGCTAGCGCTACATCAGAGAGATTGTTTATTTCTCAGGTGAGCGCTACACCTACCATCACCTCCCCACTTTACCAAACAGATCAGAATACCCAATCTGTGCTATTCATACGTCGAGTATCGAACCCGGAATCTTGCGATTCCCAGTCTGGTGTTAATCCAGCCAAACAAACCACCCCTTCTATAAGGCCAAAAGCACTGCATGCACGTATCAACTTTAAACCGCTCACAGTGGCTCTCCCATCTCTGCGATCCTACTGTAAACTGTTGACAGCGGCTCTCGCAAATGTTACTTGTTTACACTGAAAGTCACTACGTGAACACGCCTGACAATGAACCTGACACTAGGGGTAGACGAGGGATAGATGCTTTCTAGGACTGGAGGGGTGCAATTCCCTGAAGCCAAACCTTTCAACGTATTGTCGGGCTGGAACTACCGTACACAGTCGCAAATTTCTCCTTTAGTAGACTGCTACATGACTTGACAAACGATTGTTTTTTCTATTGGTTTTAGCTAATTTGCATATTTCGCTTTAAAAATTGACCATTAACTCTTTGAATACTTTAACCTGTTCATAGCGGCTCTCCCACCCCTGTGATCCTACCGTAAACTGCTGGCAGCGGATCTCGCACATGTCACTTGTTTACACAGAAAAATCACTACGTGAACACCTCTGCCAACTTTACTTGAATAGAATGAGTTCTGGGGTGAATAGATCGTGCAATTTGAAATATCTCATCATACAGGTAAAAAAAAAAAAAAAAAAAAAAAAAAAACATACAAAGAAAATATGGTACAGCCGTGGGGAAAATTTGGTAGGCAAATAGTTAAAGATGTCTATCATAAGTAAACGTATGTATTTTTCATTGTTATTAATTACTAGAAGTGGCTACCCAGTGTTGCCTGGGTAAAGTGGAGTGGCAAAAATGCCTGTTGTATTGATTTGTTTACTTTTAAGATTCACAAATGCTGGACATTTTTAAGTAGAATTTCAATGCTATTTCTATGTATATTTTGATTTTTAAATATCTTCGAATATAAATCAAATCTTCATATGTTTTGCACAAAATGTATGAACTGGTGTAATGTATATATTTAATGTGTATATATATATATATTTACTTTATCGTTAATTGTTTTATTTTCATAGTTTTATCTGGACATACATACATACACATGAACTGCTCTTTTTATATATGTATAGATATATAATCCACAATACTTACCCATAATACATACGGGTTGTAAAATTGTTAGTATTAAATATAAACGATGAAGAGGAGATTTTCTTTTGGTTGTTTGGATTTTACGGCATGTCAACCCTCAGGTTATCTTATGTTGAGGATGTTTTGTTTTATTCATACTAGTTGGGTATTCAATTAAAAAAACAACATTTTAAACCCATTTTTATCTATCTAAACCATAGATGTGACCCTAACATGTACTAAAACTCCGGGCAGAGTGGACCTTGGAGTAATGGTGATGAAGGGGTACTCCACACTCGCCAGGGTTCCAGAATTGGAACTTTAATGGTATTTGTATTTAATAGGTGTTTTGTTTGTACTTAATGGGTGTTTTATTTGTATTTAATGGGCTTTTTTTAATGGTGTTTATATTTAATGGGTGTTTTATTTGTTCTCAATGATTTGTATTTAATGGGTGTTTAATTGTTTTAATGGTGTTTGTATTTAATGTGTTTTATTTGTTTTAATGATGCTATTTAATGAGTATTTTATTTGTTTCCATAGTTTATATTTTTTCTGGGTTACTGCCTTGTTTACACAGAGGACGGTTTTGGGTTTGTTCGGATATATCAAATACTCTCGAAAAGCTCTAAAAATGTTTTTAAATATTTCCACTAAATACAGCGGTACCTTGACTTACGAGTGCTCAAACTTACGAGTTTTCAGAGTTACGAGTTTTTCCCTTGGTTGAAGTTTTGATTTTGTTTTTGTGAGCTAAAATTTGAGATACCAATGAGCTTTACGTTTTTGTTAATAAGTTCAAGAAAAAAAAACATTTAAGTTTGTAAATTTATTACACCAAAGAAAAATACCATTTATATGAAAAAAATCACTATAACATATTACAGCACATCATTCATTACATTCTATTTTATCAATCTGTGTACAATAAGTATTATATTTCTGATTTATTCTCTCTCTTTT
>CM042150.1:118019418-118029418 GCA_023376005.1 Doryteuthis pealeii
TGCACATATAGCCATGGTGGGTATGGGGGGGGGGTAGATTTTGAGTATGCGAGGCGAGTATTGTTCACCTACTAAAGATGGCTAAATTGATAATAAATAAACAGATTACTCAACTATTATGATTATCTATCTATACATATATAAAAGAACAGTTTGTGTATATGTACGTATGTATATATGTGTTTTTGGAGTAAACTACAAAAATAAAACAATTAATGACTAACTAAATATATATACACATTCACTATCATAAGATCTTGCTTTTGGAACAAAAATAATGAAGATTTGATTTATATTCGTGATCATAATTGAAAAATAAAAATTTAAATGAAACAGTATGGATTTTGTTTCATTTTGTATTTTAAATAGTGGACATTCATTTTTCTTTTCAGGGTATCCGGATCAATGCCAAGGTATTTTTTACATAGGGATTTTAAATGGACATCATACGAGGCTTCAACAAAATGGATCTACGAGACTGCTATTTCTTTAACTCCAACCCTCTACCCAGGCGACACCGGGTAGCCGCTTCAAATGAGACCTAATGAAAATTAATTTTCATGTCTCCAGATATTTTAGAAGTTGTTCTGAGACAGCACTCCTTAGATAAGATAAGAGCAAATAAACAAATCAGAATTTCTGTAGCAGATAGACAATCTCTATTGCATATATATATATATATATATATATATATATTATATATATATATATATATATATATAATATATAGAAAAAACGTGATTCATTGGGTCACCTATTGAGCTCTGTGGTAATTGTGAACAGGAAGAAAAGTTAGTTTGTAAAACGAATGAAATTTAAAAAAAATAAATACAGCCGGAGATATAGAAAAAAACCCATTAAATCATTTGGCTAAAATTTGGCAATTGAGTCAAAAACTGACACGTCTTATAGATTAGCCAGCCGTTAGCTGCTGAAAATTAACATACGACTAAAGTGCCGCCCTGTCGGCTGGGGCGTTAGAATGCACCAACTGCACCTCTGCAGAGGGTAAGACTCCCCCAATGGGTCCACCTGTTGGCTGTAGGTGGCGACCCGTGATGCTTAAGGATAGAGCTCAGTGTGATGAGCAGTTCATGATATGCAATACTCCACTTTGGCCCTATCTTGGGCTAGACGGGCGGTCGGAGAGGCTGGTCACGTCAAGCCCTAGCACCTATATGATTTTCCCAACCCTATTGCCCTTATTGGCAAGCCCCAACCCCTTTTTATCATATGGGTGCTAGAAGGCGGTGGCTGCGGGTCTACATGTCCTGGGAATGACGTTAAACTCTATCTGATGGTGAGGTTCCAGTTTTGGAGGTTTGGGGTATGTGGAGCCACCCCATTCATCACCATTGCTCCCTGGTCCGCTCTGACCGGAGTGGTAGTACCTGTTAGGGTCCCATCTATGGGTTAAATAGAAAAATGTATTTACAAAAAAATTGTATTATCCATTAAGGATTGATTTATTTCAAAACTTTATCGCATTAAAATGACCCACTGAGGTTGATATGCCGTAAAACAAAACCAACCAACCAAACGACTAAAGTGGAAGTTCAATCGACTGCTCACACACTCCAAACCTTTTTTCTTTCCTTCCTTTTCATTATGTCACCACTCTCTTTATTCTCTTTCTCTTACTCTCTTTCTATCTATCATATTTTTTCTGTGTAACCTGTTCTTTTTCTTCCCTTTCTTTCGTTATGATAAAAAACAGAATGGTCCATTATTTAGATCAAAAGAAGAATAAGAATTCGGTGATATGCAGCACCAGATAATCAGTATTTACATTTTGCCTTTCATTTTGGACGATTTGGACGGTCTCGTTTCAAGCAGAGAATAACGTCAGAATATTAAGGAACAAGAGTATATATATATATATATATATATATATATATAATATATATATATATATATATATGAGAAGTAAACAAACAACAATGTGTTTTGATATGGCTGTTTTAGCCGATAATTTTTGGGAGAATATGTGCTTAATTGAAGTCGTACCTAATTTTGAAAGTTAATTAATAAATAATTAATGAATTAGGCGGGCATACCTATTTCAAATTTTAAGGCTAAACAAATCGAAAAAATCAATCTCTGTATGTACATTTCGGCCTATTAGACCTCATCAGCAGAGCTATAGACAAGAAGACCGCTTTGTGTGTGATTCCGAAATGTATATACAGAGATTGATTTTTCTCGATTTGTTTAGCCTTAATTTGAATAGGTATGCCCGCCTATTTCATTAATTATTAATCAATTTTCAAAATTAGGTACGACTTCAATAAAGCACACACACAATATATATATATATATATATTATATATATATATATATATATATTTGTGTGTGTGTGTGTGTGTGTGTGTGTGTTGTGTGTGTGTGTTGTAAGAGTTGTATATGTCTAACATAATAATATTTTTTGGGATTTAGTGCGAAGCATGAGTAATGTGTAAATAAATAAGAAAGATATATAAATAGATAGTTTTATGTTTTATGATGCTGGTTAGCCTGAACGTAAAAAAACTGAATTTCTTTAACGATTAGAGCCAGATTAAAACTGTCATATCTGATGATATTTCAAGAGTTAAGGAATTGATGGTGCCATTTGCCAAAAAAGTGTTGAGTCAGCTAACAGACTAAAAACAGCAGCGTTGAATCTAAATAATTCTTCCCCCAAACACTTGGTGAGAGGTTAATATTTAACTTTTTACTCATCTTTCTTTCATCTTATTTCAGTGCCTTTTTATCACATTTTTTTATGATACAATCTATATATTAATACTCTAAACTTTGTCGGCATGAAATGACCCACTGAGGTGATATGCCGTAAAACAAACCAAACCAAACATAATCTAGTTAAGGATGGGTTGTACAAGTGTAGAATTGTGGGCCGAATTCACGATCAACAGCTTGCAAAAATAGTGTGCTAACAATCCTTTACGACAGGTGCAACAGATTGAAAACAGCTATTTATTTTAACTTAGATTACAAAGATAACATTATTAAAAAGGTATACAGGGAGGATCGAACTCACTAGCTCTGACTTACAAGGTTAACTTCATCCAATAACGGTTGGATTCAAAGGGGGGTTTCTAGCATCATATATTAATACACTTCTTCCTTAACCTTCCAACCGTTATCATCTTGCAACACCCTCTTGTTAAAATATGAGACCGTCGAAATTGTTCAAGTTTAAATGCAAAATGTAAATCCTGATTATCTGGTGTTGCTTATCCGCTGAATTCTTATTTATTATGAGTGTCGTCATATCAGCTAAATGATGGACCATTCCTTTTTTACTATAAAAAGGGGAAGAAAAAAAGACATGCTACACTGAAAAAATGATAGAAAGAAAGAAAGTAGGGTAAAGATAGAGAGAAGAGGTGAGCGCACGGAAGTAATAACGCTAATCTGTTTCAATCGAATATAATGAAAAGAAGGGGAAAAAAGAAAAATGGGTGAGAGAGAGTTAAAAATCAAGATTATTATACTTTTTACATATTGAACTATTTAGCAATAACTCTTAAATAAACATATCAAACGTTGTAATACTTGAATTATCATATTCTGGTATATCCACAGGTCCAACTTGTGTTGAGATAAAAACATCACAAGCAAAAATGAAAGTTAGAATTAAAAAAATAATGACAAGGTTTCATTTAAAAAAAATTGAAAACTCAAAAAAAAAAAAAAATGTCATAGAATTTGTCTTGGCTATAAATAAGTAAACGACTGATGGTGGTTGGTTGGGTTTTACGGCATGTCAACCCTTATTGGGTTATTGCTGTAAGGGAAGATATTTCCATACGAGACTTGTTTAACGGAGCACATATAAGGATAAGAATACGCGAGATTATTCGTAGTCGTGTTACGTAATAAACAAATCAAGAGCCGGAGTCCCTAAAGTGGGGTGATGCTGAAATCCAGTGCTAAACAGCAACTTTTGCGACACTACCGCTGCCAAATTGCACTGGTTCCTTACCTTTTCCTTTGGATCAGTGAGGAGAGGAGAGATTTGCTGCTTGGGCAACAGCTCATCCTTCATATGAACCCACCCAGGCTATGTAGTTCTGAAATAATTTGGACACTACGCCATCATCTCTTGTTAGACGGAAGGATGCCAACAATAGATATTCAAACAATGATATTCTAGAATCATAAACATAAAATAATGTTACTGAACGATGACACATAGGGAAAATATTCTGCCAGTATATCACATCAAATAAGAAGCATTTGTCTTGAAAACTTACTGTTGTACCGGCCGTTCCTACAGTGGAGAAATATACACCGCTTCTCACTATAAATAGTGAGACACGAGTGAAAAGGTTGTACTGTTACCGTTTTAGCGGCAAGCTAGCCGTTCTTGTACCTTATTGTAAATACACTTGTCTCATTTACCCTACCTCGACTTGACTTCTTTTTTTTTACTGTTGAACTAACATCACAACACTTACCAATTGCTGTAAGGGAAGATATCTTCCCTTACAAGATAATTAGACTTGTCCAGCGGAATAAGCGAGGTTATTTAAAGTCGGGTTACGTAGTATTATTCGTAGTCTGGTCCCTATGAATCGAGGTACTGATCATACTGTTGGAGAACTGCGCGTTGACTCAATCATTCATATTCCTGTACAAAAAGAAATAAACCTTTTCCGAATTTTCAATGTTGTTAATTGATTAATTCAGTCACAACATTTATTTATGCCGAAGACATTTTGTTTGATTCTTGATGAGTATTCAAATTGTTTTATTTAAGCTCAATTAAAAAAAAAAAACAATTTTGAAATTCTTTTTTTCTATTCAACTCATAGATGGACCCGACAAGTACTATCAGCTGCCCTCATTCCGGGTTAGGGTGAACTTAATAGTAATGGCACTGAAGGAGCACTCCACACTTCCTAGAGCTCCAGAATTGTAACTTCACAATTAGATGCAATTTAATATTCACTACTGAATTAGGATAAAAAGCAACAAAAAATAACATAGAACAAAGATGGGTAAATAGAAATAGTAGGTACCGTCCGCCACAGGTAGGATGTGATTCAAGCTCGCAAGTATGAGGCATCCAGCGAAGATCGAACCCGCTATTCATTAGTTTATCTTCGAGACTGGCTTGTTAACCATTAAACTACGATGAGAGAATAGATATAAATAACTATTCAGTTAGTGTTAAAACTGTCAAATAATAATAATAATAATAATAATAATAATAGATACTCGGGACCATTCTTAAATTGACAAGAGAGGAGTCCGGCAGATGGACCAAAGGACAAGGAAACTCATGGACCATTCACAAGGGATTACATCGAGAGACGACATAGATAGACTATATGTACCAAGAAAAGAAGGGGCAAAGGATTTCGCCAACATTGAAGATAGTAGATATGACAATCGAGCACTTGACAAATGCACTAATAAAGGTAAGGAAGAATAATTGCAGCAGCCACAATTGCAACCAAGCAGAAATACATAAAAACTATTTAAAAAGAAAAGAAATAGGAAGAAAAACAACTTCATGGGTACTTCAAGCGATAAACTCAAGAGATATCACATTAGAAGATCTGGCTAAGAAGAGGAAACCTCATAAGAGAAACTAAATCTCTTATGATCGCAGTTCAAGACAATGCCATAAGAACAAGGCCAAAATCGATAAGACGAAGCATAATAGCAAGTGCAGAATATGTGAAGACAGAGACGAAACAGTTAATCATATAATAAGCGAATGCAGTAAACTAGCACAAAGGGAGTACAAGACTAGGCATGACTCAATGGGAAAGGTGATCCAATGGGAATTGTGCAAGAAATTCAATTTTTATCATACAACTAAATGGTATATATACAAGCCTGATCCTGTCCTAAAAAATGAGACGCATAAAATTCTCTGGGACTTCGAGGTACAGACGGATCACTTCATGTCGGCCAGGAGACCAGACCTAGTATTGATTAACAAGAAGAGAACCTGTCATTTCGTAGATTTTGCCGTCCCGGCCGACCACCGGGTGGAAATGAAAAAAAGCGAAAAGATAGACAAATACTTGGATTTTGCCAGAGAACTGAGAAAACTGGAATATGAAGGTTGTACTATTTGTAATTGGTGCCCTTGGAACGGTCCTCAAAGCTCTGGAAAAGAATTTGGGCGAATTGGAAATCAGAGAAAGAATCGAGACCATCCAAACTACAGCACTGTTATACATTGGCTAGAATACTCAGAAGAGTCCCGGAGTCCTGATAAAACTTGCTGTCACTCAGTCCCCTGTGAACCACCGGCTACGACAGGTATGAAAAACTCGATTATAACAATAGTGAAGATGAAAAAAATGAAATGATAGACAAATACTTGAATCTGGCCAGAAAGCAGAACAAACTTTGTCAGATGAAGGTAAAGGTCTTACCAATTGTAATTGAAAATCTGAATTAGATATGCCTAAAAACAACCCACGCTATTAGTGTGTTTAAAATCCCGCAATTTATCTTATATATCACCAAGAAATAAAGGTTTACATAATACATGGTATGGTTAATTTGCATACTGGTTTTAACAAAACTGCATTTTGTCAATAATTACTTGGTGTTATTGTTTCTAATACAATTATTTTATTATCCAATGTATTAAAATCAATCCTATGAATGATTATATATGGTAACCAATTAAAATAAGTATAATCTTTTTATATTCGTTCTTATTTATTTTTGTTCGTCTTTCTAATTTAACATATTTAATTGCCTTAAAACTTAAATACTTACGCACGGTGGAGGGCGCATGTTCTTGCTAGTAATAATAATAATAATAATAATAATAATAATAATAATAATAATAATAATAATAATAATGTTTCATCCAAGAAATTTGTCAAATATTGTTGAATATTTAATTAATTATCGGCGAAATTGCCGAAGTTGTAAAAAAGAAATAATTTTAAATTTGTTGGGATGAAACCAATTAGAGAAAAATTGCGAATCAGCTGAAAAATAATTTCCGTAAATGGGAATGGAATTTACGAGACTTTTTTTTTAATGTCAGATCAGCAGCTTTTTTTTTATTTATTTATTTTTAAATAAGAATTAGTGACTGATTATTGAGGTGATTTGAGACTGTGAATGCGTGCGTTGGTCGAATGCTTGAAAGAATTTCAAAGTCAAATTATCCCATGACCTAGTAGATCGTCGGGCAACCATGTTGCTTTCTGCAAAGAATTTCTAGGGTAATGGGAGTTACTTGGTGTAGTCATTCTACCCTTCAAATAATACCGCACACACTCTCATACTCCCCCCCACACACACACAATACACAGACACACACACACACACACACACAACACACAAAATATGTATGTATATATAGCACTTTGTTTGAAAATCCCATAGGTGAGAAACTATCAATAACCAAACGACGTTGACTTCATGTCCACGCTACCCTAACTGAAATTAAAGTAGTGGTCAATATCAATGCTATATGAATTTAGTTGTGTTTCTATTCTGTTCTTGTGAACGTTTTCTGTGATATCAGGAAGCATAGGAAATATATAAAAAGGAAACAAAAACAGTTCTAATATATAACCATTTCTTTGTCCTTGGTTCGCTTTATCTAAAACCAAAAAAATGTACAAACATTATATATATATATATATATATATATATATATATATATATATAGCTCGGGGGATAGTACGATTCATAACTTTCCCAAGGGGATTTGTGCTATGTGAAATGCAAACAGCCTCGTCCAGAATTTGAACTCATTTCACAGTGTCCATCATATATATTATATATATATATATATATATATATTATGCGTACGGGTGTGTTTTACGTGAGTGAATTCCGCAAATATAAGTGAAGGAATGCTGTAATTAATGCGTCAATTTCTCACAATGTATTATGGTCAATTTTATATATATATATATATATATATATATATATATATATATATATATATATATATATATATATAAATGTATAAAATTAGAAATTCATTTAAAACAGCTGTTCGTTACATGAAAACAAAACCTAAGCCAGCTTGTTCATATACGCACACACACGCGGATGCACACAAACTCACCTACATATATATATATATATTCCTATATGTGTATGCATATATGTCTCTCTCTCTGTATTTGTATTCTCTCTTATATGCACACACATACAAACGCAGACTTACATATATAAAAGTAAAGTAAAGTCGTCGGGGCGGCCTAATGTCGGTATCAGCCATTCAGCGAGGGAGTCTATCCCCTTTTCACGCGCTAGACCAAGGAGATTATCTTAGCATCTATGGAGCGCCACACCTACCATCAGCTCCTTACTTTACCGCACACATCACTGTGCTACTCATACGCTGAGTTGGCGAGGACCGGTATCGAACTAGGAACCTTGTGGTTTCTAGCCGAACACTCTACCGACTGAGCTAACCCGATTTATTCCTATATGTGTATGTTTACACGTGTGTGTGTGTGTGTGTTTCCTGATGTGACTTATTTCTCTCTCTCTCTCTCTCTCTCTCTCTCTCTCTCTCTCTCTCTCTCGTCTCTACCACAGCTGCACATGCTGCACACGCCAACTTGCTGCACATAATGCATTAATACGAATGTACATACCTTGAAGTTTTGCTGCAGATAGATCGTTAAAGACGGGAACAAGAATACGTTGACTGTATCCGTCTGCAGAGGGATTAGTCCCCTCCTTCAAAAAATTGGGCGTCCTGGGTATGACACTAAACTGTGTCTAGTGATAAGACCCCAGTTCTTAAGATCTGGGGTGTATGGAAGCAGCAACCCGGCGTCACCTGGGTAGAAGAGGGATTTTTTTTTTAAGTTAGTCTTGCTGATCCATTATTTCTGAGTCGTGAGTTGGATCCTCGCAGGATGCCCCTACGTAAAAAAAAAGCCTTTCATTGATCCAGACACACTGAAAAGAAAAATTAATGTCTACTATTTAAAATATTAAATGTAAAAAAGAGTCCATGCTGTTATCATTTAAATGTTATTTTTTGGTTATCTTCACGAATATAAATCCAATCTTCATTATATCTGCTCAGAAAGCAAGATCTGGTGGTTGTGAATGTGTACCTATATTTACTTTATCAGTAATTATTTTATTTTTGTAGTTTCCTCCGGACATACACCCATACATACATACATACATACATACATACACACAACTGCTCTTTATATATGTATAGATTACTCCCAGGTCCAGACAAACCTTGAATGGTAGCACCTCTTAGACTCTCATCGGAAGGTCCCGTCTATGGGTCAAATAGATCTGTTTGAAAATTATTTGTATTCGATAGGCATACTAGATATCTTATTACTGTGAGAAAAAGAAAAAGGGAACAAAAAACAATTCCACAAAAAATGAAAATAATCTAGTATTGCCTATCGCTAAATACAAATAATTTCAAACAGATCTATTTGACCCATAGACGGGACCTTCCGATGAGAGTCTAAGAGGTGCTACCATTCAAGGTTTGTCTGGACCTGGAGTAATCTATACATATATAAAAGCAGTTGTGTGTATGTATGTATGTATGTATGTATGTATGGGTGTATGTCCGGAGGAAACTACAAAAATAAAATAATTACTGATAAAGTAAATATAGGTACACATTCACAACCACCAGATCTTGCTTTCTGAGTAGATATAATGAAGATTGGATTTATATTCGTGAAGATAACCAAAAAATAACATTTAAATGATAACAGCATGGAATCTTTTTTACATTTAATATTTTAAATAGTAGACATTAATTTTTCTTTTCAGTGTGTCTGGATCAATGCAAGGCTTTTTTTTTTACGTAGGGGCATCCTGCGAGGATCCAACTCATGACTCAGAAATAATGGATCAGCAAGACTAACTTTTAAAAAAAATCCCTCTTCTACCCAGGTGACGCCGGGTTGCTGCTTCCATACACCCCAGATCTTAAGAACTGGGGTCTTATCACTAGACACAGTTTAGTGTCATACCCAGGACGCCCAATTTTTTGAAGGAG
>CM042150.1:118031918-118034418 GCA_023376005.1 Doryteuthis pealeii
TAACAGTGCTGTAGTTTGGATTGTCTCGATTCTTTCTCTGATTTCCAATTCGCCCAAATTCTTTTCCAGAGCTTTGAGGACCGTTCCAAGGGCACCAATTACAAATAGTACAACCTTCAAATTCCAGTTTTCTCAGTTCTCTGGCAAAGTCCAAGTATTTGTCTATCTTTTCGCTTTTTTTCATTTCCACCCGGTGGTCGGCCGGGACGGCAAAATCTACGAAATGACAGGTTCTCTTCTTGTTAATCAATACTAGGTCTGGTCTCCTGGCCGACATGAAGTGATCCGTCTGTACCTCGAAGTCCCAGAGAATTTTATGCGTCTCATTTTTAGGACAGGATCAGGCTTGTGTATATACCATTTAGTTGTATGATAAAATTGAATTTCTTGCACAATTCTCAGTGGATTGCCTTTCCCATCGAGTCATGCCTAGTCTTGTACTCCCTTTGTGCAAGTTTACTGCATTCGCTTATTATATGATTAACCGTTTGGTCTCTGTCTTCACACATTCTGCACTTGCTATTATGCTTCGTCTTATCGATTTTTGCCTTGTTCTTATGGCATTGTCTTGTTCTGCGATCATAAGAGATTTAGTTTCTCTCTTGAGGTTTCCTCTTCTTAGCCAGATCTTCTAATGTGATATCTCTTGAGTTTATCGCTTGAAGTACCCATGAAGTTGTTTTTCTTCCTATTTCTTTTTAAAAAAGTTTTTGATGTATTTCTGCTTGTCAATATGTTGCAATTGCTTTTCCTGGCTGCTGCAATTATTCTTTCCTTACCTTTTATTAGTGCATTTGTCAAGTGCTCGGATTGTCATATCTACTATCTTCAATGTTGGCGAAATCCTTTGCCCCTTCTTTTCTTGGTACATATAGTCTATCTATGTCGTCTCTCGGATGTAATCCCTTGTGAATGGTCATGAGTTTCCTTGTCCTTTGGTCCATCTGCCGGAGCTCCTCTCTTGTCAATATTAAGAATGGTCCCGAGTATCTATTATTATTATTATTATTATTATTATTATTTGACAGTTTTAACACCAACTGAATAATTATTTATATTTATTCTCCCATCGTGGTTTAATGGTTAACAAGCCAATCTCGAAGACAAACTAATGAATAGCGGGTTCGATCTTCGCTGGATGCCTCATACTTGCGACCTTGAATCACATCCTACCTGTGGCGGACGGTACCTACTATTTCTATTTACTCGTCTTTGTTCTATCTTATTTTTTGTTGCTTTTTATCCTAATTCAGTAGTGAATATTAAATTGCATCTAATTGTGAAGTTACAATTCTGGAGCTCGAGGAAGTGTGGAGTGCTCCTTCAGTGCCATTACTATTAAGTTCACCCTAACCCGGAATGAGGGCAGCTGATAGTACTTGTCGGGTCCATCTATGAGTTGAATAGAAAAAAGAATTTCAAAAATTGTTTTTTTTTTAATTGAGCTTAAATAAAACAATTTGAATACTCATCAAGAATCAAACAAAATGTCTTCGGCATAAAATAAATGTTGTGACTGAATTAATCAATTAACAACATTGAAAATTCGGAAAAGGTTTTTTTCTTTTTGTACAGGAATATGAATGATTGAGTCAACGCGCAGTTCTCCAACAGTATGATCAGTAACCGATTCATAGGGACCAGACTACGAATAATACTACGTAACCCGACTTTAAATAACCTCGCTTATTCCGCTGGACAAGTCTAATTATCTTGTAAGGGAAGATATCTCCCTTACAGCAATTGGTAAGTGTTGTGATGTTAGTTCAACAGTAAAAAAAGAAGTCAAGTCGAGGTAGGGTAAAATGAGACAAGTGTATTTACAATAAGGTACAAGAACGGCTAGCTTGCCGCTAAACGGTAACAGTACAACCTTTTCACTCGGTGTCTCACTATTTATAGTGAGAAGCGGTGTATATTCTCCACTGTAGGAACGGCCGGTACAACAGTAAGTTTTCAAGACAAATGCTTCTTATTTGATGTGATATACTGGCAGAATATTTTCCCTATGTGTCATCGTTCAGTAACATTATTTTATGTTTATGATTCTAGAATATCATTGTTTGAATATCTATTGTTGGCATCCTTCCGTCTACAAGAGATGATGGCGTAGTGTCCAAATTATTTCAGAACTACATAGCCTGGGTGGGTTCATATGAAGGATGAGCTGTTGCCCAAGCAGCAAATCTCTCCTCTCCACACTGATCCAAAGGAAAGGTAAGGAACCAGTGCAATTTGGCAGTGGTAGTGTCGCAAAAGTTGCTGTTTAGCACTGGATTTCAGCATCACCCCACTTTAGGGACTCCGGCTCTTGATTTGTTTATTACGTAACACGACTACGAATAATCTCGCGTATTCTTATCCTTATATGTGCTCCGTTAAACAAGTCTCGTATGGAAATATCTTCCCTTACAGCAATAACCCAATAAGGGTTGACATGCCGTAAAACCCAACCAACCAACCATCAGTCGTTTACTTATTTATAGCCAAGACAAATTCT